>CM016624.1:58260471-58817985 GCA_005393395.2 Gossypium australe | reverse complement strand
AAGCATCAACTATGATTCTTGTATGCGCGTTTTACCCATTATAAAACATTTCCATCTGTGCCCAGTGCTAGATCCATACACGGACATTTTCTAAGTGATTCCTTAAATATTTCCGAATCTTCATAAATATCTCATCCTCTAATTTCCAAAAATATGTGATGTCATTTCTAAGCTTGGAATTCATTTAAACGGATTATGTAACACCCCTCACCATATTCAATGCCAGAATAGGGTTACAGAGCATTACCGGACTTACATTTACACATACTTTTAGTATACATTTTCTCAATACAAACATTCATCATTCAATCTCAATTAATATGTCCCTAGTACGAGCCTACAAGGCCTTAAACAGCTTTGGATATTCTTAAAACACTTAGAAAATTTGTCAAAACAGGGGACACACGCCCGTGTGGCCAGGCCATGTGTCTCACACGACCACTAGACACGTCCGTTGTAACAGGCCATGTGGACATCCAAATGGGAACACATTGGTCGTGTCCCAGCCTGTGTCCTACCCCGTGTCCAAACAAGTGAGCTTACTAACTTAAGTCACACCTCCAACCACACGCCCGTGTGTCTAGCCCGTGTGCCCTTCAAATTGGGCACATACGCCCGTGTGCTAGGCCGTGCCAAACCTGTGCTAGGCCACACAACTTTAACTCATAATAAACATTTCAATTAAAACAAATCTAATAGATATATTTTGTATCATGTTTTCTAGAACATGAATTCTTTAGTCTATTTACCCGTGAATGCACAAAATTATTTCCATACTTGAGGATAAACTTAAATGCATAACTCAAATTATTCTTCAACTAATTAACCCGCTCAAATTTAAAGCAACTGAATTGATCTTATCTAGATAATAACATTTCAAAGTAATCTCTTCTTCATGTTGTTAGAACAACTCAAACATACAATCTTTCATAATTCCCTCAACATACTAGTCAAAGATCTTTACAAACTGCATCAGCTCAACGAATCATAATATCCTGATTTAACTCATTGACCTTAATCAAGCTTACCTGAGAAAAGAAAACCATTATACAAATTTAAACTTGAGCTTCCACTGTCTATACTTTTGCCGATGTCAACCCCTTCACGAAAACTAGAAAAAACCTAAGATCAACATCACCATGCTCCCATGATTAGACTAGAAATTATAACCATAATAAATATAATTATTTTCGATCACTGAATATCCTTTACAGAGAGCCGTATTTGATACATTAAAACAATAAGAATGATAAGAAAAACCGAGATAATAAAGACCAAGATGTGAAGCTATACTGAATTTTTGAGAATACAACCCATATTGGATGATAAAGATCTCGATGATATCCCAGAGAAAATCCAGAAGAAATACACCACTCATACGAACTGAAATCAATTGTGACAGAAGCAATATAATTTCCATATATATAAAGCAGAGCAACAACCAGTAGATATAATACTAGCATCATATGGATTTTACCGTCAATTTTCTACCAAATGTAATGGAATAGAATACCACAGAAAGATTAAAGCAATGCGGTCATAAACCAACTAAACCACAATGCTTTCATCTAACAATATGGTTAGTTAGTGTTCTCATAAGACAAGAGTCTCATCTGAAAATGAACAGCTACATATATCTCTGAGAATAAATGAACACATAGAATACCCAGAAGAGTTCGTCCTAATCTACTCAACTATAACCACTGCACTCGGATATCTTTACAATTCAAACATGATTCCACTAACAATTACAGTCATCACTAATCCCACATTATTCCATTCACTAACGAAAATCAATTCAAAAGAATTTACAGTTAATACGTTCTTTAGACATTATACCTGATTGAGACGATTATTCAAGACTAACTTCTTCTTTAACAGCGATATCGCGTAATCCGAATGATTTTCAGAGTAATTTGATATCTCTTCTAGAACTGTCTTTACTAGATAACCCATTCTCAGCTCAGACCACATTATAAATCATTCAACTCTTGAACTCTTGATTTCACACTTGTGAGCTTATCCAATCTAAATCTTGTGAACTTTTTTGTATAATACTATTCTAGTGAGGGGTGAAAATTGTAAAGCCTCAAAATTTAACTCCCATACATACACACATATAATATAACATTTATCATAATCATAATATTATGAACTTTATTCATACCTTTATGAGTTTCAACTCATCATAGATACATTTTTACTCAGATTTGAGTATCATTTTCAATATCATCAGAACTAGTTCGGTTGAAAAGCATTTTTGTCTAAGTAAGACAAATCTCATCAGAGTCGGCAGATAACACACTATCAGAGGTTATATATGGCATGTATATCTAGACTCTCACATACGCTACGTTAGTCCTAGAATCAACTAAACCGTAGCTCTGATACCAATAAATGAAACACCTCTCACCCGTATTCAACGCCGAAATAGGGTTACTAAGCATTACCGAACTTACAACACATTTACACATACTTTTAGCATACATTTTCTTAATACAAACATTCATCATTCAATCTCAATCAATATGTCCCAAGTACGAGCCTACAAGGCCCTAAACATGCTTTAGGAGTGGTTCGGGACTAAACCAATAACTTTGGAAATTCTTAGAACTGTTAGAAAATTTTGTCAAAAACAAGGGACACACGTCCGTGTGGCTAGGCCTTGTCTCTCACACGGCCACCAGACACGCCCGTGTAACAGGCCGTGTGGACATTCGAAATGGGAACACATGGCCGTGTCCTAGCCCATGTCCTACCCCATGTCCAAACAGTGAGCTTACTTACTTGGGTCACACGGCCAACCACACGCCCGTGTGTCTAGCCGTGTGCCCTTCGAAGTGGCCACACACGCCCATGTGCTAGGCCGTGCCAAACCTGTAGGGTATACTGGCTTATGCAACACGGCCAAGTCAAACACTAGTGTGCTAGGCTGTGTCTAAATTACGGGGTATACTAACTTATGCCACACGGCTGATCACATGCCCGTGTGTGAGACCGTGTGGAGCATACTGACTTCATTTCAATTTCAACACCAGGGTTCACACGGTCATGTACTTGACCGTGTGTCACACACGACTGTGACACACACCCGTGTCTCTATAACAGCATGATATTAGGGCTAGTTGAAACAGTGGTTTCGAGACCACTAATCTGAGGTTGAGGAAATTATTTTAATATTATTTTATGTGTTATGTCATTAATATATGGGTATATGCAAATTTTGGTGCTTTAATTTTAATGATTGTATGCTTAATTGTGAAAAAGGACTAAATCGCATAAAGTGTGAAAGTTATATTTTTCAAAGTAGAGGTGTCTAATAGCCATAGAATATTAATTGGAGGTCATTAATATGCAATTAGGCCAACTGGGAGGTGTTGGCCCGCCATGGAGGCTAGGGAGACAAGGCATTAAATTTTGGTCAAATTAGGTGATGAAAAGATGAATAAAATAAGATAAAAAGAAAAGATATCATCTTTCACTATTCATCTTTCTTCTACCACCCAAAAATTGAAGGGAAAATAGGGGATTTTAGAGACCAAACTTTCAGCCAAGTTATCTCCTTGCAAGTAAGTGATTTTAGAGGTCTTTCTTGATGATTTTGTATTTTTGGAACCCACAAAGCTTAACCTAGCTAATGAGGGGACTAATTTGCATTATGGTTGAATGCATAGGGACATGCCATGAGAGAGTTTATGTTGTTTGCTCAATTTTTATGGAATGAAATGAATGTTTGGGAGATGAGAAAACAACTTTTGTGAAAGTTGTTATCATGAAAACACCTAAATGGGACTAAGTTGTAAATGTTGTAATTTGGTAATAAATGCATGAAATAGTTGGATTTGTAAGTAGTTGTAAGAGGAATAAATGTTCAGCAAAGCTGGTTGTAACACCCCAAACCCGGCCCAAACACTACAACTGGATCTGGTATGTCACTAAGAAAAATTTTGTCAAACATGTCGTATTTTCAGAAAAGCCCAAATATATTTTATAAAGAATATGCCTTTGTAAAATAAAACCCATACTTAATTACATGCCTTAGTTAATTAAAATAAAACTTAAACAACTAAAAGTAATTAAAGCCCAAAAATAAAACAAAATATAAACTAGTGGCCCATGGCCTTATTACAACGAGATTTTAAAATCCACTAAAATCCACTAATTAAAATATAAAATAATAACTTGAGTCTTTTTGCTAAATCCACATATTCTTCTGCATGGCCACCTTGCGTTCCTCTCCAGCCCGATCCGAAGCACTAGGTATCACCGAAATGTTAATTAAAAGGGTAAGTCACGAGACTCAATGTGCAACCCTCATGCACCACTAGATTTTGGGCCTTAAGCTCGTTAAACAAAATAAACCGTTTAATACTCATAATAAAAATTAATAACAAATAATATGCAAGGCCCAACCCATTTGCCTAGGTTTCCATTCGCTACACGCCCCGTACCAACCGTACACACCATTCGGGATTTCTACAATCGACCCACACCGCTACACACCATGATGGCAGTCATTCTGCTCATCCACATATGATGGCCGAAGCCCTTATAACATATAATGGCCGAAGCCCGTATAACAGTTCACGGCATTAGCCACTACATCAGATCATGGTAAAACCGCTACACATATAACGTATAACTTCCTCCTTTCATCAACCCTACCCATGCAATCACATACAAGCATTTTACTTATAACATATAAACAGATTATTTACTAACCTGGTGAACCGCTTTTACCTCATTGGGCTTTCATCAATAAACCGAGATGTCGGCAATTATCAAAACATATAAATCATATGATCATGCATTTTATGATTAGATCTAGATGGTGGGGAAGTATTACACACCTATTATCGCGAAGATCTATTATCCTTAACGTAGAGCCTTATTTGTCGAATCCCGAAAATCCCTAAGAAACGTCACCTCCCTACCTTCGGCTTTTCTACCAAATCGGCTTTAATGGAACAGATCCGGCTTCTAGGAATAAAGAGTATAATCGACAGGGCCTTTGAAATAATGATTTGAATTAGGAGCTTGATAAAAATAAAGGAATCACAGAAAAAGGAGAAATCCCGAAACTCACTGGATTAAAGAGGAGTATACAGCTTACGGTGCACCTTCGGGAAACAGAGATTTCACTTGTAGATTCGGCTTTGAGAAGAGAAGAGGGGAAAGTAACTGTGTTTGAAGAGTTGCGGAAAAGAAAAGGTTTTGAGAGAAAAGAAGAAGAGAAATTCGGCTAGGTGAGGAAAAAGAGAGAAAAATTGAAAGAAAGGATGATCACTTGGCTTATATAGATTTCGGCAATACACTCCCCCTCCCAGAGTTGGATTTTCAGCCAACTCTGCTGTCATCTGATAGCTTTTATCTTTCTTGTTATCTTAATCCCTTATCTTCTCGAAAATAGCCCTCATCATTCTCTTCATTATCTTCCTATTTATCAAGAAAATAAAAGAATTAAAATTCCTATTTTGTAGCTAGTGTGCCATCCACTCCTATGGCTCCTAAGTGCCGAATTTTTGACCCAAAACTTGGGCTCTAAGTAGCCCTCACTTGGCCCAAACTCCTCCCCCCTTATGACGCCACCTTATGCCCATTTAAAGCTCCTCAAATCTTTGGGCCACAAGCCCAGCTTGTCACTTAATTAACTATCTACTTAAATTATGAGCTAACACCATTTATTAGCCACTTAACCCAAATTTTAAAGCCCAATATATCAATTAAACTACTACAACTTAATTTAAGCCCTAAAGTGTCTATACAAAATATTTAATCAAAGCTTCGGCTCAATCCTTGAGCCCAATTGCACCTCTAATTCTCAAATTAACTAATTAAACATGTCTACACATTAAACGCATAGACCCAAAAATTCAGGATGTTACAGTTCTACCCCCCTTAAAGAAATTTCGTCCTCGAAATTTCCAACTAACTATAATCGTACTACCCAAGTCTTACTACTATGCTTTCGCTGCGCACTCTAATTCTAAAGCCAAAAGAAACACTTAGTATACTATGGTAGAGTACGCACCGGTATTCGCATCTAAAGCGTCCTCGTCCCCCTGGCGACGTGCTGCATAGACCAAAGCTGGCTGCCTCGCCTCAGCATAACCTGCACCGCCACGACCATGTCCTGTGCCATTGCCACCATTGACTTGACCACGGCCCCTTGGTGGTTGTTGACCTCCTCTCCTAACCTGACAGAACCTCGGCCCGCTGGCTGTACCCGATCCATCTGAGGATAGTCCTTAATCAGATGTTCTGTGGATCCACACCTAAAGCATCCACCGGTTTTCATTTTGCACTCCCCATAATGTGTCTTCCCACATGTGGAACACGCTCGATTCTGGCCCGTCGGAGCACGAGCTCGCCCATCAGTCCTAAGCCTTTTCTGAAAACTTCCAGATGATTTCGACGGCCCAAAATTCCTTTTATTCCCATTCCTATCCTTATCCTTATCTCTTTCCTATCTTTCAGTCCGTTTTACCTCCTCAGCTATCTTAGCCTTCTCCACCAAAACAGCAAAAATTCTCTCTCGTTGCGGTGCTATTAGAACCCTTAACTCATTCCGCAGCCCATCCTCAAACCGAACACAACGTTCATACTCTGTTGCTACATTCCCGAGCTTAACGGCTCAAGCGCAGAAACTCGGCCTCATATTCAGCCACAGACTTACTTCCCTATACCAAGTTCAGGAATGCCTTCCTTTGAGCATCTATATAGCTGGCCCCAACATACTTTCCTTGGAATGACTCTGTAACACCCCGTACCCGGTACCGTCGCCGGAGTTGAGCAAAAGGCATTACTAGACTTGACTTCTAGTTCAGTACATGTAAATCTTAAAGCTGTCAAACTGCGTTGTGTCGACTAATTCAGCTATAACTCGAGTTACAAAATTCGAAATTCAGATCCGTAAATTTTCCTTGAAAGTAGACTCATATATCTATTCACCATAATTTTTCTAGAATTTTTCATGTGGCCAATTAGTACAGTTTATTCTTCAAAGTTACCCTTATTACACAGCTGGACAGTTCTGACCTGTCCTTATAAAACTGCAGTTATCTGATTGCACAATTTTCCAATGTGTTCTTATTTATACCAATGAAAAGTAGACTCATTTAGGATTCTACACATATAAACCATGCTTCCTAATTATTTTTGTACGATTTATGACAATTTTTCTAAAACAGAACAGTGACTCACGAATTCATTCAGAGCAGGTCTCACTAAAACTAAATTATCTCATAATGTATGAGTCTTTTGCCTACTCTGTTTCTTTCATGTAAAAATAGACACGATAAGGTTTAATTCCAGGTCTCATTCACCTTTTACTTCAATATACCCTATTTTTGGTGATTTTTCTAACTCGCGTCACTGCTGCTGCTACATGCTGTTTTATTTCAAAAATAAACTAGCTCCTACCCGAATCTCCTTACTTCTAAATTTCAAGGATTAAATTTATATTCAAACATTTCCTTAGTAAAACGATTAACTTGTTTAGGAATGCATGGACATTGCCATCATGAACCAACTTACATCAAAACACCCAACGTACTTAACAAAAATTTAGCCATTTTCGCATGGCTATTCTTTTAGTGTTTACAAGTGAACCGTAAAATTTCCTCAAAACAAACCAAGTCTATCCTATACATGCCTTCTTTTAAAGACCAACCCAAAATGAAGGAGTACCCAAAATGTAGGTTGATAGTGTGAGCGACTTTCCAACGATCCCGGTGAGCTTGTGGCTTGCTCCTAATCTATAAAACAAAGGAACATCTCACACGATTAAGCTTACTAGCTTAGTAAGTCCCAACTCATAGAAATTAAAACATTTAATTATTTACGAAAATAAAACAATACATATGTGGCATTCTACATAAACAACTAAGCAACTAGTTTACACAAGGTCAAATATTAATAATTCGAAACCTACTTTCATAGCAGTCATACATGCAAATCAATTGTCCCATAATAGCATGTTCTAAGCTCGACTTCCGTCAAATTACATTCACCAATGACAATTTGGCACAAGTAATACTTAACACAACATACCTTACCTACTTACCCGAGCCATATTCTTGACAATTCAATTCTAAATTGTCTTGACAAGGATTAAACTCCTCTTAGGTAAATTTCATCACCGGCATCAAGCCTGCTAGGCGTAACAGCCTGAAAAGTAACACCGGCGCAAGGCCTGCTAGGCGTAAAGCCCGATAGGTAACACCGGCACGAGGCCTGCTAGGCGTAAAAGCCCGATAGATAACACCGGCACGAGGCCTGCTAGGCGTAAAAGCCCGATAGATAACACCGGCACGAGGCCTGCTAGGCATAAAAGCCCGAATGTCAAAATATCTTTACATGCTTTTCACATTTTCACTATACATATCGAATCATACACCTTTATTACCATTGCATTTAATAAATTTGAAATCGATCAAATCCATCACTATTTCAATCGACCAACTCATGGATTTATACCAAGCTTATACAATTTATATCATTCACTAGATATGTAAAGAGTCTTTAGATATAAGGTAGCTCAAAAACTTACTTATTCACCTTGCATTCGCCAAAATAATTTCCATCACATTCTCAACTTAAATCATCAACCAATATGTCCATATACATTCGGCCATGATATAATTAGACATTAGCATTCATAAATTTTTTAATAGTCAAGATAACCATACTTAACTCTTTGACATGATTTAACTAAGGGACTTACCTTAGGAGTAGATAGATTCAAAATCTTCAACTATTCGTTTAGCTTAGCTTTTCCTCGCTCCAACTTTTTCTCCTGTTGATCTTGATCTAATTTGGTTCAATTTAAACCAATTAACCCACACTTCCATTTAATTCGAAAGCAAAATCATAAAAATAATAATCCCAAGACATAAACATTTACATTCGACATTTATCCTCTATTTGTTCAAATACATTCAAAATTATTAAGGAACACCTTGGTAGTGCTTTCCTTGATACGTTTTAACTTACAACCTACTTTCATATTTATTGCCATACATAAATTTTTATGTAATTATACATATATCACTAAATACCATAGCTCAAATTCATTCTCTCATATGGCCGAATATGTCAATAACCCCCATGCATTTTCTTCAACATGCAACCTAGCAACAAGCTAAATAACCATTCTAATTTCATGCATTTGACTACTCCAATTCAACCTATGTGGATTTCTTCTACATGGCCGAATGGCCCTTAGGTTCTTAGAATTCTCTTTTTAGCTCTTCTTTCCATCTATTTTACTCCTTACACTATTTTATTTCAAATACTCAAGTCTTATACTTAGTTCACCCAACAATTAACACATCACATATAACAATTAATCTAAGGTTAACTTCATTATATGTGGATGGCCGAACATCCAAACACAAGAAGGAATTATTTTCATGAATGTTCAACCCCATATTCGGCCAAATATGAAGGTATCTTCAAGCCAAAAATCGACAAAGCTTTCTTACGAGTTCAAGCTATTTCTTCTTATACTATCTAAGCTTATTTTTAGCTCAAATTATAACCCTTCCCCCCCCCCATGGCCGAACTTCCTCATGCATGGCATCACAAAACTTTACTTGTTTTTCCCTAATGCTTAAAGAAATCAACAAAATCTAAGGGTTGGCTATCAAGCTAAGATTCAACTCTTATCTTGATTCCCACATGCATGGCCGAATCTCATCCTACTAACTTAACAAGTTTTGCTTGTTTTCCAAAGAGAAATAATCAAGAATCCAAGCCATGTCAAGATAAATTATTAAGGTGAAGTTCAAACTCTTACCTATACTAACACATGCAAGGGCCGATTGAAGAAGATGAAAGTTCTTCTCTTCTCTTCAAAGTAGAATTCGGCTAGAAGGGAGGAAGGATGAGAGAATTTTTTTGTTTTTGTTTTTCTCTTTTTCCATAAATTATAGCATGCTTTTCTTTTAATTTTTACTAAAAATCAAAATGTATAATTAAAAAGTATATAATCCTAGCATGCTTAATATAAAATTGCCTAAATGTCATACAAAAATATAAAAAAGAGAGCATATATGCATGCTTGCCGTCCACCTTGTTTAAAGGGGGAAAATTGACATGCAAATCCTTATGTTTTATGGACAATTCACTTAGCTCCCTTTTTATTAATGCCCACTACATTAATCCTTCTTGCAATTTAAGCCTTCTTAGCAAATTAAGCACTTAGATAGCCAAAATTTTCTACGAAATTTTTTTACACTCACTAAAAACACACATAATAAACACAAACATAATATTATAATATCCCACAGGCTCGGATTCGTGGTCCCGAAACCACCGTTCCGGTTAAGGTCAAAATTGGTCTGTTACAACTCTCCCCCCCTTTAAGGATTTTCGTCCCCGAAAATCTTACCGTTAAAAAGGTTCGGATATTGTTGCTTCATTGACTCTTCAGGCTCCCACGTAGCCTCTTCAACTCCGTGACGATTCCATAGAATCTTTACTAATGGAATTCTTTTATTTCTTAACTCTTTGGTCTCCCGAGCCAAGATACGGATCGGTTCCTCATCATAGGTCAAGTCAGACCGAATTTCAATCTCTGACGGGGTGATCACATGGGACGGATCCGATCTGTATTTGCGAAGCATCGAAACATGAAATACATTGTGTATCTTTTCTAACTCGGAGGGCAATCTTAATCTATAAGCAACCGGTCCAATACGTTCAATAACTTCGTACGGTCCGATAAATCTCGGGCTCAACTTGCCTTTCTGACCGAATCGGAGTATTTTCTTCCACGGAGAAACTTTTAAGAACACCCGATCTCCGACCTGAAATTCAATGTCCTTACGTTTTAAATCGGCATAGGACTTTTGACGATCCAAAGCAGCTTTCAAATTACTCCGAATAACGACCACCTTCTGTTCTGTTTCTTTAATCCAATCAACCCCGTGTATCTTGTTCTCACTGAGCTCAGTCCAATACAATGGTGTGCGACATTTTCGACCATATAAGGCTTCATAAGGTGCCATTTTTATGCTAGATTGAAAACTATTATTATAAGCAAACTCAATCAAAGGTAAGTATCGTTCCCAGGTACCTTCGAACTCGAGAACGCAACACCTCAACATGTCCTCAAGTATCAAAATGGTTCGCTCAGACTGGCCGTCTGTTTGCGGATGGAAGGCTGTACTAAAGTGAAGTTTAGTACCTAATGCATCTTGCAACTTCTTCCAGAATCGCGAGGTAAATCTTGGATCTCTATCTGAAACAATGGAACTCGGTACACCGTGCAATCTTACAATCTGCGACACATACAATTCGGCGAGTTTGTCAAGTGAATAGTCGGTACGTACCGGTACAAAATGAGCTGATTTAGTCAATCTATCAACGATAACCCAAACGGCATCTTTCTTACTCGGTGTCATAGGAAGACCGGATACAAAATCCATAGTAATTCTGTCCCATTTCCATTCGGGTATCATGATCGGCTGAAGTAATCCGGAGGGTACCTGATGCTCAGCTTTCACTTGTTGACAGATTAAGCACTTGGAGACAAACTCAGATATGTCCCGTTTCATGCCGGGCCACCAATAAAACTGCTTCAAATCGTTATACATTTTTGTGCTACCCGGGTGTATCGACATTCGGCCATTATGGGCCTCCCTCAGAATCATCTGTATCAAATCTGAGTTCATTGGAACACACAATCGATTTTTATACTTCAAACAGTCATTTGCATCTATCTGGAAGTCTGATTCTGTAGCGTTCTCACACTGAACCCGAATAGCTACTAACTTTTCGTCAACTTTCTGTGCCTCGCAAATTTGCTGAATAAACATCGGTCTTGTTTGCAGCTCGGCTATGATCGAACCATCCTCAGACATCGTCATCCGTGTGTTTAATGCACGCAGAGCAAATAATGATTTTCGACTCAACGCATCCGCCACCACATTAGCCTTCCCTGGATGGTAGTCAATCACTAATTCATAGTCTTTCAACAATTCTAACCATCGGCGTTGTCTCAAATTTAGATCTTTCTGAGTCATTAAATATTTCAGACTTTTGTGATCTGAATAAACATGACATTTTTCGCCGAATAAATAGTGACGCCAAATTTTTAATGCAAACACAATGGCTGCTAACTCCAGATCGTGAGTTGGATAATTCTTTTCATGTGGCTTCAATTGTCTTGAAGCGTAGGCTATGACCTTGCCTTCTTGCATTAGAACACAACCCAACCCACTTAAAGACGCATCACTAAAAATAGTGAATTCTTTACCCGATTCAGGCTGAGTCAACACTGGAGCCTCGGTTAAAAGGGCTTTCAACTGCTCGAAACTCTTCTGGCATTTTTCTGACCACTCATATTTGACATCCTTCTGTAGTAGCCTCGTCAAAGGTGCAGCTATCACAGAAAAACCTTTTACAAATCGTCTATAATATCCCGCGAGGCCTAGGAAACTTCGGATCTCAGAAACATTCTTTGGTGGTTTCCACTCGAGTATGGCTGCTATTTTGTTTGGATCCACCCGAATTCCTGACACCGAAACCACATGACCCAAGAAGCTGACTTCGTTCAACCAAAACTCACACTTACTGAATTTTGCATATAAACGATGATCTCTCAAGGTTTGTAGTACTACTCTCAAGTGCTCAACGTGTTCCGCTTCGCTTTTGGAGTAGACCAATATATCATCGATAAACACTACTACAAACCGATCCAAAAACCGTCGGAAGACCCGGTTCATGAGATCCATAAAAACGGCAGGTGCATTGGTAAGCCCAAAAGGCATAACCAAAAACTCATAATGCCCGTACCTCGTTCGAAATGCCGTCTTGGGCACATCGGAATCTCTGACTCGTAATTGGTAATAGCCCGATCTCAAATCTATTTTTGAAAACACTGAAGCCCCCTTTAACTGATCAAATAAATCATCGATCCGAGGTAATGGGTATTTATTCTTTATGGTCACCTTATTTAGTTGCCGGTAGTCGATACACATTCGCATTGTCCCATCTTTCTTTTTCACAAATAAGACTGGTGCTCCCCACGGAGAAAAACTCGGTCGTGCGAAACCCCTCTCGGTCAATTCTTGCAACTGCGCTTTCAATTCTTTTAATTCAGTAGGCGCCATTCGGTACGGAGCTATCGAAATTGGGGTCGCATCCGGCACTAATTCAATGCCGAACTCAATCTCTCGTACTGGGGGTAAGCCCGGTAGTTCTTCAGGAAACACATCGGGGTATTCACATACAACTGGTACCGATTCCATTAATTTCTCGGACAGTTTATTATCCAGTACATAAGCCAAATAGGCCTCATACCCCTTTCTCACATACTTTTGGGCTACCATCGAGGATATCACTGTAGGCAACTCATTTACATCACCGGATTTTATTCTGATTGTCTCACCGTTTCGGCATTTCAAATTAATAAGCTTCCTTTTGCAATCCACCACTGCCTCATGTGAAGTTAGCCAATCCATACCCAAGATTATATCAAATTCGTCGAAGGGCAACAACATCAAATCAGCTGGAAAGCAATAATCTCGAACCATCAACGGGCAACCTCTACACACTTTATTAACAAGCACACATCTACCCAAAGGGTTGGACACACGAATTACGAACTCGGTAGACTCAACTAGCAGAGTCTTACCAAATTTTAAAGTTTCACACACATAAGAATGAGTCGAACCAGGATCAATTAGTGCAATCACAGTAGTATCAAAAAGAGTGAAAGTACCGGTAATGACGTCGGGGGAGGAAGCATCCTCTCTAGCTCGCGCAGCATACGCTCTAGCCGGAGCTCTAGCCTCGGATCGACCTGTAGCGTTCGTCGTTCCTTTCTGGCTACCACCTACATTGCCTGAATGTCTGGGTGGTCTACCTCGCATTGGCACGTTGCTCGGTGTAGTGTTCTGAACTGCATTTTGCTCAGCTAATTTCGGACACTCTCGGATAAAATGACCTGACGATCCACACTTATAGCAAGTCCGATCATGGAATCTACAACTCCCTGAGTGCCATTTGCCACAGTGCTTACATTCAACTCTAGTTTGTGGAATGTTACCAACACTGGCTATCGAGGTAGCTCGGGAGCTCATAGGAGGTCGATCCCGTCTAGGCGGATCTGTAGTGGTTCTCTGTCGGCTGTAGTCATCTCTGGGCTTCTTGCTCGTGGGATGGAAGACTTTGCCCGAAGACCTCTTCCGGATATCTCTGGCTTCGGTATCGGCCTTTCTTTTCTCCTTCCCGAGCTCTTCAGCTTTGCAAGCTCTCTCAACTAAAGTTACAAATTCTTGGATTTCAAGAACGCCAACAAACATCTTTATGTCTTCATTTAGGCCGTCTTCGAATCTTTTACACATAATGGCTTCAGTAGAGACACACTCTCTAGCATAACGGCTGAGCCTGACAAATTTTCTTTCATACTCCGTTACCGTCATTCGTCCTTGTTTCAGCTCAAGGAACTCTTTTCGCTTTTGATCAATAAATCTCTGGCTAATATATTTCTTGCGGAATTCAGTTTGGAAGAAATCCCATGTCACTTTTTCTTTCGGAACCACTGATACTAGTGTATTCCACCAGTGATATGCAGTGTCCCGCAATAAGGATATAGTACACTTCAAGCATTCATCCGGAGTACAAGACAGCTCACCAAGTACCCGAATAGTGTTATCAAGCCACATTTCGGCTCTCTCAGCATCATCATCGTCATTGGCTTTAAATTCTTCGGCCCCATATTTTCGAATTTTGTCAACTGGGGGCCTACTAGATCTCATTGGATCTATCACTGGGGGAGCTAGAGGATCCGGAGTTGGATTATTCGGGGGTGGAGGTTGGGGTATATTCGGGTTATTCTGAATAAATTGGGCAAACCAATCATTCATCATTCGATAAAAGGCTTGCTTTGTCTCTCCTTCGTGGCTACCCGAAACAGGTCGAGAGTCTATCGGCGCTGATCCATGGGTACGGTCAGGCGCCACGCTCTCCACATCATCAGCCACAGCTCTTTCTGGTTCGGAATCCATTTACTATACAAACAAAAATTCAGGTTGTCAGAAGTCACCACACTATCAACATGTAACCACAGGCATGTATAGCTAGACTCACACGCGCCACGGTAGTCCTAAATCGACTAAACCTGGCTCTGATACCAATCAAATGTAACACCCCGTACCCGGTACCGTCGCCGGAGTTGAGCAAAAGGCATTACTAGACTTGACTTCTAGTTCAGTACATGTAAATCTTAAAGCTGTCAAACTGCGTTGTGTCGACTAATTCAGCTATAACTCGAGTTACAAAATTCGAAATTCAGATCCGTAAATTTTCCTTGAAAGTAGACTCATATATCTATTCACCATAATTTTTCTAGAATTTTTCATGTGGCCAATTAGTACAGTTTATTCTTCAAAGTTACCCTTATTACACAGCTGGACAGTTCTGACCTGTCCTTATAAAACTGCAGTTATCTGATTGCACAATTTTCCAATGGTGTTCTTATTTATACCAATGAAAAGTAGACTCATTTATGATTCTACACATATAAACCATGCTTCCTAATTATTTTTGTACGATTTATTACAATTTTTCTAAAACAGAACAGTGACTCACGAATTCATTCAGAGCAGGTCTCACTAAAACTAAATTATCTCATAATGTATGAGTCTTTTGCCTACTCTATTTCTTTCATGTAAAAATAGACACGATAAGGTTTAATTATTCACCTTTTACTTCAATATACCCTATTTTTGGTGATTTTTCTAACTCGCGTCACTGCTGCTGCTACATGCTGTTTTATTTCAAAAATAAACTAGCTCCTACCCGAATCTCCTTACTTCTAAATTTCAAGGATTAAATTTATATTCAAACATTTCCTTAGTAAAACGATTAACTTGTTTAGGAATGCATGGACATTGCCATCATGAACCAACTTACATCAAAACACCCAACGTACTTAACAAAAATTTAGCCATTTTCGCATGGCTATTCTTTTAGTGTTTACAAGTGAACCGTAAAATTTCCTCAAAACAAACCAAGTCTATCCTATACATGCCTTCTTTTAAAGACCAACCCAAAATGAAGGAGTACCCAAAATGTAGGTTGATAGTGTGAGCGACTTTCCAACGATCCCGGTGAGCTTGTGGCTTGCTCCTAATCTATAAAACAAAGGAACATCTCACACGATTAAGCTTACTAGCTTAGTAAGTCCCAACTCATAGAAATTAAAACATTTAATTATTTACGAAAATAAAACAATACATATGTGGCATTCTACATAAACAACTAAGCAACTAGTTTACACAAGGTCAAATATTAATAATTCGAAACCTACTTTCATAGCAGTCATACATGCAAATCAATTGTCCCATAATAGCATGTTCTAAGCTCGACTTCCGTCAAATTACATTCACCAATGACAATTTGGCACAAGTAATACTTAACACAACATACCTTACCTACTTACCCGAGCCATATTCTTGACAATTCAATTCTAAATTGTCTTGACAAGGATTAAACTCCTCTTAGGTAAATTTCATCACCGGCATCAAGCCTGCTAGGCGTAACAGCCTGAAAAGTAACACCGGCGCAAGGCCTGCTAGGCGTAAAGCCCGATAGGTAACACCGGCACGAGGCCTGCTAGGCGTAAAAGCCCGATAGATAACACCGGCACGAGGCCTGCTAGGCGTAAAAGCCCGATAGATAACACCGGCACGAGGCCTGCTAGGCATAAAAGCCCGAATGTCAAAATATCTTTACATGCTTTTCACATTTTCACTATACATATCGAATCATACACCTTTATTACCATTGCATTTAATAAATTTGAAATCGATCAAATCCATCACTATTTCAATCGACCAACTCATGGATTTATACCAAGCTTATACAATTTATATCATTCACTAGATATGTAAAGAGTCTTTAGATATAAGGTAGCTCAAAAACTTACTTATTCACCTTGCATTCGCCAAAATAATTTCCATCACATTCTCAACTTAAATCATCAACCAATATGTCCATATACATTCGGCCATGATATAATTAGACATTAGCATTCATAAATTTTTTAATAGTCAAGATAACCATACTTAACTCTTTGACATGATTTAACTAAGGGACTTACCTTAGGAGTAGATAGATTCAAAATCTTCAACTATTCGTTTAGCTTAGCTTTTCCTCGCTCCAACTTTTTCTCCTGTTGATCTTGATCTAATTTGGTTCAATTTAAACCAATTAACCCACACTTCCATTTAATTCGAAAGCAAAATCATAAAAATAATAATCCCAAGACATAAACATTTACATTCGACATTTATCCTCTATTTGTTCAAATACATTCAAAATTATTAAGGAACACCTTGGTAGTGCTTTCCTTGATACGTTTTAACTTACAACCTACTTTCATATTTATTGCCATACATAAATTTTTATGTAATTATACATATATCACTAAATACCATAGCTCAAATTCATTCTCTCATATGGCCGAATATGTCAATAACCCCCATGCATTTTCTTCAACATGCAACCTAGCAACAAGCTAAATAACCATTCTAATTTCATGCATTTGACTACTCCAATTCAACCTATGTGGATTCTTCTACATGGCCGAATGGCCCTTAGGTTCTTAGAATTCTCTTTTTAGCTCTTCTTTCCATCTATTTTACTCCTTACACTATTTTATTTCAAATACTCAAGTCTTATACTTAGTTCACCCAACAATTAACACATCACATATAACAATTAATCTAAGGTTAACTTCATTATATGTGGATGGCCGAACATCCAAACACAAGAAGGAATTATTTTCATGAATGTTCAACCCCATATTCGGCCAAATATGAAGGTATCTTCAAGCCAAAAATCGACAAAGCTTTCTTACGAGTTCAAGCTATTTCTTCTTATACTATCTAAGCTTATTTTTAGCTCAAATTATAACCCTTCCCCCCCCCATGGCCGAACTTCCTCATGCATGGCATCACAAAACTTTACTTGTTTTTCCCTAATGCTTAAAGAAATCAACAAAATCTAAGGGTTGGCTATCAAGCTAAGATTCAACTCTTATCTTGATTCCCACATGCATGGCCGAATCTCATCCTACTAACTTAACAAGTTTTGCTTGTTTTCCAAAGAGAAATAATCAAGAATCCAAGCCATGTCAAGATAAATTATTAAGGTGAAGTTCAAACTCTTACCTATACTAACACATGCAAGGGCCGATTGAAGAAGATGAAAGTTCTTCTCTTCTCTTCAAAGTAGAATTCGGCTAGAAGGGAGGAAGGATGAGAGAATTTTTTTGTTTTTGTTTTTCTCTTTTTCCATAAATTATAGCATGCTTTTCTTTTAATTTTTACTAAAAATCAAAATGTATAATTAAAAAGTATATAATCCTAGCATGCTTAATATAAAATTGCCTAAATGTCATACAAAAAATATAAAAAAAGAGAGCATATATGCATGCTTGCCGTCCACCTTGTTTAAAGGGGGAAAATTGACATGCAAATCCTTATGTTTTATGGACAATTCACTTAGCTCCCTTTTTATTAATGCCCACTACATTAATCCTTCTTGCAATTTAAGCCTTCTTAGCAAATTAAGCACTTAGATAGCCAAAATTTTCTACGAAATTTTTTTACACTCACTAAAAACACACATAATAAACACAAACATAATATTATAATATCCCACAGGCTCGGATTCGTGGTCCCGAAACCACCGTTCCGGTTAAGGTCAAAATTGGTCTGTTACAGACTCCTTAAAGAAATCCCAGTCAATCAGATCTACAACAGTACCTTCTTTCACCGTGAGCCACAACTGGTAAGCCTCGTCTCGAAGAAGAGACACGACCCCTTTCAACTTCTCCTCCACCGTAAGATCTAAGTCATCCATTATACGCTCAGTCGCTTCCATCCAATACTCAGCTGTGTTAGGGGCTACACCAGAAACTCCCCTAAACACTTCTGCCCCATTGGCCTTAAGCCACTCCGGCACAGATTTCCGGGCTCCTGTGCCCATGCCTACTCCAGCAACTCTCTCTAGGACTCGCAACATTGCCTGGGATACGGCATCATCTCCGGTCGCCTGATCCCGTAACTCTCCCTCCACAGTTGGAGGATCCGGTAGTTCGTTACCTGACCCATGGCCAGACCCTACTGGCTCAGACAAGGTCATCCTACCCCTACCGCGTCCACGCGGCGGACGTCCTCGACCCCTTGTACTCATTCTTCTTAGTTACGTTTATCTGATTAAAAATTTTATGAATTATTGGTTTTCTTCCACTGATTTATCGGGAACAGTCTTATGATAAATAGTTTTAAGAAGTAGTTCTTTCGAATCCATACACAATACAGTCTCAAGTTCATACATTCAATCATCAACATTCATGAACTCGCGTTCATTACAGAAAAGTGTTGTTCTCGTTGCTGTTGTTGTTGTTTTCACTACCCAAGGGTATTTTCATAATTTTTCAAGATAGGGTCCTTGGTGATTTTGTGAAATAGGGGTGTTTTGGTAATTTTGCAATCTCGGGGGTATTTCGATAATTTTGAAATCCGGAGGTATTTTGGTAATTTTGGAAATCTGGGGGTATTTCGGTAATTTTAAAATCTGGGGGTATTTCGGTAATTTTGAAATTCGAGGGTATTTCGGTAATTTTACCCACTAGGGGTATTTTGGTCATTTTGCAAAACAAGGGTAGTTTGGTAATTTTTCAAACTTTGATGTTGTTATCACAAATCAAAAATGTTTTCAAAATTTTACAAAACCTTGGGATTTTTTTTTTCAAAAAGAAAATAGGGTGGTTGGTCCCTTTCGGGTTTTAGTCATAGGGTTTAGCCCATCAACAAGTCCTCGTAACTAGGGTGAATAGTCACTACGCACCAGGTAGGATTCTAGTGAAGAGGAGGTGAGTCGCTAGGACTGCTTAAGTACCAAGCTCTCCCTGAATCCATTCCTAGACATGCATATGCCCATTGCCAGACCCTAACTCGACTAAGGTGAACAGTCACTACGCACCAGGTAGGATTCCAGCGAAGAGGAGGTGAGTCACTAGGACTGCTTAAATACCAGGCTCTTCTGGATCCTTCCTAGACATGCGTATGACGGTTACCACACCCTAGCCTTGTGGCTCGTTAACGGGTTTGTTCAGTGAAATTAAGTTTTATGAATTTTTAAGAAGTAGTTTGTACTAAGCCTAAAGTCCATCAAGTTCTAATTCTAACTTAGTCTACGTCCCACTAGGCCCACTAAGCCCACATATATAAAGATCACACAATGGTTCAGAGTACTTACCTGGCGGACTTGGGCCGGAGACGCAGGTGCCATGCCGAGCTAACAGAGCTGTTATTACTTAAAATATATATATATGTGTTTCAAAAGCCCATTTTCAGAAAACGTTTTGAGCCCAAAAACCCCAGAGCCGAATTTTGAACCGGGCTCTGATACCAATTTGTAGCACCCCAAACCCGGCCCAAACACTACAACCGGATCTGGTATGTCACTAAGAAAAATTTTGTCAAACATGTCGTATTTTCAGAAAAGCCCAAATATCTTTTATAAAGAATATGCCTTTGTAAAATAAAACACATACTTAATTACATGCCTTAGTTTAATTAAAATAAAACTTAAACAACTAAAAGTAATTAAAGCCCAAAAATAAAACAAAATATAAACTAGTGGCCCATGGCCTTATTACAACGAGATTTTAAAATCCACTAATTAAAAATATAAAATAATAACTTGAGTCTTTTTGCTAAATCCACATATTCTTCTGCATGGCCACCTTGCGTTCCTCTCCAGCCCGGTCCGAAGCACTAGGTATCACCTGAAATGTTAATTAAAAGGGTGAGTCGCGAGACTCAGTGTGCAACCCTCATGCACCACTAGATTTTGGGCCTTAAGCCCGTTAAACAAAATAAACCGTTTAATACTCATAATAAAAATTAATAACAAATAATATGCAAGGCCCAACCCGTTTGCCTAGGTTTCCATCCGCTACACGCCCCCGTACCAACCGTACACACCATTGGGGATTTCTACAATCGACCCACACCACTACACACCATGATGGCAGTCATGCTGCTCATCCACATATGATGGCCGAAGCCCTTATAACATATAATGGCCGAAGCCCGTGTAACATTTAATGGCCGAAGCCCGTATAACAGTTCACGGCATTAGCCGCTACATCAGATCACGGTAAAACCGCTACACATATAACGTATAACTTCCTCCTTTCATCAACCTAACCCATGCAATCACATACAAGCATTTTACTTATAACATATAAATAGATTATTTACTAACCTAGTGAACCGCTTTTACCCTCATTGGGCTTTCATCAATAAACCGAGATGTCGGCAATTATCAAAACATATAAATCTTATGATCATGCATTTTATGATTAGATCTAGATGGTGGGAAAGTATTACACACATGTTATCGCGAAGATCTATTATCCTTAACGTAGAGCCTTATTTGTCGAATCCCGAAAATCCCTAAGAAATGTCACCTCCCTACCTTCGGCTTTTCTACCAAATCAGCTTTAATGGAACAGATCCGGCTTCTAGGAATAAAGAGTATAATCGACAAGGCCTTTGAAATAATGATTTGAATTAGGAGCTTGATAAAAATAAAGGAATCACAGAAAAAGGAGAAATCCCGAAACTCACCGGATTAAAGAGGAGTATACAGCTTACGGTGCACCTTCGGGAAACAGAGATTTCACTTGTAGATTCGGCTTTGAGAAGAGAAGAGGGGAAAGTAACTGTGTTTGAAGAGTTGCGGCAAAGAAAAGGTTTTGAGAGAAAAGAAGAAGAGAAATTCGGCTAGGTGAGGAAGAAGAGAGAAAAATTGAAAGAAAGGATGATCACTTGGCTTATATAGATTTCGGCAATACACTCCCCCTCCCAGAGTTGGATTTTCGGCCAACTCTGCTATCATCTGATAGCTTTTATCTTTCTTGTTATCTTAATCCCTTATCTCCTCGAAAATAGCCCTCATCTTTCTCTTCATTATCTTCCTATTTATCAAGAAAATAAAAGAATTAAAATCCCTATTTTGTAGCTAGTGTGCAGTCCACTCCTAAGTCTCCTAAGTGCCGAATTTTTGACCCAAAACTTGGGCTCTAAGTAGCCCTCACTTGGCCCAAACTCCTACCCCTTATGACGCCACCTTATGCCCACTTAAAGCTCCTCAAATCTTTGGGCCACAAGCCCAGGTTGTCACTTAATTAACTATCTACTTAAATTATGAGCTAACACCATTTATTAGCCACCTAACCCAAATTTTAAAGCCCAATATATCAATTAAACTACTACAACTTTAATTTAAGCCCCTAAAGTGTCTATACAAAATATTTAATCAAAGCCTCGGCTCAATCCTTGAGCCCAATTGCACCTCTAATTCTCAAATTAACTAATTAAACATGTCTACACATTAAACGCATAGACCCAAAAATTCAGGATGTTACACTGGTTTATTAAGAAAATGTGATGAAAAATGATTTACAAGCGTAGGGGCAAAAATCGTAATTTTGCCATAGTACAAAGGCCAAATGGTCATTTTTGCCTAAATAGAGATTATGATGTATTATGATTATAAAATGATTGAATGAGTGAATTGTTGTTATTATAGACCAAGAAGAGTTCAGAATCAACCTTGACCGAGGAAAAGGTAATGTCACAGAATAGACCGTTGATTAACACATTTTACACCGAGGTAAGTTTATGTGTAAACTATTCATTACGAGTATACATGTTGTTAATTAATGGTGCATTGTATGAATGAGATTATTCATGGCTGAGATGAATTGAAATCAATAGATATTGAATAATTCCCGTATGAGTCTAATCATAGATAAATGGTGGGCTATGTGTGATAGCACCTTACTGTTCATATACGATGGGTTGTGTGCGATACCATCGTTTACATTATCATTTGGTGGGCCATGTACGATACCACCTTGTTACTCATTTACGATGGGATGCGTGCGATACCTTCGTTAATACTATCATTTGGTGGCTATGTGCGATACCACCATAAATGTTCTTAATGGTAGGCTATGTGCGATACCACCTTGTTAAAGATTAATGGTGGGCTAAGTATGAAACCACCGAGTGTTTGGTATTATCATGATTTGCTTATTGTGAAATTGTTATGAGTTGTATCATGTGACTTTATGGTGATAAGTGCAGGGATGTATGTTAATGAATGTGAGCATTATGCTCATGTTATGGTTTGAATGTGGTAAGAGATGAATTGAGTAAGCATGATTATGGAATGAAGATTGATCTTGCTTAGTACATAATGTTATATTATTGATTAGCATATGCTTTGATGATTATTTTTTACATGTAAACTTACTAAGCTTAAAGCTTACTCCCCTTTCTTTTCCCTTATTTTATAGAATCAAAGAGCCGGGTCGGGATACAAAGATAATTGGAAGATCACCCACACTATCAGCTCATCTCGGTATATCTAGACTTAGTGTTTTGAGTATGGCATGTATAGGGGCTAGACTAGGTAAATTGTTTTGTTATTTTGGCCAAGACTGTGTTGGCTCCTTTAGAGATGAACAATTTTGTATATAGCCATAGTTGATGGCTCATTGTTTATAATTATGAAAAGATGAAGTTATTCATGAAAGTTTATGTTGCACATTTGAGTTTCTTAGTGAATTGTTGAATGGTATTATGATGTGTGAATTAGGGTGGTGAAAAGAACTTGGCAAATAGCCTTGTTCTTGTCCACACCGGTAGACACACGGGTGTGTGTCTAGGCCGTGTGTGACACACGGTCAGTCCCATGGGTGTGTGACCAGGCCGTGTGTCCCCTGCATACTAGTTTTACAAGTCAGTAAGCTTTGTAGTAAGCACACGGGCAGAGACACGGCCGTGTGTCTCAGCCGTGTGGTAGGCACGGCCACGAACATGGGTGTGTGCCCAGGCCGCGTGAAGTTTGTACCTTGAAATTGGAATTTAATTTGACACACGATCTAAAGACACGGGCGTGTGCCTTGGCCGTGTGACCTTAGTGAGATGATGACGTCATAAACAGAATGCCAAGGTTTTGGCACACGGGCTAGGACATGGCACGTGTTAAGGTCGTGTGAGTGACAGGAGCTAAGGACACGAGCGTGTGTCTGGCCGTGTGAAAACCCCTGTAGGTTCGAAATGAAAATAGATACCACACGGGGTAGGGACATGGGCGTGTGTGACCACACAGCCTGCCCACACGAGCGTGCCCCATTTCACACGGACGTGTGGCCCCTGTTTAGGTAAAAAAATTTAAGTGCACTAAAGTTTCCAGTTGGGTTCCGAAACCCTCCGTATGCATGTTTAAAGCCTCTTAGGTCCTAAATGAGAATGTTTGATGGTAAGAGAGATATTTTAAGTTATATGACCAAGTGCGTTAAGTCCGATAATGCCTCGTGCCAAGTTCCGGCGTAAGATACAAGTAAGGGGTGTTACAGTCTCTGTCCGTGTGGACAAAAATAGGCTATTTACCAAGCCAATTTGCCACCCAAATTTGTACATACCTACATAACCCAAAATGGTACAAATTCATAACATAAATGAACATCTATTTTAACCACAATCAAAGCTTAATCATACCATTTCCAATACTAACAACCAACATGCTCGTAAACTCCTGTTTTACTTGATTAAAACATACCAAATACCAATTACTCATGCATCAAGATGACCAAATTCAAATATGCATTATTTGGCGTATTTCACAAGCTTACTAATGTCCACAATTCAACCATTTAAACACTTATAATACCTATAGCCATCAAGCATCACCCAACCATCATACAATTCCTATCACAAAGTATAAACACATATATCAATTCAAGATTCAACCATACCAAATTAATCCCCAAATAAGCCATTACTTAAGGCTATATATACAAACCAAAACATGTACATTTACTAGCCAATTCAATTGGCCAAAATCATTACCAAAACAAAATCAACATGACTCAAAGTCCCTATACATGTCATATACTTAAAATACCAAAGTTCAAAGGTACCGAGTGATAGGTGGATAGTGTGAAGCGATCTCCAACGATCCCCGAATCCGAGCTAGCCTTGATATCACTATAAAACATGGGAAAATACACAAAGTAAGGTATAAAGCTTAGTAAGCTCGTATGAAATAAACTTAATGCAATCATATAAATATAATTCAACAATTTGAATACACCAACATGTAGCTCACATAGCTATCAAACCTTTCAAATACTCATTGACAAAACTTTATATTTTCATCATCATTTCTTCAACTCAATGCCAAAATAATTTAAGCACATACCTGTACCAACTTGTACAAATCTCATACACATTCTCGTCTTTCATTTACCCATTGAACCATTCAGAATAGAAGTCGGATACTGATAGGTCTCACACGATAAGTACCTATACCATGGTCCGAAGCCAAATCAATGTAACTTATCCAAAATACTAATATCATGGTCCAAAGCCAAATCAGCCAATATGCATGGAGAAGCCAAATCGGTTTATCTCGCACACAAAGTGCTATATCATGGCTCGAAGCTAACTCACTATATTCCCTAATGACGTGTCACTAGTATCCTAAACTATTCCTAAGGTTCAATTGGGATTTCGAACTGTCAAATTATCGTTGAATCATTTCCAAACTTGTCCGTAGTCACATAATCGCAATTTATGCTATATCAAAGCTTATAGAATACATTTGAAATGAAATTATAACATACGAACTTACCTCGGATTAAAAACGATGAAATTGTCGATTAATCGAGTACTTTATCTTTTCCCCGATCCAAGTCCGTATTTCTCCTTTCTTGATCTAAATATATTCAAAATTAACATATTTTATCAACTATTTATTCAATTCAATCCAAAATATACATTAGGGCTATTTTACACATTTCCCCCTAAACTTTCACATTTTTTACAATTTAGTCCTTATTTTATAAAATCACAAATTAATGAAATTCCAAATATACCCATGCTAGCCGAATTACTATTATGCCCCTAGTAGCCCATATTTTTCATTTATTTCACATTTTAATCACTAACTTTACACATTTCTTAGTCTAATCCCTATTTTGCATTTTCAATAAAAATAACTTAACAAAACTTGTATATCTATCAACAAGCATTCATAATCTATCAAGAAACTTAAAAATACACATGTATTCATCAATGACATTATTTAAAATCTTTAACAATTTTGCAAAATAGTCCCTAGGCTAGCTAGTACTAGATGCAACGATCACAAAAACATAGAAATAATTAAAAACCGAGCAAAATTGTAATTACATGCATGAAATCATGTTGGTCGAACCTTAACAACTCCCATGGCTTCTTTATCTTTTAATTTTCGGTGAAGATGAACTAAAAATGATGATATTCATGTTTTGTTTTATTTAATTTATCATTAATAATTAATTTTACTATATTAACCTTATAATAAAACCATTAAAACATGCATAAATAATGCCCATAAATGTCCACTCACATTTCAAATGTTTTAATTACCATTTGAGGACCCCCACTTTAAAAACCATAGCTAATAAACACTTTTAGCTTATAGAATTGTACTTTTACACTTTATACGATTTAGTTCTTTTTACCGAATTAAGTATTCAAACGATAAAATTTCTTCACGAAACTTTCACACATACATGCTATCATGCTGTAAACACTTAAAATAATATTAAATAATTTTTTTGACATCATATTTGTGGTCCCAAAACCACTATTTCGATTTGACTAAAAACGAGCTGTTACTGATTATATCGTAGCAAAAACCTTTGGCAAAGATCATTCCATGATGCCACCGTCCCTGACGGCAAAGAATTCAACCATGCTCTGGCATTATCTCTCAATTAATATGGAAATAGTTTAAGTCACAGGTTGTCTTCAGGAACACCTTGTTGTCTAAACGAGTCACAAACTTTTAGGAAAAGTCGTAAATACAGTTGTGGATCTTCAGTAGGCAACCCACTAAACTGTTCTATAGTTTGCAACATCTGAAAGATTACCAATTTCAACTTAAAATGTTGAGCTTGAATAGGTGATCTGACTATCCCTGGGTTCAAATCATCAAGAATTGGTACTTTATGCTCACGAATGGGCCTGTCGCAATCATCTATCACACGAGGAATGTCAACAATCTGGCCATTCAGATGCAATGGATTTTCCATACTTGGATCATTTTCGATCCTAGCCATATCTCGCAAGTCTTTTCTCCTTTTTCGCAAAGTCTCTCAATCCCTAGGTCAAAAAGATATTCTTCGCTAACAGGAATGCATCTTCTTATGCATTGATGACAAACCTGAAAAAAATAAAGACAACTAAGTTAGATAAAACTAATGGAATTAGGTAAGCAGTAACAAAACCAAATTTCACCAAATTGCCAATCCTCAGCAACGACGCCAAAAACTTATTGCGTGTAAATATAATCTGCAAGTGTGCAAGTATACACACCGAATCAAGTAATATAATGATAAATAAGATCGTCTCCACATGGATCAAACATGATTAACTTGGTTAAGTTGTTGTTATGAAGTATGTGAATTATGCTAAGGCAAAACAATGTAAAAAATGCAATGGTAATCAAAATAATAATGACGTGCGCAATATGTAAACAAAAAAAAAATTTAGAAATATGCTATGGCAAAGATATCAAGGATGAGAGGAACAAATCTATTAAATGAGGAGGCTGGGATTACTAGGAATCCACCCTTATAAACCAAAAATGCCTCGACAATATCTTAACCATTTTATTGCTCAGAATGGATCTAAGATAATCTGCTTCTTTCAAGAGTAGGACCTCAGGTTATCCCACCTAAATTGTTATATTTCTATAGGCCTCAAGTGTGATTCCCAGCACTGATTTGTCTTTGTTCTGTACAAACACTGCTCTATGTCTAGAAACTACTATGCTTATTCTATCGAACAACCACTTGTGTCATTCAATTTTGATCCAACTAACCTAACCTTTTCAGAATTAGATTATGTTTATAAGCATACTAAACATTCATCTATGACTACAGTTTGCATGCATGCAATTCAAGAAGAACAAAGTGAATGAAACAGTAAAATAGATCAGATCCAAGCTTCAACATTAATGGAAAATTAGAACATCATCCAGTAATCCCAACCCAATGAGATTTAACTCATGGGTTGGTTAATCAAATCCGAATTCAAAATATCATTCAGCATCTTCAACAATTAATTTCACAAAGAAGCAATTTAGGAAAATAAAGGAAGAACTTTAGGAAGCTTTCTCTGTTCCAGCTCTCAACTCTGATGGCCCAATGTCTTGCGAAGACTAGGTTGATTGCCTTCTTCTTCTCCCTTGTGTTCTGCTTTGCTGCCCAGCCTCTACTGCTACCCTTTATTTTCGCCTCTCGATTCTCTTTTCTCCTCTTCTTTCTCTCTCTTCTTATAGGGTAGATCCCCCCTCTCAGTACACAAATTTTTCTCCCCATTTTTCATGTAGATATTTCTGGTACAAGTACAGTTGGCTGAGAGCGGCACGAGTTGAGTGTTGACTCGGTGTCTTCCTGGAATCGCTATGGCATTAATGTTGGCAATCTATCCACCCTTTTGCTATTACAAAACTTCATTCCTTAATTTCTTTTCCTCATTCTACTCCTACCGTCCAAACAAATCCTTTCCACCTACAAGTAAAAGTAACATAATAACATTTAAGCACAATCCAAGTTTCATGATGCAATGTCCTAAAATACTAATATAATATCCTAAAATGCAAATAAATTTACTTAAGTACAAATAATTAACCAAGCCTAGAGGCCTGAAATATAACTTTTTTCAAGAGTTATCAAGTACTACTCAGCTTCCTCTCCAAAAGGGAGTGTTACACTAAACATGATCACAGAAAAATACCAAATGTATAAAAAAATTTTAGGGTGTTTCAGACTACAACCGCAACACTAGAAGAATTCAGAAACAAACTATAGATGCATCAATTTGACCAAACTATTGAAAATTTCATCCTAGCTTGCAATCATCTGACCAACTTGAAAATGAACTCTGGTCAACCAAGAAATCACTACCAAGAGACCCATTGCATCAATGATGCATAAAAGGCCAAGTCCCAAATAGCCTATCCTCCTTCTCATCATTTTGGTTCCAATTTTACAAATATTATCACTGTTCTCAAGGTAAGGCTTTCCAAGAAATGTTCTCAATATATCAAGTGACACCCTTACTTTAGTAACTCTCATATATACATTAGAACATGACTAGAAACTAAAAACTAAAACCACCATTTTTTTCGATAAAAAAATGAACAAAATAAAAACCGTAATAATGTAGGTTAAAGTTAAAAGAAAAAAGAAAAAAAAACTAAAGAATACCATTGAAGAAGCCATACCAAACAACTAGTTTGAAGGTTAATACCATTGTTGGCAAATCAAAGATTTGGTTTGAAAAATATTAAGCGGCTAGAGGGTTTTTTCCTATGGAAAGAGGAATAACATTTCATGATTGTTGTATGTAAATTATAAGATCCAAAAAATATTAAGCAAGCTAAAGAATTTTCAAGAAACTATCTTCAAAATAATTATTTCATTTTCGAACAAGTGATAAATTTTATTCATAGGATAGAATGTCTGTACTTGAAAAGAAAAATCCTTATAATACACTTCTAATTGTTCTTGAATAAAAAGGGAGTAATTAATTAATGGCTTTGTACTTTATCAAATCTTCCAATATGGTACCACTACATTTCAAATTGTCAATTTTGGCACTTGATGCTTCATTCAATCTATCAATGCGATACTTGACCTCTAATACTGTTAACTTTTTAATGATTTGACATGCTGGCTAATAAAATATTTTCACGTGTTGTTTTTGACACGTTAATAAGACCCTCATTTATATTTCTAGAGAACAAAATACAATAAACACGAAAATTATTTATTTTTAATAAAAATTAACCTTTTATTTTCTTTTCCATCAAAAAGTCTATGCTTCTCTCAACCCTCCCTTCTCCATTGCTGCCGCCGTCACCAATGAAGTTGTTTGGCATCATTTTTCGGTTCCAAAATGGCATCGGTCAATTTGCCTCAATCCCCTGAACTTGGATCTTACTTTCGTTTCTTTCAAAAGAGTTCCAATGTCCATGAATAGGCTTTGAAGATTTGACCTTGTATAAATTTTATCTTCATTTCAAATCGTATCTTCGTTTTCCTTTACTCTCCCTTACATAATCAAAATATGTCGTCTAAACAAGGGAAGTATTATCTTTTACTTTGATTTTCTTTATTTTTAGGAAATCCAAACATGTCGTAAATTAGGAGATAATGAAAGGAAAGGAAATCTAATAATATTTTGTTTTTTAAATGTCATTATTATTCTTGGTTTATTTTAATGACTTTTTTTTTCTTTACTATTTCTCCCATTAATACATTAAATTTTTTTCTATTTTTTAATAGTTTATTACTTTGTTGTAAATGGTTCTAATTATTTTTAAACTATTCTTTTTTTACTTTTAAATTTTGTATCAAATTAACAAACTAACAAAATTATTATTTTTAAAAAAATTGAATTATCAAGACTATTTTCAAAATTGTATCAAATAAACAATTTTATTAATTAATTTAAACTTATTTTTTTAACACCTAAATTTATTGTTTATGAAGAACACTGATTTTTAATAAGTTTTAATTTAGTTTAATTACTTTAAGTACAATTATAATTGGAACATTATTTAAGTAAATCATTTACTTTCCTTTCCATCTCTCGACCAAACAAAAAAATGTTAAAATTCCTTTCATTTACTTTGTTTTATCAATTTTAGTTATCCTTTATTTCTTTTTTAACCTTCCCATCCTTTCCTTTCCTTTCCTTTCCTTTCTTTTTCCCTTCCTTTCTTTTCCTTTATTACTAATTATCCAAACATATGGTAAATAAAAATTCCTGAATGGCTAAACCTTTTAGAAGAAAAGAAATCATTTAACTAAATCTAGAAAAAAAATTATCGTTATAGACTGATTGCTAATCCTTATCCAGCCTACATTTTGTTAAAGAAAATGTTTTCAAATAGTTAGAATCTTTTGTATAAAAAATAACATTTGAACTAAAATTTGAAAAATAATGGCTATCAAAGACTAACAACTAATCCTAATCTAACTCGCATTTCTTTCTCTCTGTAACACCCTATACCTGATCTGTCATCGGGTTTGAGCTACAGGATGTTAACCCTACATTCGTCACCGAAGCAACTACGATTCAATTTACCCTTTTATATATGTTATTAACAATGTTATTCAATCTCAATATGATTTTCCATCATTTTCGGGTTTTATATGAGCTTACAAAAGCTCTTTTGTTAACTCAAGGTCGAATTAGGATCAAGTTTTAAAGTTTACAAAATATTAGGTTGACGTTGCGACTTCAAGGGTTCCTTGTCGCGATGTAACTCATTGACGATTTCTAGTTGACGACAAGAGCTCAACATCACAACATGTCCGTCTGTTTCAAAATTATCCAAATGGTGCCTAATCAAAACATCCTTCAAATTCAATATGCATACCAAATCAACCAATTAAGCATTCTAACTATTTCCATATGCTAAATTTCATCTTGTTACATCAATACTACTTATATATAACACATTCAACATATGATATTTTCATCATTTCATCCATCTAACCATTTAAATACCATTTCAATTGGTAATTCATCATATGTTCCATTCTAATTCGCTATTATTCATATATATACATAATTCAAGTAACATGGCTATTCAAACTTTTGATTTTACCAGTTATAACACAAAATCGACTCAAACCTAGGTACATGTCATATGTTAAACCAAAGGTTGTACAAACATTGTTGAGTTGAGGATCATTGACTGGATGCTGAATCATACCTCGAAACTTCGAGATTTACCTAAACCTACACACGGAGTAAACAAACCATACACTGAGTGGTAAAGCTCAATGGCACTTTCATGATTCAAGTCAATATAACATAAGTATTAATCAAATGCAAATAACCAATTCAAGTTCAGTCTTTAACCATATCACACACACATACATGCAAAAAGCTTCCAATATCATATGAAATATGCATATAACCATTTTGTATATCAATTCATTTGATATTAACATTTAAATTTATCATATCATACCATTCAACATTTCAATAGAATTGACCAAATCATACCATTTGTCAAGTGCCAACCTTTATACCATTTAAACAATCAAAACCATTAATGTATCTAACATGTATACCTTTGACATTAAGTTATTCAATTTTCATGTTCAATTAATACCATTTAACCATTTAACTTGCCATTCGAATCTCTTTCTAAAGTCTATTGATTCAAGCGTATTCAATTCAGCACCTAGGGCTCGATCTTGAACAGATCGCATAATCTTTTATATACTTTCTTATCGTGAATTACATATATGCATTCATATAGTTCCATATTATCACATCCTTTCATATACTATTAGAAGTGTTAAGCCCATAGGTATCATATGTCATAAGATAATACATGCCTCCAAAACACACTAGGGTCTCCGTACAGACAATTAGTAATAGTGGTCTCCAAAGAGACAAATATCGATAATCCAGAACAAATGTTGGGTTCCGGTTTAAATAGTGAATTCTTCGTACATCAGTATCATCTCATATCATATCCCGTACAACAAAAAATAACCTTATTGGCATGCCAATTGTATCTTATCCTTTCTTACATTCATCCAGACACATTTAATACATTAGATCATTTCTTTACAATTCAGTCCATTTCTCACCTTTTTGTACCATTTTATAACCAATTCAAAACAAAATCACAAGATACAGTTTAATAATTTAAATACATCCAATACATTTTACAAACATAGCTACACCATATGAACTTACCTAGCAAAAACGATAGCTAGCAAGATGTCGAGGACTAATCCACAATTTTCTCTTTTCTTTGATTATCTACTGATTGATTCAAATCTTGATCTATACGGTAATTCATTTCAATTTATCAATTTGAATTACCTTATAACATCTTATTCAATGCATATGACAATTTAATTTCATTTTTTATAGTTTCCCTACATTTGTTCATTTTATTCAATTTAGTCCTTAAAACCAAAACTGTCAAATCTTTCACATTTAAGCCCCGTTTTGCAATCCAATTTCAATCAGATTCTTTTACATCCCTCTACTATATATAATTATAGAAACTTCATGCTAATTTATAATTATTTTCATTTTAGTCCCTATACTCAAAACTAGCATTTAAACTTTACCATTTAGTCTTTTTTTCATTTTTAAACTTAAAACTTCATATTTAAACACCAAAAGCTTCAAAAATATCAATGGAAACATTAGCAAAATTTAACAATTTCACAATTTAATCCCTGGGCTAGCTAAATCAAGCTATAATGATTGTAACACCTCTAACTCGTACCTGTCGCTAGAATAGGGTTACGGAGCATTACCAAAACTTTTCAGAACATTTTCAGATAAATCATGTTAATCACTACTCATTCACCGAGATTATTCGTAACGTCCCTTAGATGGACCCTCGAAGCCCAATACGAGTATTAGAAACGAGTCAAGACTTGATCGAAAACTCTAAGAATTTTTCGTGACATTTCAAAAACTTTCCAAGGTGCAGGGCTCACGCACCCATGTGGTCCAAGGGACACACCCATGTTACCCTGACAAATGCCCGTACAACAGGCCGTGTTCGACCTCGTGTAACTCTCTGACTTGTGCACACGGCCATCCCACACGCCCGTGTGCTGGGCCGTGTGGTTTGTAACATCCTAGATTAGGGGTTATGCGTTCGTGTGTAATTCATGAGATAGTGGGCTCAGTGGGTGTGTTGGATGTGTTCTGAGGAGTTCTAGGAACCCTAAGGTGTATGGAAATGTATGGAAATGTATGGAAATGTATGGAAAAGTATGGAAATGTAAGGAAATGTATGGAAATGTATGGAAAAGTATGGAAATGTAAGGAAATGTATGGAAATGTATGGAAATGTATGGAAATGTATGGAAATGTATGGAAATGTGTGGAAATGTATGGAAATGTAAGGGAATGTATGGAAATGTAAGGAAATGTAAGGAAATGCTTTGGAAACGTTAAGTTTAAAAGAGGAAAGTGAACATTTTTGGAAACTAGGGGATGTAAGGAAATGATGTGGAAATGATTCAAAAGAGGAAAGTAAACATTTTTGGAAACTTGGAAATGTGAGGAAATGTCAAGTTTAAAGAGCCAAACAAAAATTTTTGGAAACTTGGAAATGTAAAGAAATGTCAAGTTTTAAGGCTTAAAAAGAGAAAACTAAGGCAATGTGGCCTTAAGAAAAATAATAGGAGGAATTTGACACACAAACAGGCTTGGAAAAGTGGCCTGGAAATGCCACTTAAGGCCCAGGTAAGTGACGCCACCTACATGAGCAAGTGTACCTGAGTTCGAGTCACATGGGAAGCAAATAAAAGAAATTTTATTTTGCTTCCAGAAGAAGTGAGGTGGACGGCACAAGCTATTTAAAAAGGAAGAGTTTTATTCTCTTTAAAATTCGGCTAAATGATGGATAAATAAGGGATTTATTTATCATTATTTTCAAGAGATAATGGTTGGATTAAATTCTTTTATTTAGTGATAATACAAAGGATAAAGCTATCAAATAGAAGAGTGGTGGCCAAGTAAGGGACTCTAGCTAGTAAATTCGGCTATAAAAGGAATAGAGAGGCCATTCAGCATTATTTACTCTTCCTTGATAACCTCTGCCGAATTTTCTCTGCAACCCCTATTCTTTTCTTCTTCATTCTTCTCCTCTCAATTTTCCAAAAGCCGAAAGCTTGCTAAGATCAAGGCCATAGCCGAATAGTTTGAGACTTCAAGCAAAGGAACTGTCGATATCTAAAGTAAGGGTAAGATCTCATTCGGTTTCATCCTTTTTCTTTTAAGATTTACCGAAATCTAGGACTAATCCCATTAGAAACTTGTTTGCCGAAATTTGGAAGGATCTTTCGGGATTTACTAAGTGTCGACTACAAGGAAGGAGAAGTTCTTTTCACGAAGGTACACCATAAGCTACGTGTTCCCTAGTTATTCGGTGAATTTTGGGATTTAAAATCCACAAGGTAAGTGTCTATAGCATTCGGCCAAGGCTTATTTTAGTGTTTGGATCTATCTTTTATTATCTTAAAAGCCGAAAACTAATATGTTAAAGGGATCTAGAGTTGGCCGAATACAAGGAAGAAGGATACAAAGGTTCGGGACTTGGTTCTTAAGTCAATCGGCAACAAGGTAAGTTTTAGTGTACTAATCCTACTAGGATTTGGATTTATGGCCGAATGGCTCTTTGCTAAGTATTAAATTATTGATTAAATGTAGAGATTTAAGATCTAAGGCATTAGATCAGGCTTTTCGGGACTTGGATTGAAAGCATTAAGCGAATCAGGTGTGTACCCCACACTATCTTTAATATTTAATATAAGTATGTATAAGAATGTGAATATGGCTAAGGTACCCTAATGTGGTACAAAGTACTCAGGTACGTTTCCTACTCATACTAGGATTACGAAATATGTTATATTTAACATGTGAAAAGTGACATGAATGTGAATTTAAGTATGATATGCATGATATGAATAATATGGGGCATTCAGGTTATATGAGAAAGGGGAAGTGAATGTGGTGACTTCGGTCTCACTATCTGAATGTGGTGACTTCGGTCACATTATCTGAATGTGGTAACTTCGGTTACATTATCTGAATGTGGTAACTTCGGTTACATTATCCGAATGTCTCATGACACAATTATATGGTGGCTATGCCACAAATTTTATATGGGCGATGAGCACGTCGACTGCAGCGACTGCCTTCGATGGAGTGTAGCGGATGGAGGGTTGACTTAGTAGTCCCCACGGTGTGCAGGTTGGTACGGGGATGTGTAGCGGATGGCATCTAGGTTTGGGTTCGGGTTTGCATCATTATCTTGAATTATTATGTGAACATGATATGTATGGTATGCCTAAATCTATTAAATTTTAGTGTTGGTTACACATTGAGTCTGTTTGACTCACCCCGTTGGGGAATATTTTTCAGGTGATGAACAGTAATGGACCGGGCTCGGCAGAAGCTTAGGGATGGCCATGCACAGCAAGAAATTTACGATTTGGACTTTTATTTTATTTTTTTAAGTATTTTAAATTTTAATTTTGGGAATATTTGATGTAATAAGGCCATGGTTGAATTTCTTTATTTCTTTTTACTTTTATTTATTATGGTTACAAATTATTATTTATGGATCAAGTAAATTTATTTTTTTTAAAATAAACTCCAAGTGCTTTGTCACCTTAAGTTTAAAAAGGAGTTTTAATGTAATATTAATTGGTTTTCAACACAAGCCCAACCCAAAATAATATTTTTTTAAAATCGCACAAGTTTTTCCTAAGAAGCAAAAGAATTTGAAACGGTTTACACCGAGGAACATACCAGATCCGGTCAAGGCTCGTGGGCCGGGTTTGGGGTGTTTCAGTTTGGTATCAGAGCCCAGTTTTAAACTCTCGGCCTGTGGTATAAGGCCCAAAACATTTTCAAATCGAGCCCAAGTAAGCTTTATAAAAATATTTTTGAAAATAAGCAGGTTTTGGCATGGCACCTAAGTCTCCGACCCGCAGTCCACCAGGTAAGTACCCCTAACCATCGGTGTGATTATGTGATTTGTAGAAGGGTAGAAAAGGAATGGAACGTCGAATAGAATGATAGGTACTTGAACTCTAGGACTAGTCTACTCAAACACAAATACATAAAACTTAAAGACCACTAAACAAACCTATGGTTAAGTCAATCGAGTTAGGGTGTGGTAACCCCTGTGCGCATGTCTACGATTGGATCCGGAAGAGCTTGGTATTTAAGCAGTCCTAGTGACTCACCTCCTCTTCGCAGGAATCCTACCTGGTGCGTAGCTTCGGTTCACCCTAACCAAGAGGACTTATTCATGGGCTAAACCCCTAACTAAAACCCGAAAGGGAATTAGCCGAATTTTCAAAAAAAAAATCTAGTTTTAAAACTCTTAAAATTACCCTTTTGAATTGCAAACACGATTTTATAAAATTCTCTCAAATATTTCTTGATTTACAAAATTACTAAAATACCCCTAGTGGTAAAATTACAAAAATGCCCTTGGTTTATGAAATTTCCAAAATACCCACAGTTCTTATTCAAAAAAAAATTTCATTACTTTATAACAAGTCCAAAAACCCTAATTTGCAAAATATCAAAATACCTTGATTCTTGGAAAATTTCAAAATTGCCCCTAACTTATAAAATTACCAAAATGACCCTTATTTCCAAAATTTTTGCAACATCACCGACTTGGAAAACAAATGCTCAAAAAGAACCCTCAAGTTTTGCAAATGTTGAAATACCCTTGATTTAGTAAGATTTACAAATTTACCCTGGTTTATTACCAAAATACCCCCGAGTTCCAAAATTACCGAAATACCTCTGTAATTCCAAAATTACCGAAATACCCCCGGGATTTTAAAAATTACCAAAATACCCTTATTGACAAAACCACCAAGGAACCTTATTTCGAAAAAAAAATTATTACGAAAATACCCCTGTAGGGCAAATTACGAAAATACCCCTGGGTAGTGGAAAAACAGCAACAATGAAAACTACAACATTTCTCTGAATGAACGAAAGTTCATAATTGATTGATGGATGTATGAATGAAAAGACTGTGTGCATGTATGAATACGAAAGAACCACTCCTAAAACTCTTTCATAAAACTTCTTCGCGGGTAATAAGTGAAACAAGGACTAATTCATAAAACTTTTTAATCAGATTAAATCGCGACATTAGAAATGAGTTCTAGCGGACGTGAACTTAGAGATTGTGCCTAGAAAGTATGATGGTTCTATTAAGATCAGAGTGCGCAGCGTAAGCATAGTGCGGTGAGAAGGATTGTACGACTGTTAATAAGTAATTTCGAGGACGAAATTATTTTTAAGGAGGGTAGAACTGTAACATCCTAGATTAGGGGTTATGCGTTCGTGTGTAATTCATGAGATAGTGGGCTCAGTGGGTGTGTTGGATGTGTTCTGAGGAGTTCTAGGAACCCTAAGGTGTATGGAAATGTATGGAAATGTATGGAAATGTATGGAAAAGTATGGAAATGTAAGGAAATGTATGGAAATGTATGGAAAAGTATGGAAATGTAAGGAAATGTATGGAAATGTATGGAAATGTATGGAAATGTATGGAAATGTATGGAAATGTGTGGAAATGTATGGAAATGTAAGGCAATGTATGGAAATGTAAGGAAATGTAAGGAAATGCTTTGGAAACGTTAAGTTTAAAAGAGGAAAGTGAACATTTTTGGAAACTAGGGGATGTAAGGAAATGATGTGGAAATGATTCAAAAGAGGAAAGTAAACATTTCTGGAAACTTGGAAATGTGAGGAAATGTCAAGTTTAAAGAGCCAAACGAAAATTTTTGGAAACTTGGAAATGTAAAGAAATGTCAAGTTTTAAGGCTTAAAAAGAGAAAACTAAGGCAATGTGGCCTTAAGAAAAATAATAGGAGGAATTTGACACACAAACAGGCTTGGAAAAGTGGCCTGGAAATGCCACTTAAGGCCCAGGTAAGTGACGCCACCTACATGAGCAAGTGGGCCTGAGTTCGAGTCACATGGGAAGCAAATAAAAGAAATTTTATTTTGCTTCCAGAAGAAGTGAGGTGGACGGCACAAGCTATTTAAAAAGGAAGAGTTTTATTCTTGTAACACCCCAAACCCGGTCAATACACCACGACCGAATCTGGTATGTTACGGGAAAAATGTATTTGAGAGGTTAAGGTTTTCAGTTAAAGTTTGATGAAAACTCTTTGATAGATTTTGTATTTGTAGAGATCTTGAGCAAGATTGTTTAAAAACCGGGAATTTTGAAAAACTCAATTAAATATGTAAGTAAAACAAATTTATCACATTTGGAAATCCGAGAAATTCCTTTGTGTTGCTTAAAAACATTTTTCGCTTAATATGGAAATAGTCTCAAGTTGGAAAACATTTGAGTTGTGTTCATTTTGATTTGCAGCGTAATACCCGATGGTAAAGTTGAAAACATATTGCTTGTAGTTTTGAAAACCTTATTTTTCCATGTTTTAGCAAATTTTAACCCAATAAATTGTTAAGGCGTATTTGAAATCAAATTTAAGCATAAACATAACAAAAATATAACTTTAAAAGGCCTTTTACAATCCAAATAAACCAAATGAAAAATAATTCAAATAAAGTACCAAGTTTTAATTCAGAGCAAATCCGACTTTTATTCATGGCATGATCACCTCGAGTCCACCCCGGCTCCATGTCCGCAATCTAAGTGTTACCTGAAATAATAAGGGAGAAGGTGAGTCGCAAGACTCAGTGCATAAATCCCCCTCCCGATAAATGCAACATACTAACACACACCATAACAAAGCAATACAGTTAATGCACCCGATCCTAACCATCCATAATAGCTTTTCTACCCCGTGTGGTACCAAACCACTGGTGGTGCCAAACCACTGGTGACCCAAAGTCACGATATCCATCAATGTGGTGCCAAACCACTGGTGACCCAAAGTCACGAATAATCCATCTATGGGGCCAACCCACGTGTGATACCAAATCACTGGCGACGATCCGTATCTCAAAAGTGGGGCCAACCCACAGTGGTGTTAAACCATAGGGATAAGTCGCTATGAGGTGCCAAACCTCTGTGTCCCAAAGACACAAGTGTGATACCAAATCACTGGTGACTGCAGTCACGAATCAAATGATGGGGCCAACCCATCGTGTGATACCAAATCACTGGCGTCAATCCCGTAATATCAACCGTGGGGCCAACCCACTGTGGTGCTAAGCCACTGGGACGAGACGCTATGAGGTGCCAAACCTCTGGTGTCCCAAAGACACAAATATCATATGTGGTACCAAACCACTGGAGGTGCCAAACCTCTGGTGTCCCAAAGACACGGATATCATATCCCCCTTCTCTCATATCACCCATAACATATCATACTGATGCAAATCATGCAAGTCATGCAAATCATGCTAAACATGTTTCATAGTGCATCCCATAACACATACATCACAGATCATGATATCATATATAACTAACAAAGCTCGTAATAAAACGGACTTACCCGAATCCGTGCACATACCCCATTGAGTATCATATCAATCATCATATTGTTTTGGTCTTAATAGGCAATCAGGTTTATTAAGCATATTACTAAGTAAAAAGTGTGTTAGTTTACACAACTGTTAGCATGAGATTAGCACCTAGACCATTCGGCCAAAACCATTAAACCAAAGGGGTTAACATTTGAACCCTTACCTTACACTTGATTTGGTTTCCTACCAAATCCCGAACCAAACGATGGTTCTTCCTTAAGCAAACGGCACACCCTATTAAGAAGAAAGATTAGTCCTTTGAAACTTGACTTATCGAAACTAGAAGAGTGGACTAAAAGAACCAACCCTTACCACCACTTACCAAACCATCAACCAACGATGACTGCTTCACTTGATTGCCACCAAAATCCAAAGGCTCTATAATGAAATCGATTCAACACAAAAGGTTAACTCCCTTCAACCAATACCCAAAATCGGCATTTATCCAAATCGAAATCGACAACAAACAAGGGAGAAAAGAGATAGCCCTTAGGCCAAAAACTCACCTTCTTCAAACGATTGCAAAACACCAGATGAGAACCAACACCACACCAAAATTCGGCCACAAGAAAACCACTAGGAGAGAAGGGAGATTCGGCTAACACATTAAACAAAGGGGAAAAGAGGATTCGGCCTAAGGTGTTTAACACACTTATGTTCGGCTTTGAGTGAAAAAGAGAGAAAAGAGAAGTGAAGGTGAAGTTTCGGCAAAGAAGGTTTGAGAGGAAGAAGAAAATGAACAGAGGGAAGGTACTTTCGGTTTTGAAAGAAAAAAAAAAGGGAGAAGGTGTTTTGGAGATGAAAGTTTCGGCTACCAATGTTCAACAAAGAAAGAAAATATGGGAAGGAGAGAATACCAATTTCGGTTTACACAAATGACAAAGAAAGAAAAATGGAAGAGAACATTCGGCTTACCAAAGGAAATTGAGAGGAACAAGCAAATTTCGGCAAGCTTTAGGGGGTTTGGTCTTTCGATTTCAAGAAGGAAAAATGAAGGAATTCACTTGGAAAATTTCGGCTTTGGTATGACAAAAGAAGAAGTTGCTTCTAAAAAAATTTTGACCGAAAATGCACCAAATGCCAAGTGAATTTCGGCACTCCCTCAACTCACCTACCAAACCGGCCACTCCCCCCCATGAAGCATCCATCATTCGGCCACTACCAACAATTGCTCATGGCCACTCATTCAAACTAGTTTGAACTAGTCAAATTCCTTGATTCACTCTCCTCCCACCATTCAAACATTTGACTTGGTCCAACCTCAACCACCTTGGCGTCAAAATAGAAGCAAAAAGTGAGCATCCTGCAACTTGAACACAGGACCTCCCCCTGCAAGTGGCGTCACACACACGCAAGCTCTAAGTGGCGTCTATCCTGCCACTCCACCAGCTCATTTCTTGTGCTCAAATACACCAAAGAATACTTATAAACCCCAGCTCCTTCAGCTCCTCTCACCTAAGCCTAAAAACTAAAATTTTCCTACCACTCAGGCTTACACCTAGCTTACAACTAAGCCCCAAAACATCAAGAACGAAAACATTGCAAACCAAACACATGCAAACAAAGCCACAACAAAATAGCCCCTAACCCGAGATATTACAGTTCTACCCCCCTTAAAATAATTTCGACCGCAGAATTACCTGATCAAAAGAGTTGAGGGTATTGCTGTCTCATCACATCCTCGGGTTCCCACGTAGCTTCTTCCACGCCATGATTCCGCCATAGTACCTTTACCAAAGGCACAGACTTCCTACGCAGATTCTTCACATCCCGATCTAGAATCTGCACAGGTTCTTCCTCCATGGTCAAATCTGGATTTACCTCGATCTCTTCCACTACTACGACATGCGATGGATTTGAACGATAACGCCGAAGCATCGAAACGTGAAATACATCGTGAATCTGACTCAACTCCGCTGGCAACTCAAGCTGGTAAGCTACTGGTCCCACTCGTCTCAGTACCTTATACGGCCCAATAAACCTCGGACTTAGCTTGCCTTTCCTTCCGAACCTCAACACTTTCTTCCATGGCGAGACCTTCAGAAAAATTTGATCCCCCACAGCAAACTCTATATCTCTCCGCTTAAGACCGGCATAAGACTTCTGTCGGTCTGAAGCTTCCTTCAATCGAGCCTGAATCAACTTAACCTTGTCTTCGGTCTCTGCAACCAACTCGGGTCCCAACAACTGACGTTCGCTTAACTCCGTCCAACATGTAGGTGAGCGACACGTCCTACCATACAACGCCTCATATGGTGCCATCTTGATGCTTGCTTGGTAACTATTGTTGTAGGCGAACTCAGCTAATGGCAGAAACTCCTCCCAACTACCCCTGAAGTCCAGAACACAACCTCTCAGCATATCCTCTAAGATCTGAATAACCCTTTCCGATTGCCCATCAGACTGCGGGTGAAAAGCCGTGCTGAAATCTAAACGCGTACCCAGAGCCTGATGTAATGCTTTCCAGAACCTTGACGTAAATCTGGGATCCCTATCCGAGATGATCGATACTGGCACACCGTGCAGCCTCACTATCTCTGACACATACAGCTTCGCCAACCTCTGAAGTGAGTAGTCAACCCTCACCGGAATGAAATGAGCTGATTTAGTCAAACAATCCACAATTACCCAAACTGAGTCTTTCTTGCTTGGCGTAAGAGGTAATCCACTGACGAAATCCATGGTTATCCTTTCCCACTTCCACTGCGAAATCTTCACTGGCTGAAGCAACCCTGACGGCAACTGATGTTCAGCCTTGACCTGTTGACATGTCAGACACTTCCCTACAAACTCTGTCACTTCTCTCTTCAGACCCGGCCACCAAAACTTCTCTCTGAGATCCTTATACATCTTGCTACCTCCAGGATGCATAGCATATGGGCTGCTATGTGCGTCCTGAAGAATCATCCGCAACTCAACGTCCTTCGGCATACAAGCTCTCCCTTGGAAATACAGCACTCCATCACTGGACAAACTGTAACCCTCCAAACCACCATTCTGCACCTGCAACCTCTGCGCACTCAAAACCTCATCCTCTAACCATTTTTCCTTGATCTGCTCAACCCAAGTAGGCTTAACCTGCAACTCTGCCAGAATACTTCCGTCGTCATACAAACTCAAATGGGCAAACATCGCTCTTAAGTCCGAAACAACCTTACGGCTCAACGCGTCTGCCACCACGTTAGCCTTGCCCGGATGATACTCAATCGAACAGTCGTAGTCCTTTAACAATTCAATCCATCTGCCCTGTCTCAAATTCAAATCCTTCTGAGTCAAAAGGTACTTCAGACTCTTGTGATCTGTGTAGACTATCGATCTCTCTCCGTACAAGTAGTGCCTCCAAATCTTCAAAGCGAAGACTACAGCCGCTAACTCCAAGTCATGCGTCGGATAATTGACCTCATGTGGCCTCAGCTGCCGAGATGCGTAAGCCACAACTTTTCCTTCCTGCATCAGCACACAACCCAATCACGTATGTGATGCATCGCAATATACTGTGAATTCCTTCCCAGCCTCAGGTTGAATTAGAACCGGAGCCTCAGTCAAAATCTTCTTAAGCTTATCGAAACTCTCCTGCTGTTTCTCAGTCCAAACAAATGGAATCCCTTTCCTTAACAACTTGGTCATCGGTGCTGCGATCAACGAAAAACCCTCTACAAACCTTCGGTAGTATCCTGCCAAACCCAGAAAACTCCGAATCTCAGCCACTGACTTAGGCGGCTTCCAATCCAAAACTACCTTAATCTTCCGAGGATCCACTCTAATCCCCTCAGCTGACACTACATGACCTAAGAAAGTCACTTCTCTAAGCCAGAACTCGCACTTACTAAACTTAGCATAAAGCTGCTTCTCCCTCAAAATCTGTAGCACCACTCGCAAATGCGCATCATGCTCCTCTTCTTTCCTTGAGTACACCAAGATGTCGTCTAAGAAAACCACGACGAACTGATCCAAAAACTGCTGAAACACCCTATTCATCATATCCATAAATGCTGCCGGCGCGTTAGTTAACCCAAATGACATTACCAGAAATTCGTAGTGCCCATACCGAGTCCGAAACGCCGTCTTGTGGATGTCCACTTCCTTCACCTTTAACTGGTGATACCCAGACCTTAAATCAATCTTCGAGAATACCGCTGCACCCTTCAGCTGATCAAACAAGTCATCTATCCGTGGCAACGGATACTTGTTTTTGATCGTCAGCTTATTCAACTGGCGGTAGTCTATACACATCCGCATCGTACCATCTTTCTTCTTGACAAAGAGTACTGGCGCTCCCCAAGGTGAAACACTTGGCCTGATAAAGCCTCGATCCAACAACTCCTGGATCTAAGCCTTAAGCTCCACTAACTCCTTTGGCGCCATCCTATACGGAGCAATAGACACTGGCGCAGTTCCGGGTAACAAATCTATCCCGAACTCTACCTCACGATCCGGTGGCAAACCCAGAAGCTCCTCTGGAAACACATCAATAAATTCCTTAAATGTCCGAACCTTCTCTACAGCAGACTCTTTAGTCTCCAAGGCATACACATGAACCACATACGCTTCACAGCCCTTTCTGACCATCTTCTCAGCCTTCAGAGCAGATACCACGTTGGATAAGTAATTCCTCCTATTACCTATCATAACCACTTCATCACCCTCAGACGTCTTTAGAACCATGCGCTTAGCCGCGCAATCCAACCTCGCCTGGTACTTAACCTACTAGTCCATTCCAAGAATCAGATCGAACTCCCCAAACGGCAGTTCCATCAGATCAGCCGCAAATACTACCCCTTAGAGTTCTAGGGGTACATCTCTATACAGCTTATCTACAACTACAGAGTGACCTAAAGGGCTAATTACAGTCATCTGCCTAGAAGTAGTTTCAGAGTCTAAATCCATAGTCTCTACTATACTACTAGCAACGTATGAATGCGTCGAACCCACATCAATCAAAGTAGTAAATGGAGAACCAAAGATCAAGAACGTACCGGTTATGACGTCCGGTGCGTCGCCCTCCTCTCGGCGCCTTGCTGCATACACTAACCCAGGCTGTCTTGCCTCAGAACTACCCGCACCTCTGCCCGGTGCTCCGCGGCCCCGACCAGAACCATTACCTCCTCTGCCATTACCACGGCCCCTCTGCGGTGGCGGTCCATTATTCCTGAACTGAGTACGGCCCTGACCCTCAGACTGAATCCTAGCCAACTTACGCGGACAGTCCCTCACACCGTGATCCAATGAGCCACACTCAAAACACCCTTTTCCACCGGTCCAGCATCCTCCCCAATGAGATTTCCCACAACGGTTACACTGTGGCGGTCCCTGACTAGCAGCAACAAACCTACCAGACTGATTCGGCCCACTCTGCCTAGCTCTTTTCTGAGGATTACCTGACAACCCAGAAGATCCAAAACTCCTCTTATGCCTATTCCTATCCATGCCTTGCCTCACAGACTCCTTAACTCCCTCGGCTACCTTAGCTTTCTCTACCAGGACAGCAATCAGCAATCTTAATTCATCTCTCAGACCATCCTCGAATCGAACACACCTCTCGTGTTCAGTAGCCACAATGCCCCTAGCATATCGACTCAGCCTCAAGAACTCTGCCTCGTACTCTGACACAGACTTACTCCCCTGAACTAACCTCAAAAATGCTTTCCATTGCGCGTCGATGTAGCTAGCTCGAATGTACTTTTTCTGATAAGCAGCCTTGAAATAATCCCAAGTAAGATCCTCTGCTGCAGCACTGTCCCGAACCGTGAGCCACCACTGGTATGACTCATCCCGAAAAAGCGATACTATACCCTTCAGCTTCTCCTCAGCAGTCAGGTCTAAATCATCCATAACCCGCTCTGTCGCCTCCAGCCAATACTCAGCCGTGCTGGGAGCAACACCAGAAACACCTCGAAATACCTCAGCCCCGTTTGCCCGGAGTCGTTCAGGCACAGATTTCCTAGCTCCTGCGCCTCCACCTACTCCAGCTACCCTTTCCAAAACTCGCAGCATCGCCTGCGACACTGCATCATCCCCAGTCTGATCTTGAAACTCTCCACCTCCAGCTGGTGGCGGTACCGGTATCTCATTTTCCGACCCCTGACCAGACCCTACGGGTTCAGAAACTGTCATCCTACCCCGACCACATCCACGATCGCGTCCACCTCTAGCGCTCATGACTAAAATCTCGACTTATCTGATTGAAAAGTTTTATGTATCAGTAATTATTCCACTGTTTAAAAGCAAAGTCTTATGAATATTAAAGAAGCTTTGTTTTCGCAAGTTCACAGAGTCCTATCAGTTTCAGTTTCTAAAGTAATCCACTAGTACTAGTCATCCAATCACATCTCATCAACATCAAAATCACAAGCAACAGTAAGAGGTACTTACCTGGGCGGATTGGTGCCGGAGACTCGGTGCCATGCCTTTCAAACCATGCTTTTTAAAACAAAACTCTTAAAACAATCTTTTAAAACATATGGGCCTCGGGCCCACAGCTGAGCCTTTGAACTTGGCTCTGATACCACATTTGTAACACCCCAAACCCGGTCAATACACCACGACCGAATCTGGTATGTTACGGGAAAAATGTATTTGAGAGGTTAAGGTTTTCAGTTAAAGTTTGATGAAAACTCTTTGATAGATTTTGTATTTGTAGAGATCTTGAGCAAGATTGTTTAAAAATCGGGAATTTTGAAAAACTCAATTAAATATGTAAGTAAAACAAATTTATCACATTTGGAAATCCGAGAAATTCCTTTGTGTTGCTTAAAAACATTATTCGCTTAATATGGAAATAGTCTCAAGTTGGAAAACATTTGAGTTGTATTCATTTTAATTTGCAGCGTGATACCCGATGATAAAGTTGAAAACATATCGCTTGTAGTTTTGAAAACCTTATTTTTCCATGTTTTAGCAAATTTTAACCCAATAAATTGTTAAGGCGTATTTGAAATCAAATTTAAGCATAAACATAACAAAAATATAACTTTAAAAGGCCTTTTACAATCCAAATAAACCAAATGAAAAATAATTCAAATAAAGTACCAAGTTTTAATTCAGAGCAAATCCGACTTTTATTCATGGCATGATCACCTCGAGTCCACCTCGGCTCCATGTCCGCAATCTAAGTGTTACCTGAAATAATAAGGGAGAAGGTGAGTCGCAAGACTCAGTGCATAAATCCCCCTCCCGATAAATGCAACATACTAACACACACCATAACAAAGCAATACAGTTAATGCACCCGATCCTAACCATCCATAACACCTTTTCTACCCCGTGTGGTACCAAACCACTGGTGGTGCCAAACCACTGGTGACCCAAAGTCACGAATAATCCATCTGTGGGGCCAACCCACGTGTGATACCAAATCACTGGCGACGATCCCGTATCTCAAAAGTGGGGCCAACCCACGGTGGTGTTAAACCACAGGGATAAGTCGCTATGAGGTGCCAAACCTCTGGTGTCCCAAAGACACAAGTGTGATACCAAATCACTGGTGACTGCAGTCACGAATCAAATGATGGGGCCAACCCATCGTGTGATACCAAATCACTGGCGTCAATCCCGTAATATCAACCGTGGGGCCAACCCACTGTGGTACTAAGCCACTGGGACGAGACGCTATGAGGTGCCAAACCTCTGGTGTCCCAAAGACACAAATATCATATGTGGTACCAAACCACTGGAGGTGCCAAACCTCTGGTGTCCCAAAGAAACGGATATCATATCCCCCTCCTCTCATATCACCCATAACATATCATACTAATGCAAATCGTGCAAGTCATGCAAATCATGCTAAACATGTTTCATAATGCATCCCATAACACATACATCACAGATCATGATATCATATATAACTAACAAAGCTCGTAATGAAACGGACTTACCCGAATCCGTGCACATACCCCATTGAGTATCATATCAATCATCTTGCTGTTTTGGTCTTAATAGGCAATCAGGTTTATTAAGCATATTACTAAGTAAAAAGTGTGTTAGTTTACACACCTGTTAACACGCAAGTCTTAATCCCAAAGAACCGGTCTAAATCCCTCGATTACCTTGCTCCTAAACTCGGCCAAACATGAGATTAGCACCTAGACCATTCGGCCAAAACCATTAAACCAAAGGGGTTAACGTTTGAACCCTTACCTTACACTTGATTTGGTTTCCTACCAAATCCCAAACCAATCGATGGTTCTTCCTTAAGCAAACGGCACACCCTATTAAGAAGAAAGATTAGTCCTTTGAAACTTGACTTATCGAAACTAGAAGAGTGGACTAAAAGAACCAACCCTTACCACCACTTACCAAACAATCAACCAACGATGACTGCTTCACTTGATTGCCACCAAAATCCAAAGGCTCTATAATGAAATCGATTCAACACAAAAGGTTAACTCCCTTCAACCAATACCCAAAATCGGCATTTAACCAAATCGAAATCGACAACAAACAAGGGAGAAAAGAGATAGCCCTTCGGCCAAAAGCTCACCTTCTTCAAACGATTGCAAAACACTAGATGAGAACCAACACCACACCAAAATTCGGCCACAAGAAAACCACTAGGAGAGAAGGGAGATTCGGCTAACACATTAAACAAAGGGGAAAAGAGGATTCGGCCTAAGGTGTTTAACACACTTATGTTCGGCTTTGAGTGAAAAAGAGAGAAAAGAGAAGTGAAGGTGAAGTTTCGGCAAAGAAGGTTTGAGAGGAAGAAGAAAATGAACAGAGGGAAGGTACTTTCGGTTTTGAAAGAAAAAAAAAGGGAGAAGGTGTTTTGGAGATGAAAGTTTCGGCTACCAATGTTCAACAAAGAAAGAAAATATGGGAAGGAGAGAATACCAATTTCGGTTTACACAAATGACAAAGAAAGAAAAATGGAAGAGAACATTCGGCTTACCAAAGGAAATTGAGAGGAACAAGCAAATTTCGGCAAGCTTTAGGGGGTTTGGTCTTTCGATTTCAAGAAGGAAAAATGAAGGAATTCACTTGGAAAATTTCGGCTTTGGTATGACAAAAGAAGAAGTTGCTTCTAAAAAAATTTTGACCGAAAATGCACCAAATGCCAAGTGAAATTTCGGCACTCCCTCAACTCACCTACCAAACCGGCCACTCCCCTCCATGAAGCATCCAACATTCGGCCACTACCAACAATTGCTCATGGCCACTCATTCAAACTAGTTTGAACTAGTCAAATTCCTTGATTCACTCTCCTCCCACCATTCAAACATTTGACTTGGTCCAACCTCAACCACCTTGGCGTCAAAATAGAAGCAAAAAGTGAGCATCCTATAGCTTGAACACAGGACCTCCCCCTGCAAGTGGCATCACACACACACAAGCTCTAAGTGGCGCCTATCCTGCCACTCCACCAGCTCATTTCTTGTGCTCAAATACACCAAAGAATACTTATAAACCCCAGCTCCTTCAGCTCCTCTCAGCTAAGCCTAAAAACTAAAATTTTCCTACCACTCAGGCTTACACCTAGCTTACAACTAAGCCCCAAAACATCAAGAACAACAACATTGCAGACCAAACACATGCAAACAAAGCCACAACAAAATAGCCCCTAACCCGGGATATTACAGTTCTCTTTAAAATTAGGCTAAATGATGGATAAATAAGGGATTTATTTATCATTATTTTCAAGAGATAATGGTTGGATTAAATTCTTTTATTTAGTGATAATACAAAGGATAAAGCTATCAAATATAAGAGTGGTGGCCAAGTAAGGGACTCTAGCTAGTAAATTCGGCTATAAAAGGAATAGAGAGGCCATTCAGCATTATTTACTCTTCCTTGATAACCTCTGCCGAATTTTCTCTGCAACCCCTATTCTTTTCTTCTTCATTCTTCTACTCTCAATTTTCCAAAAGCTGAAAGCTTGCTAAGATCAAGGCCATAGCCGAATAGTTTGAGACTTCAAGCAAAGGAACTGTCGATATCTAAAGTAAGGGTAAGATCTCATTCGGTTTCATCCTTTTTCTTTTAAGATTTATCGAAATCTAGGACTAATCCCATTAGAAACTTGTTTGTCGAAATTTGGAAGGATCTTTCGGGATTTACTAAGTGCCGACTACAAGGAAGGAGAAGTTCTTTTCCCGAAGGTACACCATAAGCTACGTGTTCCCTAGTTATTCGGTGAATTTCGGGATTTAAAATCCACAAGGTAAGTGTCTATAGCATTTGGCCAAGGCTTATTTTAGTGTTTGGATCTATCTTTTATTATCTTAAAAGCCGAAAACTAATATGTTAAAGGGATCTAGAGTTGGCCGAATACAAGGAAGAAGGATACAAAGTTTCGGGACTTGGTTCTTAAGTCAATCGGCAACAAGGTAAGTTTTAGTGTACTAATCCTACTAGGATTTGGATTTATGGCCGAATGGCTCTTTGCTAAGTATTAAATTATTGATTAAATGTAGAGATTTAAGATCTAAGGCATTAGATCAAGGTTTTCGGGACTTGGATTGAAAGCATTAAGCGAATCAGGTGTGTACCCCACACTATCTTTAATACGTTTTATGGTAATATTTAATATAAGTATGTATAAGAATGTGAATATGGCTAAGGTACCCTAATATGGTACAAAGTACTCAGGTACGTTTCCTACTCATACTAGGATTACGAAATATGTTATATTTAACATGTGAAAAGTGACATGAATGTGAATTTAAGTACGATATGCATGATATGAATAATATGGAGCATTCGGGTTATATGAGAAAGGGGAAGTGAATGTGGTGACTTCGGTCTCACTATCTGAATGTGGTGACTTCGGTCACATTATCTGAATGTGGTAACTTCGGTTACATTATCTGAATGTGGTAACTTCGGTTACATTATCTGAATGTGGTGTCTCATGACACAATTATCTGGTGGCTATGCCACAAATTTTATATGGGCGATGAGCACGTCGACTGCAGCGACTGCCTTCGATGGAGTGTAGCGGATGGAGGGTTGACTTAGTAGTCCCCACGGTGTGCAGGTTGGTACGGGGATGTGTAGTGGATGGCATCTAGGTTTGGGTTCGGGTTTGCATCATTATCTTGAATTATTATGTGAACATGATATGTATGGTATGCCTAAATCTATTAAATTTTAGTGTTGGTTACACATTGAGTCTGTTTGACTCACCCCGTTGGGGAATATTTTTTAGGTGATGAACAGTAATGGACCGGGCTCAGCAGAAGCTTAGGGATGGCCATGCACAGCAAGAAATTTACGATTTGGACTTTTATTTTATTTTTTTAAGTATTTTAAATTTTAATTTTGGCAATATTTGATGTAATAAGGCCATGGTTGAATTTCTTTATTTCTTTTTACTTTTATTTATTATGGTTACAAATTATTATTTATGGATCAAGTAAATTTATTTTTTTTTAAATAAACTCCAAGTGTTTTGTCACCTTAAGTTTAAAAAGGAGTTTTAATGTAATATTAATTGGTTTTCAACACAAGCCCAACCCAAAATAATATTTTTTTAAAATCTCACAAGTTTTTCCTAAGAAGCAAAAGAATTTGAAACGGTTTACACCGAGGAACATACCAGATTCGGTCAAGGCTCGTGGGCCGGGTTTGGGGTGTTTCAGTTTGGTATCAGAGCCCAGTTTTAAACTCTCGGCCTGTGGTATAAGGCCCAAAACGTTTTCAAATCGAGCCCAAGTAAGCTTTATAAAAATATTTTTGAAAATAAGCAGGTTTTGGCATGGCACCTAAGTCTCCGACCCGCAGTCCACTAGGTAAGTACCCCTAACCATCGGTGTGATTATGTGATTTATAGAAGGGTAGAAAAGGAATGGAACGTAGAATAGAATGATAGGTACTTGAACTCTAGGACTAGTCTACTCAAACACAAATACATAAGACTTAAGGACCACTAAACAAACCTATGGTTAAGTTAATCGAGTTAGGGTGTGGTAACCCCTGTGCGCATGTCTACGATTGGATCCAGAAGAACTTGGTATTTAAGCAGTCCTAGTGACTCACCTCCTCTTCACAGGAATCCTACCTGGTGCGTAGCTTCGGTTCACCCTAACCAAGAGGACTTATTCATGGGCTAAACCCCTAACTAAAACCCGAAAGGGAATTAGCCGAATTATCAAAAAAAAAAAAATCTAGTTTTAAAACTCTTAAAATTACCCTTTTGAATTGCAAACACGATTTTATAAAATTCTCTCAAATATTTCTTGATTTACAAAATTACTAAAATACCCCTAGTGGTAAAATTACAAAAATGCCATTGGTTTATGAAATTTCCAAAATACCCACAGTTCTTATTCAAAAAAAAATTCATTACTTTATAACAAGTCCAAAAACCCTAATTTGCAAAATATCAAAATTCCTTGATTCTTGGAAAATTTCAAAATTGCCCCTAACTTATAAAATTACCAAAATGACCCTGATTTCCAAAATTTTTGCAGCATCACCGACTTGGAAAACAAATGCTCAAAAAGAACCCTCAAATTTTGCAAATGTTGAAATACCCTTGATTTAGTAAGATTTACAAATTTACCTTGGTTTATTACCAAAATACCCCCGAGTTCCAAAATTACCGAAATACCTCTGTAATTCCAAAATTACTGAAATACCCCCGGGATTTCAAAAATTACCAAAATACCCTATTGACAAAACCACCAAGGAACCTTATTTTGAAAAAAAAATTATTACGAAAATACCCCTATAGGGCAAATTACGAAAATACCCCTGGGTAGTGGAAAAACAGCAACAATGAAAACTACAACATTTCTCTGAATGAACGAAAGTTCATAATTGATTGATGGATGTATGAATGAAAAGACTGTGTGCATGTATGAATACGAAAGAACCACTCCTAAAACTCTTTCATAAAACTTCTTCGCGGGTAATAAGTGAAACAAGGACTAATTCATAAAACTTTTTAATCAGATTAAATCGCGACGTTAGAAATGAGTTCTAGGGGACGTGAACTTAGAGATTGTGCCTAGAAAGTATGATGGTTCTATTAAGATCAGAGTGCGCAGCGTAAGCATAGTGCGGTGAGAAGGATTGTACGACTGTTAATAAGTAATTTCGAGGACGAAATTATTTTTATGGAGGGTAGAACTGTAACATCCTAGATTAGGGGTTATGTGTTCGTGTGTAATTCATGAGATAGTGGGCTCAGTGGGTGTGTTGGATGTGTTCTGAGGAGTTCTAGGAACCCTAAGGTGTATGGAAATGTATGGAAATGTATGGAAATGTATGGAAAAGTATGGAAATGTAAGGAAATGTATGGAAATGTATGGAAAAGTATGGAAATGTAAGGAAATGTATGGAAATGTATGGAAATGTATGGAAATGTATAGAAATGTGTGGAAATGTATGGAAATGTAAGGCAATGTATGGAAATGTAAGGAAATGTAAGGAAATGCTTTGGAAACGTTAAGTTTAAAAGAGGAAAGTGAACATTTTTGGAAACTAGGGGATGTAAGGAAATGATGTGGAAATGATTCAAAAGAGGAAAGTAAACATTTCTGGAAACTTGGAAATGTAAGGAAATGTCAAGTTTAAAGAGCCAAACGAAAATTTTTGGAAACTTGGAAATGTAAAGAAATGTCAAGTTTTAAGGCTTAAAAAGAGAAAACTAAGGCAATGTGGCCTTAAGAAAAATAATAGGAGGAATTTGACACACAAACAGGCTTGGAAAAGTGGTCTGGAAATGCCACTTAAGGCCCAGGTAAGTGACGCCACCTACATGAGCAAGTGGGCCTGAGTTCGAGTCACATGGGAAGCAAATAAAAGAAATTTTATTTTGCTTCCAGAAGAAGTGAGGTGGACGGCACAAGCTATTTAAAAAGGAAGAGTTTTATTCTCTTTAAAATTTGGCTAAATGATGGATAAATAAGGGATTTATTTATCATTATTTTCAAGAGATAATGGTTGGATTAAATTCTTTTATTTAGTGATAATACAAAGGATAAAGCTATCAAATAGAAGAGTGGTGGCCAAGTAAGGGACTCTAGCTAGTAAATTCGGCTATAAAAGGAATAGAGAGGCCATTCAGCATTATTTACTCTTCCTTGATAACCTCTGCCGAATTTTCTCTGCAACCCCTATTCTTTTCTTCTTCATTCTTCTCCTCTCAATTTTCCAAAAGCCGAAAGCTTGCTAAGATCAAGGCCATAGCCGAATAGTTTGAGACTTCAAGCAAAGGAACTGTCGATATCTAAAGTAAGGGTAAGATCTCATTCGGTTTCATCCTTTTTCTTTTAAGATTTATCGAAATCTAGGACTAATCCCATTAGAAACTTGTTTGCCGAAATTTGGAAGGATCTTTTGGGATTTACTAAGTGTCGACTACAAGGAAGGAGAAGTTCTTTTCCCGAAGGTACACCATAAGCTACTTGTTCCCTAGTTATTCGATGAATTTCGGGATTTAAAATCCACAAGGTAAGTGTCTATAGCATTCGGCCAAGGCTTATTTTAGTGTTTGGATCTATCTTTTATTATCTTAAAAGCCGAAAACTAATATGTTAAAGGGATCTAGAGTTGGCCGAATACAAGGAAGAAGGATACAAAGTTTCAGGACTTGGTTCTTAAGTCAATCGGCAACAAGGTAAGTTTTAGTGTACTAATCCTACTAGGATTTGGATTTATGGCCGAATGGCTCTTTGCTAAGTATTAAATTATTGATTAAATGTAGAGATTTAAGATCTAAGGCATTAGATCAAGCTTTTCGGGACTTGGATTGAAAGCATTAAGCGAATCAGGTGTGTACCCCACACTATCTTTAATACGTTTTATGGCAATATTTAATATAAGTATGTATAAGAATGTGAATATGGCTAAGGTACCCTAATGTGGTACAAAGTACTCAGGTACGTTTCCTACTCATATTAGGATTACGAAATATGTTATATTTAACATGTGAAAAGTGACATGAATGTGAATTTAAGTATGATATGCATGATATGAATAATATGGGGCATTCGGGTTATATAAGAAAGGGGAAGTGAATGTGGTGACTTCGGTCTCACTATCTGAATGTGGTGACTTCGGTCACATTATCTGAATGTGGTAACTTCGGTTACATTATCTGAATGTGGTAACTTCGGTTACATTATCTGAATGTGGTGTCTCATGACACAATTATCTGGTGGCTATGCCACAAATTTTATATGGGCGATGAGCACGTCGACTGCAGCGACTGCCTTCGATGGAGTGTAGCGGATGGAGGGTTGACTTAGTAGTCCCCACGGTGTGCAGGTTGGTACGGGGATGTGTAGCGGATGGCATCTAGGTTTGGGTTCGGGTTTGCATCATTATCTTGAATTATTATGTGAACATGATATGTATGGTATGCCTAAATCTATTAAATTTTAGTGTTGGTTACACATTGAGTCTGTTTGACTCACCCCGTTGGGGAATATTTTTCAGGTGATGAACAGTAATGGACCGGGCTCGGCAGAAGCTTAGGGATGGCCATGCACAGCAAGAAATTTACGATTTGGACTTTTATTTTATTTTTTTAAGTATTTTAAATTTTAATTTTGGCAATATTTGATGTAATAAGGCCATGGTTGAATTTCTTTATTTCTTTTTACTTTTATTTATTATGGTTACAAATTATTATTTATGGATCAAGTAAATTTATTTTTTTTAAAATAAACTCCAAGTGTTTTGTCACCTTAAGTTTAAAAAGGAGTTTTAATGTAATATTAATTGGTTTTCAACACAAGCCCAACCCAAAATAATATTTTTTTAAAATCGCACAAGCTTTTCCTAAGAAGCAAAAGAATTTGAAACAGTTTACACCGAGGAACATACCAGATCCAGTCAAGGCTCGTGGGCCGGGTTTGGGGTGTTTCATGGTTAATTAAATTCTATCAAAATTAGGTGCAAGTTTCACACGGCCAAGACACACGCCCGTGTTCAAGGCCGTGTCTCCCACACGACTGAGACACGCGCCCGTGTCTCTACCCGTATGCTCAATTCTGAGCATTCTGTTTTCTCGAATTTAAGGTGCAGGGGACACACGGTCAGGCCACACGCCCATGGGGTAGGTCGTGTGTCACACATGGTCTAGACACACTCTCGTGTGTCTACCCGTGTGGACAAAATAAAGCCATTCCTAGCTTCATTTCTCATCTAAAATCACACCCATGACCTGCACTTGAATCACACATCCAAATACCAACCATTTCAAGCATTCAAATCAAGTAAATTCCATCATTCATCATGGCATATCATTTCATGCATACATGTCTATAATCTTACCTTAGTTTAGTCCATAGGCATAATTTGATCAACTACTTAATACATATGTAGCTACCATAGTATGACGTTACAAATATACCAAAACAAACCATTACTAGCCATTCCAATGGCTAGATTACAAGCATCATTTAAGTTTACACGCCAATATGGCCAATATAACCTATACATGCCATTACAACCATAATTGATTTACCATATTGTACCAACATGGGCCGATGGATAGTGTGAGTGATCTCTGCCAAGCTTCCAATCCAACGAGCTTCCGATTTAATCTAAAACATGGAAATAAAACTAAGTAAGCATTACATGCTTAGTAAGTTCGTATAACATGGTACTTAACTTACCATTCATTTTATCTTGAGGTAACTATGTAAGGCATATGCAATCAATTTGACCTCAAGCCCTACACACATCCTCATTGCCCTTGTTAGTCATATATTCCATAATAACATCATAATATATATATGGGCTCAACAACAATCAAGTTTCCAAGTACATATGTTTTCCACAACATGTATTCATTCAACATGCATGATTCATCTCATTATTACAAGTATAATTTCATAATAGCTTATTTCGAGTTCAGATCATTCCATATCAAAACTTTACTCATATTACTCGAAATATGGAGGTCACAATTAGTACACTCAAGCTGTACAAGTCTATAACCAACAATGAACATATATTCATCAAATAAAGTTCATGTACAAATATTCATTTCATGTTCTCATATATTTTGTCATGTATCATCATTTTCTTGTACTTTAGCCCGATATGTGTAATAACTCATTTCTTATTCGTATCTTCACATGTCAAGAACTTTTACCTGTTGAATTTATTCGAAATATTGATGGATACACAGGTAGTATACTCGAGGTGTACAAATCAGAATCCGTCATGTCCAATGGTACCCATAAGGTACTATTTCAAAGAGTACACTCTCAAGCCACATATATAAAAACAACAGGATTACCAATCCAGGTGAAATCCTTTTTATGACATATGCTCTAAGGAGCTTGATCTGGATTACCCGTCCGGGCTAAATCCAATCCATAACATATGCTAAAGAGGACTTATATCAGGATTACCCGTCCGAGCTAAATCCTTTTAGAGATGAGGCCAATAGGATTACTTGACTGAGCTAAATCCCTCTAGCAAGAAATGCAGGGCTCATTCATTTTGGGAAATCACATATCCAAATATTTTTCCATTTTATTCAACCGAGATTTAAATATTTTTCTTAAGCATTATCGAGCATGTGATTATTTCATACATCCACAACATTCATATAATTCAAATAAACACATTCCACATCCATTCCAAGGATAAAAGTAACATTTTCATCGTTTATCCTCTATCATCTATCGGGCATTATCGTTTAATTTAAACATTTTTATTTACCGAGCTCGATCAGATATGTAATCATTTCACATATTCATGAAATTTATAGAATTTACATAAACACAATCAATGCAACCATGTAAATAAACACGATTTAGTTACACGAACTTACCTCGACAATGTTCGTGTACGTAAATCTACTAATCCGACATTTTCCTCTTTTTCTCGTTCTAACTCCGGATTTGGTCTATCTGGATCTATACGAGTAAATTTAACGTCAATTTATCACATTTCATAATCACGTGGACTCATTTTACATCCTAGGCAAATTTACTAATTTACCCCTAACTTTTCCATAAATTTCTATTTTGTCCCTAGGCTCGGAAAATGAAACTTGTGTAATTTACTCCCTATTCCAAGCCTAACCAAAATCCCATTACAAAATTAACAATGCATATTTTCTATAAATTTCAGAATTTTTCATCAACTTTCACCACTTTGCATTTTAGTCCCTAAATCATGTTTTCATCAAAAATCACTATGTAAAAGTTGTTTATCTATCAACAACCTTTCATTTTCTACCATAAATTTCATATTTCCAACATATTCATCCATGACCCAAATTTCATACTTTGATAACTTTTCAAATTAATCCCCCAAATAGATAGATTAGACTATCTCGGTTTCAAAAATACCAAAATTACTAAAAACAGAGCTTGATTACTTACTCAAATAAGCTTGATAAGTCTTCTTCCACTCTCCTAGGGTTTCCATGGAAATATTTGAGGAAGATGGTATGAAATACTTTTCTTTTTCATTTAATTAAATTGTCATTTAACAACTTTTCATCTTTCCAATTTAGTCCTTAGCCTTTTTTTTTTATTTTTTCATGGATGAGTCATCTCAAAATATCTACATATTTTCATTAATGGTCTAATTACCATATAAGGACCTCAGGTTTTTAATTCCATAGCTATTTAATCCTTATAACTACTAAAATTCAACTTTCGCATTTTTTTGTGATTCAGCCCTTCTCATAATTAAGCACTTAATCGATAAAATTTTCGTATCAAAATTTTCACACGACATGTCTATCATAATACGAACCATATAATGAAATAAAAATAAACATTATTTTCGAATCGGGTTTGTGGCCCTGAAACGACTGTTCCGATTTCACTGAAAAATGGGCTGTTACAACTCTCCCCCCATAAGGAATTTTCGTCCTTAAAAATTTTACTAGTAAAGAGATTTAGACATTACTCTCTCTCATAGTTTCCTCTAATTCCTAGGTAGCTCCCTCTATATCATGTCACTGTCAAAAACTTTTACTAAAGCTATCTTTTTGTTTCCCAGTTTTTCTCTCCAAATACCAGAATTTCAATCAATCTCTTATTGTAAAACGTGTCAGGCTAATTTAACATTTATCAAAGCAAAAATAGATGATGGGTCTAATCGATACTGTCATAACACATATACTCACAAAACATTGTCAATTCTATAGAACTCTGATAATATTATTAATCAATACGCAATAGGTCCAATTCTTTTCATAATCTTATATGACTCGATAAACCACAAACTTAATTTTCCTTTACGGCCAAACTGGAGAACTTTCTTCCATGGCGAAACTTTAAAAAATATTTTTTCGCCAATCTAAAACTCTATTTCTTTTCATCTTAAATTCACATCAGATTTCTTATGATCAAAGCTTTTCTTCGGTTTCAAAGAATTAAACCTACTACATGTATCTTTTCTCACTTAACTCCGTCCAAAACACCGGAGTTTTACATTTGTGACCATGTAAAGCCTCGTACAGTATAATTTTGTACTTGACTGTTAACTATTATAATAAGCAAATTCAACCCAAAGCAAATACTTTTCTCAGTTACCATCAAATTCAAGTACACAACATTGAAGCATATCTTCCAAAATCTGAATCATCTGTTTAGATTGATCGTCCGTCTAAAAATGAAATATGGTACCGTATACCCAGATTTTCTTGTAACTTTTTCAGAATCATAATATAAACCGTAGATCTCTATCAGAAATAATGGAAACTAGCACATCATATCATCTGAAAATCTCAAAAACAGATAATTCAAGCAATCTATCAAGTGAGAAATCCATTCATGCCAGAATAGAATGTACAGACTTCGTCAAACAATCAACAATTACTCAAATAGTATCTTTCTTTTTCATAGACAAGGATCCCGATATAAAGTTCATAGTAACTTTGTCTCATTTCCATTTCAGTATCTTCGCCAGCTATAATCATCCTGAAAGTATCATCTTTATCTGCTGATACATCCAACATTTAAATACAATTTTAGAATTACCACATTTCATTCCGAGCTACTAATACATCATTTTCAAATTATTATGCATTTCATCATTCCCTAGATAAACAGACATAGTACCACTGTGATCATTCATGTAAAATTTTCTGTATAAACTCTAAATTCTTCAGTCCACAAACTCTGTTTCTGAATAACAAGCATTTATCAGTTCTACTCTAAAATTATGAATCAGAAAGTATTTCACACTGTATTTATTTAACTTACAATTCATTATCACTTTTTTGGGTTTCGCTGATCTATTGTAGAAACATCTGTTTAGCTCTATACTCAGCTAAAATTGAGCTATTACAGGGCAATCATAATCGGTATCCATAACTTGCAAAGTATACAAAGATTTTCTACTCAGAATATCTGTAACCACATTCACTCTTTCCGAGTGATATTCAATTATCAATTTATAATCTTTCAACAATTCAAGCTATATACGGTATCTCAAAGTCAAATATTTTAGCAACATAAGATACCTTAACTTTTTATAATCAATGAATATATGACATTTTTCACCAAAAAAGTAATATTGTCAGATTTCAATGCAAAAACAATAGCCGTCAATTCTAGATCATGTGTCGAGTAATTCTTTCCATGTGAATTTTTAACTGTCTGAAAGCACAGGCTATTACTTTTCCTTACTGCATCAAGACACAATCTAATCCCATTCAATAGTACATCATTGTAATAACAAATTCCTTACCCGATTCAGGCTGAATCAGTAGTAATACTTTGATCAACAGAGCTTCCAACTGGTCAAAACTTTATCGATATTTATCGGTCCATTCAAATCTTACGTCTTGATAATACTCTAGAACGATATATTTTTATGTATTAATTATATGTTTATTTTGAGTATGATCCTACTAATTTGGGCTATTTATGGTCTTTTATCTTTTAGGGACTAAATTGAAGGCAAAAGTAAATTTAAGGATGATAAGCATGAATTTGGAGATAAAGTGGGCCAATATACGACATAGAAAAAAAGGTGGTGCCAAAAATTCAATTATGGAAGACATAAGGACAAAAATGCAAAAGAAGTGATTTTATAGCACAAGACTCTATTTAATGTTTAATTATATTAGGATAATTATTAAGGATTATTATTTAGATTTAATTTTAGGATTTATTTTCATTTATCTTTAATTATCTTTATTTGTATTTATCTTTTAGAATTTAATTAGGAATAGGCTAGGTTTCTTAGTACTATAAATAGGGGATGACGTGACACAAAAGGGGATCGATCTTTAGCTGTAACACTCTCCCCCTCATAAAGTTTAGCCTTTTGTTCTTTCCATATTTTTTTTCCAATAAAAATTCTATTTCCATTATATTTGTTTCTTTCCCAAAAATCACGAGCCATTAAACCCATCTAGCCAAAGGTTGTCGAATTTCTCCAAAAAGGTTATTGAGGCTTAGAATTCATGCTTAACCTTTTCAACAGGGTATTCATCGCTTCTCCGCATTACGGGGCTGACACTTCCGCCCATGTCCCTTAATAGGTAATCTTTTCAACTTGTGCAAGAAAAGGTCGCTTTGTACGTTTTGGGAAGGTTGCACAGTAGTTCGTTGACTTTCTGCGTCAGAGGTTGGCGAGTCCAAGAGACAAAATGGCGTGGTATTCACCGTTCGGAAGTGATGATCTAGTAGAAGATAATCCCACAAAAGCGATTATTGGCTAGAGTAAGGTTCCGCCAAATCTTAAGTCTAAATTCTTGGAGCTGGTGGTTGTAGCCGTCCTCTTCCACTATAACTGGTTTATTCTACTTGAGAAGGATCACTTAAAAGTCAAGGATTGAACCCAAGGCGAATCGAGACAACCGGATGCTGGAAAATCACCATAAGAAATATTTTTCTCAACTTTACTTTTGCCTTTAATTTCCGAAATTTCCATTCAGCTTTAAATTTCATTTTTATTTTATTCCCAAATTTAAACTTTAAATTCTTTTTTTTTTTATTTTTTTAGGAACGCAAGTTTTCTTGGGCACGATTTTGCCCAGGATTTCGAGAAACAAGCATTCGTACAATCTAGTCCCTGAGGATTCGACCCTACTTTCCCTTTACTGTTCTTTTCATTATTTTATAGGGAATAGGATATTTTTTGTGCTCTCAAAGACCGCATCAAATTTTGGCGCCGTTGCCGGTACTAATTTTGTTTTTTGTTTCTTATGACCAGATCTGCTCCAGGAACTCTTGTGTTCAATTCAGAAATTGAGAAGACTATGAGAGCTAATCGTAAGGAAACAAAGCTAAGAAAAATGCAGTCAGTTGTGGTTGGGACTCAAAGTAACCCACCGCCAGAAATTGGAATCGACAACGAAGTAGAGTCTAGGGTTAACGAAAACCCTACTCAAACATTTGAAAGCAAAAAATGTAGAAGTCGATTCACCAGAAGAAGTGCTTAACACCAGGGTTAACGAAAACTCAAATCTAGCACATCAACCTATGGCTCAAACAATTCGGCAACTGGCCGAAGCTCTGGCAGAACAACCGCCAATATGCATCACGTATCCTGTTATGGATACTGATTTCGAATTAAAGTCAGGCTTAATCCAACTACTGCCAACTTTTCGTGGGTTGCAAAATGAAAATCCCCACAAGCATTTGAAACAGTTTCATATGGTTTGTCTTAGCATGAAAGCTCAGGGGGTAACTGAGGATCAAATCAAATTGCGTGCTTTCCTTTTTTCCTTAGCAGATTCTGCTAAGGAATGGTTAGTTTATTTACCCCTTGGATCTATTACAACTTGGGCTTATTTATCTCGTTTATTTCTCAACAGGTTTTTTCCAGCATCCAAAACAGCTGAGCGAAGAAGAGAGATCGTTGGAATAAGGCAAAAAGAAGCAGAGTCTCTTTACAACTATTGGGAACAGTTTAAGAAATAGTGCGCAAGCTACCCACAACATGGTATAACGGAGCAATCTCTCATCCAATACTTTTATGAAGGCTTGAAACCCATGGAGATGAATATGGTAGACGCCACTAGTGAAGGAGCGTTGGTCAACATGACTCCCCAACAAGCATAAGACTTAATCTCCACAATTGCTACAAATTCTCAGCAATTCTGAGCCAATACTGAACCCCCTAGAAGGGTTTACCAGCTAAGTAATTCAACCTTAGAGGATAAAATTGACAGACTTACTAATATGATGAATTCTCTTATTGCAGAAAAAGCGAAAATAGTCCGGTTGTGTAGAATATATGCTACGCCTAATCATACAACTGATGCATGTCCCAGTTTGTATGACGATACCATGGCTTATTTGGATGCTATGGGAAATACCTACAACCCAGGGTGGAGGGACCATCCTAACTTGAGTTATGGGACCAATCCACGAAATATCAAGCCATACCAAAATCGGTTCCCGCAACAGCCGCAAGGCTCAGGTAATTCTCTAGAAGCTCTAGTCAATAAATTAGCAGCTAATGTTGTTGATTTTCAACAAAAAACCGAGGCATCTATAAGAGAGTTGACCACATCAATTGAGAAATTAAACTCTCAAGGGAAGCTACCGTCACAAATAGAACCAAACCCAAGACAAAATGCGAATGCAGTGACGTTACAGAGTGAAAAGGTACTGGAACCAATTCCTGACAGGAATCTTGGCCAAGAAATCGCCCGGGAAAAACACGAGAAAGACGAACAGGTCCGACTGAAACCTCCATTGCCTAAAATTCAACCCCCATTTCTAGAACAATTGAACCAGTGTTGAAGAGGTAAAGAGGACAAGGAGATCCTCAAACATTTAGGAATGTCGAGATCAACATACCACTGCTAGACGCCATCAAGCAAATTCCGCGGTATGCTAAACTTCTTAAAGAGCTCTGTGCCAACAAGCGAAAATTAACAGGTAATGAAAAGGTAAATGTTGGTGAAAATGTATCTGCAGTGTTACAGCGAAAAATGCAGGCAAAATGCAAGGATAGGGGCATGTTTGTGATGCCATGCAAAATAGGCCATTTAGGAATTAAGAAGGCTATGTGTGATCCAAGGGCCTCCATAAATGTAATGCCATATTCTATTTATGAATCACTTAACGCGGGTTTTTTGACAAAAACAGGTGTTATTGTTCAGTTGGCGGACACGTCTATTGTACATCCAGAAGGAGTCCTTGAGGATGTTTTAGTAAAAGTTAACGAGCTCATTTTCCCTGCAAATTTTTATGTGATTAAAATGGAGGAGGATAGTACTACTGGATCTTCAGACCTCTTGTTGGGTCGACCTTTCCTTAGTACAGCTAATACTAAAATCGACGTTCAAAGTGGAACTCTCACGATGGAGTTTGATGGGAAATCGTGAAGTTTAATGTCTACGACGCCATTAGCCATCCAAGCAAAATCTTGAGCGTGAATCGTGTCGACATAATTGACTCTTTAGTGGAAGAGAATTTTGAGTCAATTTATGAAGATAAATCTGAACTTGATGAATATGAATTTGTTTATGAGTTATTATCTCCAAATACTAAACTTTTACCTTCTATTATACACGCACTGGAATTTACTTGGAGGAAAACACGAAACCAAGAAGAGAGGCGCAAAGACGACTAAATCCGAATATGATGGAGGTAGTAAAAAAGGAAATAATCAAGCTGCTGGATGCTAACGTAATCTACCTCATTTCTGATAGTAGATGGGTAAGTCCGGTGCAAGTCATGCCCAAGAAAACGGGCGTGACAGTAAAGAAAAATGCTGAAGGTGACTTGGTACCTACCCGAGTGCAAAATGGGTAGCGTGTCTGCATTGATTAAAGGAAGTTGAACTCTTACACTAGAAAAGATCATTTCCCTCTTCCTTTTATAGATCAAATGCTTGAAAGGTTAGCCGGAAAAACTCACTTTTGTTGTCTTGATGGATACTCAGGTTTCTTCCAAATCCCAGTTGCACCGGAGGACCAGAAAAAGACCACTTTTACATGCCCATTCGGTACATTTGCATATAGAAGAATACCATTTGGTCTTTGCAATGCGCTGGCCACCTTCCAGAGATGCATGATGAGTATATTTTCTGAATATGTGGAAAAATTATCGAAGTTTTTATGGACGATTTTACTGTATATGGAAATTGTTTTGATGAATGCCTTAAAAACCTAACGATAATTTTGAGTAGGTGCATTGAATTTAATCTTGTCTTGAATTATGAAAAATGTCACTTTATGGTAGACAAGGGCTTAATTTTGGGTCATGTAGTTTCATCTAAGGGAATTGAGGTCGATAAGGCCAAAATTGACATTATAAATTTTTTTCCTTATCCCTCCACTATAAGGGAAATTCGTTCTTTCCTTGGCCATGCAGGTATCTACAGGCGCTTTATAAAGAACTTCTCGAAAGTAGCTGAACCACTATGTGAATTGTTGTAGAAGGATAAGAAATTTGAGTTTGGCCCAAAATGTAGGGAGGCTTTTGACACGCTCAAGCAAAAGTTGGTCTCCGCTCCTATAGTGCAACCGCCAGATTAGAAATACCCATTTGAGATTATGTCTGATGCTAGCGAACGCAATGTAGGGGCTGTTTTAGGGCAAATGATAGACAAGGAACCTCATGTCATTTGTTATAGACAAGGAACCTCATGTCATTTGTTACGCCTCAAAAACCCTAGATGCTGCGCAGAGCAACTACACCTCTATGAAAAAAGAACTATTAGCAGTTGTATTTGCTTTAGATATATTTCAACCTTATTTATTGGGACTTAAAGTACTTGATTGCAAAAATGGAAGCAAAACTGAGGCTCATCAGGTGGATTTTGCTTCTCCAAGAATTTGACATCGAGATTCGAGACAAAAGGGGATGCGAGAACTTAGTGGCTGACCACATAAGTGGAATAAAAGTACCTTTCGACAACATACCTATTAAGGAATAATTCCCTAATGAGACCCTATTCTTGACAGAGGCACGTCTCCCATGGTATGCAGATATGGTAAACTTTCTAGCCACAGGCTCGTTACCCACTAAGTTAGCACATTCCGTAAGGGACAAGCTTAGACGAGAAGCTCGATATTACATTTCCAATGACCCATACTTGTGGAAACACTGTTCAGATCAGATAATACGACGATGCGTTCCAGAAACTGAGGTAACTTCTATACTTAATTTTTGTCATGGTGAAGCTTGCGAGGTCACTTTGGCCCTAAGCAGACTGCTCACAAGGTGTTAGAATGTGGGCTATATTGGCCCACAATTTTTTGAGACACATATAACTTCTGTAACTCTTGCAATAAATGTCAACATACAGGTAACATCACTAAATGAAATCAAATTCCCCTATCCCTGATTCATGTGTGTGAAATTTTTGATGTATGGGGCATCGATTTCATGGGCCCATTTATTTCTTCATTTAGCAATGTATATATAATTCTTGCAGTAGACTATGTTTCTAAGTGGATAGAAGCAAAGCCTACTCGTAATGATAATGCCAAGACTGTTGTGGAGTTTCTAAAATGAACTATTTTTTCCAGGTTTGGCACACCTCGAGCCCTAATCAGTGATCGTGGCACCTACTTTTGCAATAAAGTCATGGAGGCACTATTGACAAAATACGGAGTTCACCACTGTATAGCTACAGCTTACCATCCCCAAACGAACGGTCAAGTCGAAGTCTCGAACAGGAAAATAAAGACTATTTTGGAGAAAACAGTTCGATCCAACAGGAAGGATTGGAGTCTTTGGCTAAATGACGCATTTGGGCCTATTGGATAGCATATAAGGGACCAATTGGCATGACCCCGTACCGACTTATTTTTTGCAAAGCTTGCCATCTTCCGATAGAATTAGAACATAAAGCTTATTGGGTCGTTCAAAAATGTATCATGGAGTTAGAACATGCAGGAAGGGCAAGGAAATTAGACATCCAAGAGTTAGAAGAAATTCGCAACGATGCCTGCGAGAATGCTCGAATTTATAAAGACAAGACGAAGTTGTTTCATGATAAGAGATGTAATAGTCCAATTCAGACCCTAGTCCGAATAGTGGTTTCGGGACCACAAATCCAATTTAGATTAATATTTTAATATTATTTTCCGTGCCTCTGATATTGATTAAGCATGTGTAAAATTTCTGTGAGTTAATTTGTATGTTTGTGTGCTTAATTTGACAAAACGATTAAATTGCATTAAATGCAAAATTTGCATGTTATTTTTTAAAGCACCTAAGTGTTGTGGCTTTTAAATGGGGAGGCCTTGAAAGGTAATTAAGCCAATATTTATTTAGTGGATGGTTAAAAGACATTAGTGACCTTATGTTTATATGTTATTAAATGTTTATTAAAAGGGTTATGGTAAAATGTATAATAATATGTTTATAATAAAAATAAAGCATGAAAATAGATTGTTCTCCATCCATTTTTCTAGCAGAAAGTTTAAAGAAAAAGAAAGAAAATATCCAAGCTAGGTTTCGGCTATGTTCAAGCAAAATTGAGGTATGTGTTAGTCTCGATTTTTTATAATTTCTACGTTTTCGTAATTGTTGCTTCGTCCACTTCAAAACCCATGTTTTAATTTTAAGAATTTATGATGTTTTTGAGATGTGCCTTTGATGAACTCATGTGTTTTATGATGTTTGATAGTGAATAATGAAAGATATGTGTTTGATTATCATAGTTGTTCTTTGGAGTTTTTGTAATTTTGAGTAATTTGGAGTAAATTGAAAGAATGATAATTTGGAGGACTAAATTGTGAAATAAATGAAATGTATGGATTGATATAATCATAGTGTGTATTCGGTCAAGCATGGGTAAAAGCAAATTTGGTGTATTTTATGATTTTGTGAAATAGGGACTAAATTGTCCAAATGTGAAAATGTGAGCGTTAATTTGTAAATTACCCTAAATATGTGTCCTTGGATTGAATTGAATGAATTAGTGAATAAATGGATTAAATTTGAATATGTATAGATCAAGAACCGAAGAAAATGGACTTAGATCGCGGGAAAGCGAAAGTAGTTGACCAAATCCGATCAAATATACGAATCCGAGGTAGTCTATATACAAATATATGTATTTGGTATTGAATTAAGTATGTTCATATGACTATCTATAATGATGAATGTATATGAGATGTTGTGTACATGAATTCCGAGATAGAATCGACATAGAGTTAATGTCCAATAAGTCCCGTCTGAACCTAGGAATAGATAGGATTAATTATGTCATGACATAGGTGTCTGTTGTGTAATATCATGTAAGACCACGTCTAGGACGTTGGAGTTTATTTGAGATTTCGTGTAAGACCACGTCTGGGACGATGGCATCTATATGAGATTTACATATAAAACCATGTCTGGGACATTGGCATCGTATTGATTCGTGTAAGACCCTGTCTAGGACAGTGGCATTGATATCTGATTACATGTAAGACCACGTCTGGGACGTTGGCATTGTACTACTATCCGAGCACTCTGAGTATCCTATTTAGTTTTGAACGGTTCAACAGGAAAATCTGAGATATGAATGATTATATGATTTGTATATCCATTTCAGGTACGTTTAATATGTACATAAGTGTGTATGAAAGGTAAGTGTCTATATCAACTTATTAAGCTGAATATGTGTAATGAAATGATGGAATGATATGTGAAGATATGCTTAAATGAGCATGTATATGGAATGATATGTGAAGATATGCTTAAATGAGCTATGTATATATATGATATTTGAGTTTAAGAATGTGGTAAGATATGGCTAAGCAAATGAGCCAAAGAATATATGTGATTAATTTGCTATGAGAACCCTTATTGTCATTGTATCAATTTGGTTATGTGCATTTTATGCTAAGTTTATTTGTATATGGCTTACTAAGCTTTTGAAAGCTTACTTTGTGTGTGTGTTTGCTCTGTTTTATAGATCGTTAAAGCTATTGAAGGCTCGGGGACCGTCGAGGATTGTCATCACACTACTCAAACTTGTTTTGGTACTTTGAAAATGTATATAGCTAAATATGGTATGTATAGGCTAGTTGTTTTGGTATAAGTTGGAGAAATGAAATTAGCTATGTGATGTGGCTAGTTAAATGTTGGTATTATGCATTTGTGAATTTGGTATAAGAGGGTGGTTTTGGTATGATCCCATAACTATTAAATGGTCAAGTTTAAGGTAAGCATATGGATGAAGTTTGAGTATGCATGTTTGATCAAAGAAGTGGTTATATGAATGGTAAATGTGGATGAATCATGCTTGAATATATATGTGTTTTAGTTGTGCAAATTGACATGATTGGAAATGAAATTGAATATGGAGATTTGTTGATTATTTGACATATCTTTGGTTGTCAATTGTACATGAAATGAATTGGTATATTTCTTGTAGGTTTGACCCTAGTGTGGGTGGCATTTTGGCCTTGCAAATGTCCTGTTTTGCCTACACGGTTGTGGCACACGGGCGTGCCTGGTGGTCGTGTGAATAAGTCAGTAGCTAGCCTAATATTACACTGCTATGGCACACGGGAATGTCTGGTGGCCGTGTAGAAAAGTCAGTATACCTGCTCTATTTTGGCACGGCCAGGACACATGGGTGTGTCTAATAGCCGTGGGAGGCACACGGCCTGCCCACACGGGCATGTGACCTCTGTAACTTAGAAAAGTTTTAAATTTTCGAGAAATTCCATATGTGTTCGGTTTAGTCCCGACCCTATTCTAAAGCATGATTAATGTCTCGTTGACCTATACAAGGGATACTTTGATTGTAATTGATGAATTGTATTATGAAATGTCTGTAAAAGTTTTCGATCTGTCTGGTAATGCCTTTAACCCTAATCTGGCGATGGATACAAGTTAGGGGTGTTATAAGAGAATAATTACGAAGCATTTTTCGGTAGGAAAAAGTGTAACAGCCCACTTTTGACCCTAATCGAAATAATGGTTTCGGGACCACAAATCTGAGTTCGAAAAATTTTTAAATATTATTTTTCTTGTTAATTATATGTGAATTTGCATGTGTGAAAGTTCCGTATAAAAATTTGATTGTTTGTGTGTTTAATTTAACAAAAGGACTTAAACGCGTAAAGTGCAAAAGTTACAAACTATAATTAAAAGTGCCCAATTGTTAGTGGTTTCTTAATGTGGGGTCCCTAAAGGGCAAAAAGCCCATTTTCTAATTTAGTGGCCGGTTATGTACACAAATAACCTTAAGTAATAATATTATTTATTTTATAAAGGAAGGTTAAATTAGTAATTAAACAAATAGTTAATATATATGTTAATTAAATCACAAAATAGGCCATGTTTTGTTCATCTTTCCTTGGTCGAATGCATGCAAGAGAAGAAAAGAAAATAGCCAAGCTTAGTTTGGCATTTATCTAGCTAAATTAAGGAATGAGATTAGTTCGGTTTATGTTAATTTTTACATTTTTGAGATCGTTGCTTCGAATACAAGTCGACCCATGTTAGAATTTTTGAATTTGAGCATGTTTGATTTTCGGCTATGGATAGATGTTTGTGATTTGTATTATTTGACGGAAAAATATTAAAAGTATGTTTGAAATTAATATGTTTTGAATTGGAAATTTTGGTGAATTTGAATATTTTGGGGCTAAATTGAGACAATAAATCTTTAAGGGGTTAAAATGCAAAATAAATGAAATGTAGGGACTTGTAGGAGCATGGGGAAGATTCGGCCCTAAAGATGTAGTTCCAAATTATGTGTATTTTGTGTTTTGTGCAATAGGGACTAAATTGTAAAAGTTGTAAATGTCAGGGGTAAAATGCTAATTTGCCCATTTAAGTGTTTTTGGATTAAATTGAAATGAAATGTGTTTGAATGAGCTCAAATTGAATGTGTTTAGATCAAGAACAAAGAAAAACGGACTTGGATCGGGGAAAGGCAAAAGTTATTGAATAGCCGGTTTTTACAGTCCAACGATTTCCGAGGTAAGTCTTTAAGCAAATTAATACCGTTAATATTAATTATAACCTCGATTACTTGCTGAATTTTTGAAATTTAAGGGTGAAAATTGACCAAAGTCGAAAGTGATAATTGATTTTTTATAATGTAATGTAGTTAAATTTATTTGAATTTGATATGTGATAGTACTATGAATCATTTGTGATATATGTGATATTGGTATTATGAAATGTGTATGAAATGGTTTAATCATATTGATACTCAGGCTTCGAGCCTAGCAGGCCTTGTGTCGGTGAATTATATCGGGCTTATTGCCTAGCAAGCTAAATGCCGGTGTTTAAATCTCAGACCTTGGGTCTAGCAGGCCTAGTGTCGGTGTGTGTGATCCGGGCTAATGCCTAGCATGTTTTATACCGGTGAGTTGCAATTTCCGAGCATAGATTACGAATTAATAAAGTCATGAAGCAAATTAAGTAAGCCTAAGCTTTTGAAAATGAATCTTGTTAATTCGGCCATAAGGTATGTTTTTTTCATACTTTTATGTTATATATATGATGCTAATGAGCAAATAAAATGATGGAAGAAATGTGCTGTACATTGGGTTGTTGGAATTTGTATATAAATTATGCTATGTGGGTATTGGTTACTTGAAAGTATGAGAGTGGTTAAAGATGTTTATGTAGGTATATCTATATACATAGATATGTGTATATATATTCGGTAAGTGGTGTACTTTGGTAAGAAAATGAAACTTTTTAGGTTAAGTGAGGTAATGGTATTCGGCTATGGTAAATTTATAAGTTAAATTATTTATATACAATGCCATGAATCGATTGTTTAAAAATGCTTGGATGCTTGAATGTTATAATATAGTTGCTTAAGACTTACTAAGCTAGTAAGCTTACTCTGTGTGTGTTTATTGTTCTGTTTTATAGATTTTAATCAAGCTACGAGCTCAGGGGATTGTCACCGAAGTCATCCACACTATCGACCTATTTTGGTACCTTTTAAGCTGGAATTTTTAAGTCTAAGGCATGTATAGGCTAGCTTAATGTTTAAATGATATTTTGTCAATGTATATAAGCCATGCGAAAATGGCTTGCCTTATTATTAAATAATCTAAGGTTATGCAAGATTTGATGAAGGTATGAAAGCAAGTTTTATTTGAATGATGAATATGGGTGAATATAAAATCATGCTTTGCATAATGGTTGTATATGTATGTTTGATATGAAATCACATAAATGCATTTTTTGCTAGTTCTGTGGGAAGTGAATATATATACATGAGATAGTATGTTAGGTTATGAATGACATTGGGTATGTGTATTTTAAATTCGATTGATGTGATTTGATAATGAAATGATCAAACTATGGTGTTATGGTTCGGTAGTATTCGGTTTTGTTGTATGATCTTTAAATGGGAAAATTCGGCATATTAAGCAAGCATATCTGTAACATCCTGAAGATGGGCTTGTGCATTTTTGTTTAATTATATGAAATGGCATGTCTTATGTGTTATGAATGTATTATGAACATTTTCGGAAACTTGGAAATGTAAGGAAGTGATTTAGAAATGTTAAGTTTCAAAAGAGGAAAGTGAACATTTTCAGAACCTTGGAAATGTAAGGAAATGTCTTGTCTTGGAAATGTAGGGAAATGTCCTGGAAATGTAAGGAAATGTCTTGTCTTGGAAATGTAGGGAAATGTCCTGGAAATGTAAGGAAATGCTTTAGAAATGTTAGGTTAAAAGAAGGGAACTAAGGCAAGGTGGTCTTAAGAAAATTTATGGAGGAAGTATGACATGAAATTGGGCTTGGAAAAGTGGCCTGAAGATGCCACTTAGGGCCTCTGGAAATGACGCCACATACAGGGGTATTGGGCCAAGGTTCGAGCTGCAGGGGAAGCAAGATAAAAGAGTTTTATTTTGCTGCAAGGAGCAAGGGAGTTGGACGGCATTAAGGCACTTGAAAGAGGAGTTTTATTCTCTTTAAATCTTCAGATAAATAGTAGATAATTGGTGATTTAATATTAGATTATTTTAAGGATAAAATAAGAGATAATTGGAGTATTATTTTATGAAGAGATAAAGAGAAAAGTTAGGAATGGAAGAGATGGCCGAATGAGGGACTCCTTAGGTAGTATTCTCGGCCAAGGAAGAGCAGCAAGGCCATTCTTTGTATTTTCTTTTCTTTTCTCTAAAGACTCTGCCGAATTTCCTAAGTAAAGCTCTCTTCTCTTCTATTTTTTTCAAAACCGAATACTTCCTTCTTAAAACTCATCTTAGCCGATTCTCCCAAAGCTCATATCCCTCTCCTTTTCCTTGTGAATGCCAAATCTCATATGTTGGTAACCATAGCCGAATAGTTTTGTGGGTGCAAGGAAGAGTGTTGCCGATTTTAACATTCAAGATAAGATTGAATTTCGTTCAATTTCATATCTCTTTCTTTCAAACCAAAACTGAAGGGCTAATCCATAAATATCTTGTTGCCAAAACCTTGAAGAGATCTTTCGGGATTTACTAAGTGTCGACTACAAGGAAGGAAAAGTTCTTTTCCCGAAGGTACACCATAGGCCGCATGCTCCCTAGTTATTCGGTGAGTTTTGGGATTTAAAATCCACAAGGTAAGTGTCTATATGCAATCGGCCAAGGCTTATTTTAGCACTAGATCTATTTTCTTACATGATTTAAAAGCCGAAAACTAATCTATGAAGGGATTCAATACCAGCCGATTACAAGGAAGGGAATCTACAACATTCCGGGATTTGATTAGTAAACAAATCGGCAAGGTAAGGATTTTAGTGTACTAATCCTACTAGGATTTGGACTTATGGCCGAATGGCTCTTTACTAAGTATTAAATGATTGATTAGATGTAGAGATCTAAGATCTAAGGCATTAGATCAAGCTTTTCGGGATTTGGATTGGAAACCTTAAGCGAATCAGGTGTGTACCCCACACTATCTTTTAATAATATTTTTGGCAATATTAAATATATGCATGAATGTGAATATGGCTAAGTACCATGTTATGGTACACAGTGCTAAGGTACGTTTTCCTACTCCTACTATGAGTATGATAAGACTTATTATGCCATGAATATGAATATGATAAGAATGTGAATTAAGGCATGATATTGCATAATGTGTATGATATATGGGGGCATATGGGATGTTATATTAAAGGGGAAGTGAATGTGGTGACCTAAGACCACTATATCTGAATGTGGTGACCTAAGACCACGATATTTGAATGTGGTGACCTAAGACCACGATATCTGATTGTGGTGACCTAAGACCACGAATTTTATAAGGGCGATGAGCACGTCGACTAGGGTTTAAAGCCCACTATGTTTTGAAATTTAGGCCCAAAATGAATTTGTGAAAATTTTATGAAACTAAGCAGGTTTTTCTGGCATGGCACCTAAGTCTCCGACCCGAAGTCCACCAGGTAAGTACCCCTAACCTCTGTTTGATTTATATTGTGATCTGTAGAAGGGTAGAAATGGAATGGAACGTAGATTAGTATGATAGGTACTTAAACTCTAAGGCTAGCTTACCCCAACAGTTACACAAGACTTAATTGCTTAATAAAACAAACCTATGTCTAAGTCGCCAAGTTAGGGTGTGGCAACCATTGTGCGCATGTCTAGGATTGGATTCGGAAGAGCCTGGTATTTAAGCAGTCCTAGTGACTCACCTCCTCTTCGCAGGAATCCTACCTGGTGCGTAGCTTCGGTTCACCCTAATCAAGAGGACTTATTCATAGGCTAAATCCCTAACTAAAACCCGAAAGGGATTAGCCACATTTTTATGGAAACCCTAGTTTAAAACTTTTAAAAATTATCCTTTTAAATTGCCAACACGATTTTATAAAATTTTTCTGAAATATTCTTGAAAATTACAAAAATGCCCTTGGTTTAAAACAATTACCATATTACCCTCAATTTCAATAAAATTTTCTTACTTTGTAAAAGTATCCCCAAACCTCTATTTTGTAAAAGTCTAAAATATCCCGATTTGGAAAATCACCGAAATTGCCCCTAACTTACAAAATTACCAAAATGACCCTGGATTTCAAAAATTTTTGCAACATCACCGAGATAGAAAACAAATTCTCAACAAGAACCCTCAAGTTTTGCAAATTTTGAAATACCCTTGATTTAGTAAGATTTACAAATTTACCCTGGTTAATAACCGAAATACCCTCGGATTTCAAAATTTCCGAAATACCCCTAAAATTTCAAAAATTACCAAAATACCCTTATTAAAAAAATCAACAAGGAACCTTATTTTGACAAATTACGAAAATACCCCTATAGGGCAAATTACGATAATACCCTTGGGTAGTGGAAAAACAACAACAATGAAAACTACAACATTTCTCTGAATGAACGGAAGTTCATGATTGATTGATGGATGTATGAATGTAAAGACAGTGTGCATGTATGAATACGAAAGAACCACTCCTAAAATTCTTCTCATAAAACTTCCTCACGGATAATCAGTGAAACAAGGACTAATCCATAAAATTTCTTAATCAGATTAAAGCGCAGTCGTTAGAAATGAGTTCTAGAGGACGTGGTCGTCGTGGACGTGGTCGAGGAAGAATGACTGTGTCGGAACCCGTTAGATCGGATCAAGGATCTGATAATGAGATACCACCGCCACCACCACCCCCAGCTGTTGGTGTTGAGCAGCAAGCTCAGACGGGGGATGACGCTGTGTCGCAGGCTGTGCTGCGAGTTTTGGAAATGGTGGCTGGAGCAGGTGGGAATATGGGAGCTCGAAAATCTGTACTCGAGAGACTCCGAGCCAATGGGGCTGAGATGTTTCGAGGAGTATCTGGTGTGGCACCCAGTACAGCTGAATATTGGTTGGAAGCAACCGAGCGCATTATGGATGAGCTCGATCTGACCCCTGAGGAGAAGCTGAAAGGAATGGTGGCACTGCTACGCGATGAAGCATATCAATGGTGGTTAACAGTTCGGGATGGTGCCACAGCTGAGGATTTGACCTGAGAGTATGTTAAGGAGGCATATCAGAAGAAATATGTTGGGACACGGTACATTGATGAGCAAAGGAAGGCTTTTCTGGGGCTGGTTCAAGGGAACAAGTCCGTGGCGGCGTATGAAGCTGAATTTCTAAGGTTGAGCCGATATGCTCGAGGAGTAGTAGCTACAGAGCATGAGCGATGTGTCCGATTTGAGGACGGATTAAGGGATGATTTGAGGTTGTTAATAGCACCACATCAGGAACGGGAGTTTTCTGCCTTAGTAGAGAAAGCTAAGGTAGCTGAAGGAATTAAGGATTCTGCAAGGCAGCACACTGATCAGAATAGGCCAAAAAGAGGTTTTGGATCGTCTGGATCATCTGAGAATAAGAGGCCTAGAGTTGATGGGCCACAAGGTCAGCAAGCTGATACTGAAGGGCAATATCGTACCTGTGATCAGTGTGGGAAGAAACACTTAGGAGAGTGTTGGAAAAAGACTGGAGGATGCTTTAGGTGTGGGTCCAAGGACCACATGATTAAGGATTGTCCTATGAGGCCAGATGGAAATCGACCAGTGGCTCAGAATGTTAATCAGGCTGGTAGAGGTGGTCAGCAGCCTCAGCGAGGTCATGGTCCGAATGGCCGAGGAAATGGCGCTGGAAGAGGACGGGGAGCACCAAGCGGAGGTGCTGAAGGATCAGATGCAAGGCAGCCAAGGTTGGTATATGCAGTTGGCCGTCGCGAGGAGGAAAATGTGCCAGATGTGACAACGGGTACGTTCCTTATTTCTGGAATACCTTAATTGCCTTGTTCAGTTAGCTTTTTCTTATATTGCTAAGTGAAGTGCCTGAAACCTTGGATGTGAACCTAGAGACTATGCATAGTGCGCAACGGAAGCGTAGTATAGTGAGTAGGAGCGCATTTAGCCAAGTAATTTCGAGGACGAAATTATTTTTAAGGGGGGTAGAACTGTAACATCCTGAAGATGGGCTTGTGCATTTTTGTTTAATTATATGAAATGGCATGTCTTATGTGTTATGAATGTATTATGAACATTTTCGGAAACTTGGAAATGTAAGGAAGTGATTTAGAAATGTTAAGTTTCAAAAGAGGAAAGTGAACATTTTCAGAACCTTGGAAATGTAAGGAAATGACTTGTCTTGGAAATGTAGGGAAATGTCCTGGAAATGTAAGGAAATGTCTTGTCTTGGAAATGTAGGGAAATGTCCTGGAAATGTAAGGAAATGTCTTGTCTTGGAAATGTAGGGAAATGTCCTGGAAATGTAAGGAAATGCTTTAGAAATGTTAGGTTAAAAGAAGGGAACTAAGGCAAGGTGGTCTTAAGAAAATTTATGGAGGAAGTATGACATGAAATTGGGCTTGGAAAAGTGGCCTGAAGATGCCACTTAGGGCCTCTGGAAATGACGCCACATACAGGGGTATTGGGCCAAGGTTCGAGCTGCAGGGGAAGCAAGATAAAAGAGTTTTATTTTGCTGCAAGGAGCAAGGGAGTTGGACGGCATTAAGGCACTTGAAAGAGGAGTTTTATTCTCTTTAAATCTTCAGATAAATAGTAGATAAATGGTGATTTAATATTAGATTATTTTAAGGATAAAATAAGAGATAATTGGAGTATTATTTTATGAAGAGATAAAGAGAAAAGTTAGGAATGGAAGAGATGGCCGAATGAGGGACTCCTTAGGTAGTATTCTCGGCCAAGGAAGAGCAGCAAGGCCATTCTTTGTATTTTCTTTTCTTTTCTCTAAAGACTCTGCCGAATTTCCTAAGTAAAGCTCTCTTCTCTTCTATTTTTTTCAAAACCGAATACTTCCTTCTTAAAACTCATCTTAGCCGATTCTCCCAAAGCTCATATCCCTCTCCTTTTCCTTGTGAATGCCAAATCTCATATGTTGGTAACCATAGCCGAATAGTTTTGTGGGTGCAAGGAAGAGTGTTGCCGATTTTAACATTCAAGATAAGATTGAATTTCGTTCAATTTCATATCTCTTTCTTTCAAACCAAAACTGAAGGGCTAATCCATAAATATCTTGTTGCCAAAACCTTGAAGAGATCTTTCGGGATTTACTAAGTGTCGACTACAAGGAAGGAAAAGTTCTTTTCCCGAAGGTACACCATAGGCCGCATGCTCCCTAGTTATTCGGTGAGTTTTGGGATTTAAAATCCACAAGGTAAGTGTCTATATGCAATCGGCCAAGGCTTATTTTAGCACTAGATCTATTTTCTTACATGATTTAAAAGCCGAAAACTAATCTATGAAGGGATTCAATACCAGCCGATTACAAGGAAGGGAATCTACAACATTCCGGGATTTGATTAGTAAACAAATCGGCAAGGTAAGGATTTTAGTGTACTAATCCTACTAGGATTTGGACTTATGGCCGAATGGCTCTTTACTAAGTATTAAATGATTGATTAGATGTAGAGATCTAAGATCTAAGGCATTAGATCAAGCTTTTCGGGATTTGGATTGGAAACCTTAAGCGAATCAGGTGTGTACCCCACACTATCTTTTAATAATATTTTTGGCAATATTAAATATATGCATGAATGTGAATATGGCTAAGTACCATGTTATGGTACACAGTGCTAAGGTACGTTTTCCTACTCCTACTATGAGTATGATAAGACTTATTATGCCATGAATATGAATATGATAAGAATGTGAATTAAGGCATGATATTGCATAATGTGTATGATATATGGGGGCATATGGGATGTTATATTAAAGGGGAAGTGAATGTGGTGACCTAAGACCACTATATCTGAATGTGGTGACCTAAGACCACGATATTTGAATGTGGTGACCTAAGACCACGATATCTGATTGTGGTGACCTAAGACCACGAATTTTATAAGGGCGATGAGCACGTCGACTAGGGTTTAAAGCCCACTATGTTTTGAAATTTAGGCCCAAAATGAATTTGTGAAAATTTTATGAAACTAAGCAGGTTTTTCTGGCATGGCACCTAAGTCTCCGACCCGAAGTCCACCAGGTAAGTACCCCTAACCTCTGTTTGATTTATATTGTGATCTGTAGAAGGGTAGAAATGGAATGGAACGTAGATTAGTATGATAGGTACTTAAACTCTAAGGCTAGCTTACCCCAACAGTTACACAAGACTTAATTGCTTAATAAAACAAACCTATGTCTAAGTCGCCAAGTTAGGGTGTGGCAACCATTGTGCGCATGTCTAGGATTGGATTCGGAAGAGCCTGGTATTTAAGCAGTCCTAGTGACTCACCTCCTCTTCGCAGGAATCCTACCTGGTGCGTAGCTTCGGTTCACCCTAATCAAGAGGACTTATTCATAGGCTAAATCCCTAACTAAAACCCGAAAGGGATTAGCCACATTTTTATGGAAACCCTAGTTTAAAACTTTTAAAAATTATCCTTTTAAATTGCCAACATGATTTTATAAAATTTTTCTGAAATATTCTTGAAAATTACAAAAATGCCCTTGGTTTAAAACAATTACCATATTACCCTCAATTTCAATAAAATTTTCTTACTTTGTAAAAGTATCCCCAAACCTCTATTTTGTAAAAGTCTAAAATATCCCGATTTGGAAAATCACCGAAATTGCCCCTAACTTACAAAATTACCAAAATGACCCTGGATTTCAAAAATTTTTGCAACATCACCGAGATAGAAAACAAATTCTCAACAAGAACCCTCAAGTTTTGCAAATTTTGAAATACCCTTGATTTAGTAAGATTTACAAATTTACCCTGGTTAATAACCGAAATACCCTCGGATTTCAAAATTTCCGAAATACCCCTAAAATTTCAAAAATTACCAAAATACCCTTATTAAAAAAATCAACAAGGAACCTTATTTTAACAAATTACGAAAATACCCCTATAGGGCAAATTACGATAATACCCTTGGGTAGTGGAAAAACAACAACAATGAAAACTACAACATTTCTCTGAATGAACGGAAGTTCATGATTGATTGATGGATGTATGAATGTAAAGACAGTGTGCATGTATGAATACGAAAGAACCACTCCTAAAATTCTTCTCATAAAACTTCCTCACGGATAATCAGTGAAACAAGGACTAATCCATAAAATTTCTTAATCAGATTAAAGCGCAGTCGTTAGAAATGAGTTCTAGAGGACGTGGTCGTCGTGGACGTGGTCGAGGAAGAATGACTGTGTCGGAACCCGTTAGATCGGATCAAGGATCTGATAATGAGATACCACCGCCACCACCACCCCCAGCTGTTGGTGTTGAGCAGCAAGCTCAGACGGGGGATGACGCTGTGTCGCAGGCTGTGCTGCGAGTTTTGGAAATGGTGGCTGGAGCAGGTGGGAATATGGGAGCTCGAAAATCTGTACTCGAGAGACTCCGAGCCAATGGGGCTGAGATGTTTCGAGGAGTATCTGGTGTGGCACCCAGTACAGCTGAATATTGGTTGGAAGCAACCGAGCGCATTATGGATGAGCTCGATCTGACCCCTGAGGAGAAGCTGAAAGGAATGGTGGCACTGCTACGCGATGAAGCATATCAATGGTGGTTAACAGTTCGGGATGGTGCCACAGCTGAGGATTTGACCTGAGAGTATGTTAAGGAGGCATATCAGAAGAAATATGTTGGGACACGGTACATTGATGAGCAAAGGAAGGCTTTTCTGGGGCTGGTTCAAGGGAACAAGTCCGTGGCGGCGTATGAAGCTGAATTTCTAAGGTTGAGCCGATATGCTCGAGGAGTAGTAGCTACAGAGCATGAGCGATGTGTCCGATTTGAGGACGGATTAAGGGATGATTTGAGGTTGTTAATAGCACCACATCAGGAACGGGAGTTTTCTGCCTTAGTAGAGAAAGCTAAGGTAGCTGAAGGAATTAAGGATTCTGCAAGGCAGCACACTGATCAGAATAGGCCAAAAAGAGGTTTTGGATCGTCTGGATCATCTGAGAATAAGAGGCCTAGAGTTGATGGGCCACAAGGTCAGCAAGCTGATACTGAAGGGCAATATCGTACCTGTGATCAGTGTGGGAAGAAACACTTAGGAGAGTGTTGGAAAAAGACTGGAGGATGCTTTAGGTGTGGGTCCAAGGACCACATGATTAAGGATTGTCCTATGAGGCCAGATGGAAATCGACCAGTGGCTCAGAATGTTAATCAGGCTGGTAGAGGTGGTCAGCAGCCTCAGCGAGGTCATGGTCCGAATGGCCGAGGAAATGGCGCTGGAAGAGGACGGGGAGCACCAAGCGGAGGTGCTGAAGGATCAGATGCAAGGCAGCCAAGGTTGGTATATGCAGTTGGCCGTCGCGAGGAGGAAAATGTGCCAGATGTGACAACGGGTACGTTTCTTATTTCTGGAATACCTTAATTGCCTTGTTCAGTTAGCTTTTTCTTATATTGCTAAGTGAAGTGCCTGAAACCTTGGATGTGAACCTAGAGACTATGCCTAGTGCGCAACGGAAGCGTAGTATAGTGAGTAGGAGCGCATTTAGCCAAGTAATTTCGAGGACGAAATTATTTTTAAGGGGGGTAGAACTGTAACATCCTGAAGATGGGCTTGTGCATTTTTGTTTAATTATATGAAATGGCATGTCTTATGTGTTATGAATGTATTATGAACATTTTCGGAAACTTGGAAATGTAAGGAAGTGATTTAGAAATGTTAAGTTTCAAAAGAGGAAAGTGAACATTTTCAGAACCTTGGAAATGTAAGGAAATGACTTGTCTTGGAAATGTAGGGAAATGTCCTGGAAATGTAAGGAAATGTCTTGTCTTGGAAATGTAGGGAAATGTCCTGGAAATGTAAGGAAATGTCTTGTCTTGGAAATGTAGGGAAATGTCCTGGAAATGTAAGGAAATGCTTTAGAAATGTTAGGTTAAAAGAAGGGAACTAAGGCAAGGTGGTCTTAAGAAAATTTATGGAGGAAGTATGACATGAAATTGGGCTTGGAAAAGTGGCCTGAAGATGCCACTTAGGGCCTCTGGAAATGACGCCACATACAGGGGTATTGGGCCAAGGTTCGAGCTGCAGGGGAAGCAAGATAAAAGAGTTTTATTTTGCTGCAAGGAGCAAGGGAGTTGGACGGCATTAAGGCACTTGAAAGAGGAGTTTTATTCTCTTTAAATCTTCAGATAAATAGTAGATAAATGGTGATTTAATATTAGATTATTTTAAGGATAAAATAAGAGATAATTGGAGTATTATTTTATGAAGAGATAAAGAGAAAAGTTAGGAATGGAAGAGATGGCCGAATGAGGGACTCCTTAGGTAGTATTCTCGGCCAAGGAAGAGCAGCAAGGCCATTCTTTGTATTTTCTTTTCTTTTCTCTAAAGACTCTGCCGAATTTCCTAAGTAAAGCTCTCTTCTCTTCTATTTTTTTCAAAACCGAATACTTCCTTCTTAAAACTCATCTTAGCCGATTCTCCCAAAGCTCATATCCCTCTCCTTTTCCTTGTGAATGCCAAATCTCATATGTTGGTAACCATAGCCGAATAGTTTTGTGGGTGCAAGGAAGAGTGTTGCCGATTTTAACATTCAAGGTAAGATTGAATTTCGTTCAATTTCATATCTCTTTCTTTCAAACCAAAACTGAAGGGCTAATCCATAAATATCTTGTTGCCGAAACCTTAAAGAGATCTTTCGGGATTTACTAAGTGTCGACTACAAGGAAGGAAAAGTTCTTTTCCCGAAGGTACACCATAGGCCGCATGCTCCCTAGTTATTCGGTGAGTTTCGGGATTTAAAATCCACAAGGTAAGTGTCTATATGCAATTGGCCAAGGCTTATTTTAGCACTAGATCTATTTTCTTACATGATTTAAAAGCCGAAAACTAATCTATGAAGGGATTCAATACCAGCCGATTACAAGGAAGGGAATCTACAACATTTCGGGATTTGTTTAGTAAACAAATCGGCATGGTAAGGATTTTAGTGCACTAATCCTACTAGGATTTGGACTTATGGCCGAATGGCTCTTTACTAAGTATTAAATGATTGATTAAATGTAGAGATCTAAGATCTAAGGCATTAGATCAAGCTTTTCGGGATTTGGATTGGAAACCTTAAGCGAATCAGGTGTGTACCCCACACTATCTTTTAATAATATTTTTGGCAATATTAAATATATGCATGAATGTGAATATCGCTAAGTACCATGTTATGGTACACAGTGCTAAGGTACGTTTTCCTACTCCTACTATGAGTATGATAAGACTTATTATGCCATGAATATGAATATGATAAGAATGTGAATTAAGGCATGATATTGCATAATGTGTATGATATATGGGGGCATATGGGATGTTATATTAAAGGGGAAGTGAATGTGGTGACCTAAGACCACTATATCTGAATGTGATGACCTAAGACCACGATATTTGAATGTGGTGACCTAAGACCACGATATCTGAATATGGTGACCTAAGACCACGAATTTTATAAGGGCGATGAGCACGTCGCCTGCGGCGACTGCCTTTGATGGTGTGTAGCGGATGGTAGGTTGACTTAGTAGTCCCCACGGTGTGCAGGTTGGTACGGGTGATGTGTAGTGGATGGCATATAGGTTTGGGTTCGGGTTTGCATCATATTGTTTAAATTCTATATGTACATGTATGATTTGAAATGCCTGATCTTGTTAAGACTTAGTGTTTGTGTACACATTGAGTCTGTTTGACTCACCCCGTTGGGGAATATTTTCTTCTAGGTGATGATCAGTAATGGACCGGGTCGGCAGGAGCTTAAAGGTGGCCATGCACAGCAAGGAAAATTTTATTATTTGGACTTTTATTCTATTTAAGCATTTTAATTTATTTTTGGGAATTATTTGATGTAATAAGGCCATAGTTGAACTACTTTATTTTTCTTTTATTTATTATATTACGAATTTTTAATGGTTATAAGATTAAGTAAATTTAATTTAAAATAAGACTTTAAATATTTTGTCACCTGAAATAAATGGGTTTTCAATATAACATAAACTCGTTTTCAACTCAAGCCCAACCCAAAACAATCTTTCTTTCAAAAGACACAAATTTTTCCTAAGTAACAAAAGAAATTTGAACCGGTTTACATCGAGGAACATACCAGATCCGGTCAAGGCTCGTGGGCCGGGTTTGGGGTGTTTCAATATCTTATAGTGTAACACCCTGGTTCTAGGGGTTACGCATTTAGTGCATAACTCGAGTGATGATAGGCTTCTTGTGTGCTTGGGCAAGTTTTAGGGGTCCGGAGAACCCTAGGTAGTGGTGGAATGCTTTGGAAAATTTTTAGTTTTAGGGGTTAAAAGGGGAGCTTGGATAGAGGGGGGCCTTAAGAGAATTTTTGGTGGAAATAAGGCACAAAGACTGGCTTGGCAGAGTGGCAAGGAGGCGCCACTCTAAAGCTTGGAAGGTGACGCCACTTGAAGGAGGAAGGGGTCTCATGTTCGATTCGCAAGGGCAGTAGGAGGGCTTTGTTTTTGCGTCAACTTGGTAAGGTGTTGGACGGTTTTTGGAGGCTTAAAAGATGGAGGAAGACTTGGTCTTCTCTTTTTGAATTCGGCTAGGAAGGAAGGATTAAAGTTTGACTCATTCAAACTTTTTGAATGGATGATTGGGAGATGATTTAGGAGAGATTTGAGGGATTTTGTGGGGAGGTTGAGTAGTGGCCGAATTTTGTTTTCTTTAGGGGGGGAAGCTTGGCCGAATGTTATAAATAGGGGGTGCTCACCTTTTTACTTTTCACCATTTGTGCTCCCTTGCCGAATTCTTGTTCCCCATTTCCTTTGGTTGCCAAAACCTCCATTGTGGCCGAACCACTCAGCTTGCATCCCTCCCTTTTCTTTCATTTTGCTAAACCGAAAGTACACTCCCACACCTTTCTTTCTCTTCTCAAACCTTTGGCTGAAACCCCATATTCCCTTTCCATTGATCTTCTGTCATTGTTAGCCGAACCTACACCCCATCCTTTGTGCCGTGTCCCTTTTCTCTTATTTGGTAGCACCTTGGCCGAATATATGCTTAGCATAGATCTCTTCGGGTTCCGTAGCAATCGTTGTTAGAGGGTACTCTGGGGTTTAAGTAGTCAGTCAAACCTCCGTTTGTAGCAGTCAGCTTGGTAAGTGGTGGTAAGGTTTTTGGGTAAGCTATGTATGTGGTATTTCGTTTAAATCTAAGGTTGTTAAGTATATGATGTTAAGGCCGATTGTAGGGGGAGAAGAGCCTAACGCGGGAGATCTTTCGAGAGGCGATTAGTCAACGGTTGCAGAGGCATAAAGTAGCGTTTCGGGATTTGAGTCATTTGTATCAATTAGGTGCGTAATCATCGCACTATTTCTCGGTTACTGCTTGCTAATGTTTATTCATATGCATGATGTGTGGTAGCCGATTTTGATGGCTTGTGTGGTGAATGGTTATTTGGGTTAATCGTATATCAGGTGAGTAAAGTCTTTGGTATGAAATTATTTATGATATATACACATGATATGATAATTAACATGTGATGTCCACTCTTATGTTATAATATGATCTGACATGTTGCATTTCTACATACATGGGAGGTGGATTGATCGATGAAGGAAGGAGTGTACACATGATGTACGTGGTCTAATGTTAGTCTCGGCTACATTAGCGCTTGATGGTTAGCTTTGTGCTACCTCAAGGGAGATGTTGGCTAGGTGCCCATCTCGGCGATTGATGGCTATGTGCGTCACCGTAGACAGATTATGATGTTGAGATCACTTTGGTTGATCGGTGGCTCAGCCACGGCCTTGAGCAGCGAGTTAGCCAAGGTAAGATTTATGGATCACAATGTGATCAGTGGTGGGTTAGCCACGGCCTTAGGCAGGGAGTCTGCTAAAGTTGGTGTCACGGTTGGATAGTAGGTTGGGCTGAAATGCATTCTTGCATGATTTGTTTCGATGGCTGTGTGGGTATGGGCCAAGCCCATACGAATGGAAATATGTGTTATGATTATGCACTGAGTCAGTGGACTCACTCTATTTTTCCTAACCATTTCAGGTGATGCGTAGAGTTGGACCGGGATCGGAGAGGACACATGGTGGCCCATGCAGAAAGAAGAAGAGTTTTAATATTTTAAGCTTGTTTATATTAAGTAGTTGGGTTTAAATATTGATGTAATAAGGCCCTTTTGATTTTTATTTATTTTGGGAACTAATTTACTACTATTTTAAGTTATGGTTGGATTTTATTGAATTACTAAGTGAAGGCAAATTTATTTTAACAACTTATTTATTCAAGTTAGTCTTATATATTCACTAAAGTTTAATTTTGGGCATTTTATAATATTTTTATAATATCAAAGTTTTTCATACAATATCAAATCAACATGGATTTTCAAAGGTTATAAATTTACTGTTTTATTTTAAGTCTAAAAAGAATTTTTCCACCGTCTTTTCCGCAGTGACATAACCAGATTCGGTCGTAATGAATGGGCCGGGTTTGGGGGTGTTACATATAGTACATTGTTCATGATTATGTTTTAGTTAGTTATATATATATATTCTTGAGGTGTGGTATATGTTTGTGCATATTCGGATATGATAGAATTTTGTTTAAGTATAGGTAATTTATGAAATTATGATAGAAATATTATCCATAAGTTTAAGTAGATATTTCATGCATGTTTTATGAACTTAACTTAAGAGTTGCTACATGTTATGTTATGTGCATTACATGGGTATTAACTTGGTTGAATAAGGTTATAATGCATTATAGATAATATATAAATTTTCGCTTGATTTGCACGCATTTATAAGGCAAAACATGAAAGAATAATAGAATTTGGTGTATCAATGATCTATTGAATTTATACTCACTTTTGAAATATTCGTTTGTAGCATGAACTTAGTTGGCGTTATAATTATTTTGGATTTCTTATAAACATATATATATATATAATCGGTCAAGAAAATTTAAAGGTTAAAGCATTGATGTGAATAAGTAGTTATGTTTGCATACGTTGAATATACATGTGGTAACTTGGTTGGTGTAAGTTGACATCTACTTATATTCGGTCACACTTTTTTAAATGACAATATGAATAGTGCTCTATAGTTTGAATGAGTTTACTTATTTTATGGTATATAAAGAAATCGATAATATATTTGTGGTGATTTGTTTAACGTAATATCATTTCTTAAGTATTATGATGTATGTGATCGAATGAACTTGGCGGTAAGTTGAGTAACACCTCAAAACCCTAATTCGGCGACGGATACGGGTTAGGGGTGTTGCAAAAAAAGTTTTGCTTTGTAACTCCTTATTAAAGCTATTCCCAGGGAAGCTTCGATCTCGATGGCAAGGACCTTTTATTGTGACCTAAGCATTCACACATACTGCAGTTGAAATAGAGAGTGAAGAGACAGAAAGCGGCTCGTATTCAATGGCCAACAGTTGAAGCCATTTTACGAGAATTTTCAGTCCCACACGGTCGAAAAAAATTAGGTAGAGCCACCATAATCCCATTCATGATGTCAAGCTAACGACATTAAACGAGCGCTTATTGGGAGGCAACCCAATTTTTATTTCTCTTTATTTTTATTCTATTTATTATTTTATTTTAATTATTTATTATTTTATCTTAATCATTTATTACTTATTTTATTTTGGATATTAATAAAAATTCTCTTCTTCTAACTAGGTGGACCAAAACGAAAACAAAGAGGAAAAGGAGAAAAGACAAAACCTGCAGCCAAACAGCTCTTATTCCAGCCTGGAATAGCGCATTCTTGCCCTAGCTTCCCCAAAACTTGTAGCCAAACACCCCTTTTCAACCAAATAAAACCCCAAAACCAAAAAAAATCCAATTTTTTTCACAAAACCTCCATAGCCGCTGAAACAGACTTACATGTTGCTTGTCAAACTGATCCTTTGGATGCTCGATGCCTCGACTAGATGGGGCTACTTCTTGGCACTCCGTCGCCATTCTGTTTTGTCCCTACAGGAATGCGCTCTACACCAGCAGAATGAGTCTTTCGACACCAAAATCGAAATGAAGCACCCACTCAGGCCCAACCTCCGATGACCGTTGAGCAACGCTTAGAGCGCATTAAGGACCGACTTGATACTTTTGGCCAGCAACTAACCGAGCCCATTGCCATTATGTGCGAACGACAGTAACTACACGGGGAGTTCTTCTAAACTTTCGACCTATTTATTTATTTTCTTCCACATCGAGGACAATGTGTTTTAAGCAGGGGGAGGTACTCTTCGTTATTACTGTCATTTTTTTGTTGTGTTTTTGGTGTTGCTGCTTGATGCTCCATTTTGCCCAAAATTATTATTATTATTATTTTAGAATACTCTGCCTCTTTTCATGCCCAAGATTTTTACCAGGATTTGCCCACTGTTTGACCTACATGCGTGATTCTTGTCTTCTGAGAAAATTACGATTTTCCATAATTGATGCCATCTCCACTGTTTTGTTTTTATTAGGCTAAAAATAATTGTGATTAATAGAGTTAACTCTATCTCGCTTTTTATAAAATTGATCAAGTTTAATATAAAGTGGACACTTAATATAATTGCATGCTAAATTTATGTTCATGGCTATAGGTGATTACTGAAACTTATTCTTGACACTTGATTGTTTTTCCTAAGTTCTCCAAAATTAAAATTTTGTTTAATATTAACAATTTTTCCACGGTTATGAGTGCAGCGTAAAAACATGACTGACTGAGTAACCAGGGTAGGGTGCTTGAGTTGTCATCCTATTTCACGTTAAAAGGTTGTGTGACGTATTAGGTAAAACTCCGCTAACCAGAATTAATTTTTAAGAACATGTTGGGCTGAGTAACCAGGGTGAGGTGCTTGGCTGTCATCTCTCTTCGCATCAAAAGGTTCGATATAATCTTAAAAGCAAAAAAAATAAATAAAGAAAAAAATAAAATAAAATTTGGGGACTAAAAGAGGAAACAAATAAGGTGTCTTGGTAGGTTTGGTAATTTACCTAATTTTCATGAAATAATTCAAGTCGATTCTAATTTCTGTGTGTATTAATTGGAAAACTTTTTCTGTTTTATTTAAATCAAGCTTAGGGTTCTCTTTATTTTTCATATGCATTTTTGACTAATTTTTATGAAACTTTGGAATGGTATTTCTTTTATAGCAGATTCTAACTTTCACAGTGGATAAGAACCATACTTGAGGACAAGCATGGGCTAAGTAGAAGGAATTTGATAATACTCTAGAACGACATATTTTTATGTATTATTATATGTTTATTTTGAGTATGATCCTACTAATTTGGGCTATTTATGGTCTTTTATCTTTTAGGGACTAAATTGACGGTAAAAGTAAATTTAAGGACGAAAAGCATGAATTTGGAGATAAAGTGGGCCAATATGGGACATAGAGAAAAAGGTGGTGCCAAAAATGCAAGTATGGAAGACATAAGGACAAAAATGCAAAAGAAGAGATTTCATAGCATAAGACTCTATTTAATATTTAATTATATTAGGATAATTATTAAGGATTATTATTTAGATTTAATTTTAGGATTTATTTTCATTTATCTTTAATTATCTTTAATTATCTTTATTTGTACTTATGTTTTAGAATTTAATTAGGAATAGGCTAGGTTTCTTAGTACTATAAATAGGGGATGAAGTGACACAAAAGTTGATCGATCTTTGGTTGTAACACTCTCCCCCTCATAAAGTTTAGCCTTTTGTTCTTTCCATATTTTTTTTCCAATAAAAATTCTATTTCCATTATATTTGTTTCTTTCCCAAAAATCATGAGCCACTAAATCCATCTAGTCGAAGGTTGTCAAAATTCTCCAAAAAGGTTCATGACGCTTAGAATCTGCGCTTAGGCTTTTCAACAGGGTATTCATCGCTTCTCCGCATTACGGGGCTGACACTTCCGTCCATGTCCCTTAATAGGTAATCTTTTCAACTTGTGCAAGAAATGGCCGCTTTGTACGTTTTGGGAAGGTTGCACAGTAGTTCGTTGACTTTCTGCGTCAGAGGTTGGCGAGTCCAAGAGACAAAATGGCATGGTATTCGTTGTTCGGAAGTGATGATCTAGTAGAAGATAATCCTACAAAAGCGATTATTGGCTAGAGTAAGGTTCCGCCAAATCTTAAGTCTAAATTCTTGGAGCTGGTGGTCGTAGGCGTCCTCTTCCACTATAACTGGTTTATTCTACTTGAGAAGGATCACTTAAAAGTCAAGGATTGAACCCAAGGCGAATCGAGACAACCGGAGGCTGGAAAATCACCATAAGAAATATTTTTCTCAACTTTACTTTTGCCTTTAATTTTCGAAATTTCCATTCAACTTTTAATTTCGTTTTTATTTTATTCCCAGATCTAAACTTTAAATTTTTTTTTTAGGAACGCAAGTTTTCTTGGGCACGATTCTACCCAGGATTTCGAGAAACAAGCATTCGTGCAATCCGGTCCCTAAGGATTTGACCCTACTTTCCCTTTACTATTCTTTTCATTATTTTATAGGGAATAGGATATTTTTGGTGCTCTCAACGATCGCATCACCTCTTTTTTGTGATAACTGGGTCACCAATATAGCTATTTCAATTATTAACATTGAAGCTTTGAGTTTTTCCAAAGCCACAACCATTAGATAGATTCAAAACCATAGTGCTATAATTTGACCGACATTTCAACCGTATAGATAAAGCAACACTTCAACATCAATAGTGCACCTCAACTTAAAAGAGGGAAAGCCGAAAGTGGCCCCAATAATAACCAATGTAGTAATATAGTTTCTATAATCTGTGATCTCTATCACCATACCTCATGATCAAGTCAATATTTATAATGGTAATGAATGTAATTACCTCCGATCAAAGAATATCCTTCACAAGTAACCCATGTTTACGTATAAAGAGATTGATGATATCTCAGAGAAAATTTAGAAGAGTAATATCAAGCTTACTCAGTAAAAATAAATGTGATAAAGACAATAATATTTGCATATTCGCAATTCAGGGCTTCAATCAGTAGAAGTAGAAAATAACATCACATGAACCTCATTATCAAGTCTTATATCAATCATGATGAATTAGAAAACCCAAGTATGATAGAGCAATACCACTCATGAATTAACCAGACTTACAATAATTCCATCTATCATAATTTACTAGTCTTTCAATACGATAAATATTGTATCTAAACATGAACAATTTCATATGCCTCTGAGAATAACAGAATTTATAGAGTACCCAAGAGATGTTGTTGTAATATACTCAATTATAACAGCTATATTCAAATATCTTTGCAGTTTTATCACTATTCCACTGAGTAATAAAGTCATCAATAATCTTACATTATTCAATTCACTGAAAGATTCAATTTAGAAGAATTTTCGGCTAATCCGTTCTGTAATTATCATATCTGGATAAGTCAATTATTCATGAATAACTTCTTCCTTAACAATGACATCATATATTCAGAATAATCTTCAGAAAAATCTTTTATCTCTTTTAATACCGTCTTTACTTATTAACCCCTTCTCATTCTGACTACATCATTAGTCATTTAGCCTTTGAACTCTTTGGTTCCACATTCATGAGCTTAATCAATATATATCTTATGAATTTCATTGTATAACACTATACTAGTATGGGGGTGGAGATCGTAAGCCTCAAAAATTAACTTTCATAAATATACACATATCACTTAACATGTACATTTAACATGTTCACTATAAAAAATTTATTTATACCTTTACGAGTCTCATTTCATCATAAATAACACTTTTCCTCGGGCACATGAGTATCACTATCAACAATATCGGAATCAGCTCGATTAGAAAGCATCATTGTCTATTTGTAAAACAATTTTCATCAGAGTCGGGAGATATCACATTATCACAAGTTTTATAATGGCATGTATTTCTAGACTCCACATATGCTACGTTCAGTCCGAGAACTGACTAAATCGTACCTCTGATACCACTAAATGTAACATCCTAACCCATACACATCGTCAGAACAGGGTTATGGAGCATTACCGAAACTTTTCAGAACATTTTCAGATAAATCATGTCAATCACTACTCATTAACTGAGATTATTCGTAACGTCCCTTAGATGGACCCTCGATGACTAATACAAGTATTAGAAATGAGTTGGGACTTGATTGGAAACTCTAAGAATTTTTCGTGAAATTTCAATAATTTTCCAAGGTGCAGGACTCACACGCCCGTGTGGTCTAAGCGACACGCCCGTGTGACCCTGGGACACGCCTGTGCTACAGGCCGTGTTCGACCTCATGTAACTCTCTGACTTGTGCACACGGCCATCCCACACGCCCGTGTGCTGGGCCGTGTGGTTAATTAAATTCTATCAAAATTAGGTGCAGGTTTCACACGGCCAAGACACACGCCTGTGTTCAAGGTCATGTCTCCCACATGGTTGAGACACCAGGCCCGTATCACTGCCCGTGTGCTCAATTCTGAGCATTCTATTTTCTCAAATTTAAGGTACAGGGGACACATGGCCAGGCCACACGCCCATGGGGTATGCTATGTTTCATACACGGTCTAAACACACACCTGCGTGTCTGCCCGTGAGGACAAAATAAAGCCATTCCAAGCTTAATTTCTCACCCAAAATCACACCCATGACCTGCACTTGAATCACACATCCAAATACCAATCATTTCAAGCATTCAAATCAAGTAAATTCCATCATTTATCATGGCATATCATTTCATGCATACATGTCTATAATCTTGTCTTAGTTTAGTCCATATGATAGGCATAATTTGATCAACTACTTAGTACATATGTAGCTACCATAGTATGACGTTACAAATATATCAAAACAAACCATTACTAGCAATTCCAATGGCTAGATTACAAGCATCATTTAAGTTTACACGCCAATATGGCCAATATAAGCTATACATGCCATTACAACCATAACTAATTTACCATATTGTACCAACATGGACCGATGGATAGTGTGATTGATCTCTGCCAAGCTTCCAATCCAACGAGCTTCTGATTTATTCTAAAACAGGGAAATAAAACTAAGTAAGCATTACATGCTTAGTAAGTTCGTATAACATGGTACTTAACTTACCATTCATTTTATTTTGAGGTAACTATGTAAGGCATATTCAATCAATTTGACCTCAAGCCCTACACACATCCTCATTGCCCTTGTTAGTCATATATACAATAACAACATCATAATATATATATGGGCTCAACAAAAATCAGGTTTCCAAGTACATATGCTTTCCACAACATGTATTCATTACATGCATGATTCATCTCATTATTACAAGTATAATTTCATAATAGCTCATTTTGAGTTCAAATCATTCCATATCAAAACTTTACTCATATTACTCAAAATATGAAGGTCATAATTAGTACACTCAAGCTGTACAAGTCTATAATCAACAATGAACATATATTCATCAAATAAAGTCCATGTACAAATATCATCATTTCATGTTTTCATATATCATTTGTCATGTATTCTTGTACTTCAGGCCGATATGTGTAATAACTCATTTTTTATTCGTATCTTCACATGTCAAGAACTTTTACCCATTGAATTTATTTGAAATATCGATGGATACACAGGTAGTACACTCGAGGTGTACAAATCAGAATCCATCAATTCATGTCCAATGGTACCCATAAGGTACTATTTCAGAGAGTACACTCTCGAGCCACATATATAAAGTCAACATGATTACCAGTCCAGGCGAAATCCCTTTTATGACATATGCTCTAAAGACCTTGATCTGGATTACCCGTCTGGGCTAAATCCAATCCATAATATATGCTCGAGAGGACTTATATCAGGATTTCCCGTCCGGGCTAAATCCTTTTAGAGATGAGGTCAATAGGATTACTCGACCGAGCTAAATCCCTCTAGGAACAAATGCAGGGCCTCATTCATTTCGGGAAATCATATATCCATCGATTTTTCCATTTTATTCAACCGGGATTTAAACATTTTTCTCAAGCGTTATCGAACATGTGATTATTTCATACATCCACAACATTCATATAATTCAAATAAACACATTCCACATCCATTCCAAGCATAAAAGTAACATTTTCATCGTTTATCCTTTATTATCTATCGGGCACTATCGTTTAATTTAAACATTTTTATTTATCGGGCTCGATCGGATATGCAATCATTTCACATATTCATGACATTTATACAATTTACATAAACACAATCAATGCAAGCATGTAAATAAACACAATTTAGTTACACGAACTTACCTCGACAATGTTCGTGTACGTAAATCTACAAATCCGATAGTTTCCTCTTTTCCTCGTTCTAACTCCGAATTTGGTCTATCCGGATCTATACGAGTAAATTTAATGTCAATTTATCACATTTCATATTCATGTGGACTCATTTTACATCCTAGGTAAAATTACTAATTTCCCCCTAACTTTTTCATAAATTCCTATTTCGTCCTTAGGCTCGGAAAATGAAACTTGTGTAATTTACTCCCTATTCCAAGCCTAACCAAAATCCCATTACAAAATTAACAGAGCATATTTTTTATAAATTTTATAATTTTTCATCAACTTTCACCACTTTGCATTTTCGTCCCTAAATCATGTTTTCATCAAAAATCACTATGTAAAAGTTGTTTATCTATCAACAATCTTTCATTTTCTACCATAAATTTCATATTTCCAGCATATTCATCCATGACCAAAATTTCATACTTTGATAACTTTTCAAATTAATCCCCCAAATATGTAGATTAGATTACCCTGATTACAAAAATACCAAAATTACTAAAAATGGGGCTTGATTACTTACCCAAATAAGCTTGATAAGTCTTCTTCCTCTCTCTTAAGGTTTCCATGGAAATATTTGGGGAAGATGATATGAAATTCTTTTCTTTTTCATTTAATTAAATTGTCATTTAATAACTTTTCATCTTTCCAATTTAGCCCTTAACCTTTTTTATTTTTCCATAGATTAGTCATCTCAAAATATCTACATACTTTCATTAATGGTCTAATTACCAAATAAGGACCTCAATTTTTGAATTCCATAGCTATTTAATCCTTATAGCTACTAGAATTCAACTTTCGCATTTTATGCTATTTAGTCGTTCTTGTAATTAAGCACTTAATCGATAGAATTTTTGTATCAAAATTTTCACACGACATGTGTATCATAATACGGATCATATAATGAAATAAAAATAAACCTTATTTTTGGATCAGATTTGTGGTCCCGAAACCACTATTCCGATTTCACTAAAAAATGGGTTGTTACAATGATATCAAAAACATAAAATTTACAAAAAATGAGCTCGGTTTGGACTTACATGCAAAGGAAGAAACTTGACCGATTGTTGAAGCATTCAATAATGACTTCCCTTGTTCTTTTTTGTGTAAAAACTATGATGAAAGAAGAAACAATGAAGATGGCCACTTTTACTAATGTTTTAACTTATTTTTAATTTAATTCTAACATTATTTTTATTAGAAAACAAGCACTAACCATCCAAAATTATAAAATATGGCATAATTGCTACTTAAATATTCAAATAATTATCATCTAAGCCTTTTTAACTAATAAAAATTAATAAGGATTAACTTTTATGGTTTTTACAATTCAATCATTGTACCTTAATTGCTAACCATCCAATAAAATTACTAGACTGAAATTTAATATAATACTATAATAGACTCATAAATATTATATAATAATATTTAAGGACTCGGTAATTGGAAAACGAAGTTTTGAAACCACTGTTTCTAGCACCACTAAAAAACGGGTTATTATAGTATTCCTTGAGGAGTATTATTAAGACCAAATATTTCTTTATCATTTAGTGACTCCTGAACTTTCTAATTTGAATATTTATCAGATCCTTTAAGAAACTGTTATATATATATTGTTATTCAATACTTATTTCAATTTACAATTTCGTTCATCATCCAACATCAACACCCTAACTTCTATACGCAACTTTGTAATGAGGTGTGGTGTAACACCCCTAACCCGTATCCGTCGCCGGATTAGGATTACAGGGCATTACTAGTTAAGTCACAACTTTTATTCAATCACTTAAGTCATAAATAAACATACTTATATAATAATAAAAATAAATTAAAACAATCACATATGCATATAAATGTATATTACATTTAATTGCATAAAACATACTTACTATACTAAACCTAAGTCATATGCGGCACAATCATCAAAGAACATAAGCCGAACATGCTATGTACATTTTATTCATATCACACAACAATGCAAATACCATACGCTTCATTTACTGTATCTTTATTTATTTACTAAGCATTCAAACAACTAAACCAATCATATCTATAAAAGATAATTTAGAACATACTTCATTCAATTGACTAACATTACTCAAGTATATCATGTACGTTATTAATTAAATTTAAGTTCATTTAAAAGACAATGTCATATCATTCAGTAAGACCAAAACACACTTAACTAACTATTATAAGTTTGTTCACATATATACTCCAAATGGGACATTGCAACGATTGACGAAAGGTTCTATTCATTTAGTAATTAAAGCCACCTTAACCGAATATACACATGCTCATAATTAGTTCTTAAACTAATTAACAATCATGGCATTTAAATCAACATATATGAAATCACATGTACATTGCTCATACCGAATTCAAATAGAACCAAACACTCAATCGAACCAATGTACACCATAATTCGTTTGCATGCGCATAACTAAACCAAAAAATAATTATATAACTTATTCATTATTTTGCATTCGCCAACCACTCCTAATTTGCAAATCATTCAACCATTTTATATTTGCACACATTGCCTTTACAATTGAATCAAAACAATCAATACAAAACATATATATATATATATATATATATATATTCATTTTTATCCCTTTACTAAGTGAATTTATAACCATATTCAAAAACAAGTCATACCAAGCATCAAGATTATAAAAAATTAGCTAGTCATAAGCTATTCACATCATTTTCCAATTAAGCCATATAATCAAATTATTATACTCACATGCCATATAACATAGTTACCAAAATGAGCTTATAATATGATCGAATATGTATATACCACACTTACATCATGATCAAGCCATTTTCACATGGCTTATATACATCAACAAAATTTCGTTCGAACATTAAGCTAGCTTATACATGCCTTAAGTTCAAAAATTCAACTTTTTAGGTACCAAAATATGTCGATAGCGTGGATGACTTCGATGACGATCCCCTGAGCTCGTAGCTGGAACAAAATCTATAAAACAAAGTGAAAACATAACACACAAAGTAAGCTAACTAGCTTAGTAAGTCTTAAGCAAAAGCATTAAATCAAATGATCATTCAAACATTTCCAAATCCAAATTTAATATCATACAATTTCGAAGATTAGTACTTAAATGATCTACTAATGCCGACTACTAATACCCTTTTCTTGATAACCTCAAAATATCATTATCTCGCCTTATTTGTGCAAACTCACCGAATACACATAAATGTAATATGTATCCACATATAACCAAATCAAGTAAGTACAATATACATATTAACCACATATAATCAATCATACACATATGTAAACATATCCATTTACCCTCACATATAGCATTTACACATATGGCCAAATCTCAAAGGCACAACCAAGATTAAATTCCAATATATCATGCTCATTATTTGTAAGACCAAATGCAGCTATTAAAATCTTACATCAATACTTCAACTATATCACATATTACTCACTTCAAATAGTAATATAACAACTTACCTTATTCTTTGCAACTATGAAGCTTATACTTACCTGAGCATTTAGCGTATTTGCAGTAATTACATTCCACCTTATTAATGATCCATGAGTCCTCTATTTATAATAAATCACCGGCATTAAGCCTGCTAGGAAACAAAGCCTGAAATACACACCGGCACTAAGCCTGCTAGACCGGAGGTCTGAAATTTAATCACGGTATTTAGCCTGCTAGGCAATAAGCCTGATACACTTCACCAGCACAAGGCCTGCTAGGCTCGAAGCCTGAATATCGATATTATTACCATCTCATATACATTACATATTAACAAAAATCACATATTTCACACATAATTCATATCACTTTAACATATCAACTCAATTAAAATTTAACTTCATTTCATTATTAAATCACTTACCACATTCGGCTTTGGCCAAATTTACATTTATAAATTCATAATTCAGCATGTAATAAAGGTTATAACCGATATTAAAAGTATTAAATTGCTTATAGACTTACCTCAGATATCGTCAGACGACAAGAACCGGCTATTCGATAACTTTCGCTTTTCCCCGATCCAAGTCTGTTATTCTTTGTTCTTGATCTAAACATATTCAAATTAAGCTCATTCAAACACATTTCGTTTCAATTTAATCCAAAAACACCTAAATGGGTAAATTACCATTTTTCCCCTAATATTTCGCACTTTTACAATTTAGTCCTATTTGTACAAAATACAAATTAAGCAAAATCTTACAACAACCTAGTTAGGCCGAATCTTCAATATAGTCATATGAATCCATACATTTTATTTATTTTGCAATTTAGCCCCTCAAAAATTTATTTTTACAATTTAGCCAAAAATACTCAATTTCATCAAAAATCCAAAAACAAAACATATTAATCTATCACATATATTTCATAATTCATCCTAAAACATCATAAACAACCAACTATCAACAATAGCTCAGCTCAAAATATTCATCAAACTCAAAAATTAAAGCATGGGTCTTGAAGGTTTTCAAGCAACGATATCAAAAACGTAAAAATTAACAACAACCGAAATCAAACTAACCTTGAATTTGAGTCCAACAATGGCCGAACCCTAAGTCTTTTTCTTTTCTTTTTTTTTTAGTTCACATTCGGCCAAAAGAGAAACAAAGATGATAATGGTTTTATTTTATGTAATTATAACATATATTATTCATTTACCAAATTACTATATTAACCTTTTAATATTAATATTTATAACATATATCTTAAGGTCACTTTAGACCATTGCCGCCCACTATCTTGTAAAATGGGCTAATTTCCCTTTTAGGACTCCATTTTAAAAAAAGCCACTACGAAATTGACACTTTACACTATAATTGGTAGCTTTTACATTTTACGCGATTAAGTCCTTTTCATTTAATTAAGCACACAAACAATCAAATTTCTATACGAAATTTTCACACATTATTATTCACATATAGTTAACACAGAAAATAATATTTAAATATTTCTCGGACTCAGATTCATGGTCCCGAAATCACCGTTCCGATTAGGGTCAAATTCGGACTGTTACAACTCTCCCCCTTAGGGATTTTCATCCTCGAAAATCTTACCGTTAAACAGAGTCAGATATTGTTGTCTCATTAAATTTTCAGGCTCCCACGTAGCCTCTTCCGTTCCATGACGATTCTATAATACTTTTACTAATGGAATTTTCTTGTTTCTCAACTCTCTCACTTCACGAGTTAAGATACGGATCGTTTCCTCCTCGTACTTCATATCAGATCGGATTTCAATCTCAAACGGGACAATCACATGTGACGGATCAGATCTATATCTACGAAGCATCGAAACATGAAATACATTGTGTATCTTTTCTAGTTCAGCAGGCAACCTTAATCTATAAGAAACAGGCCTGACACGTACGATGATCTCATATGGTCCGATGAACCTCGGACTTAATTTGCCCTTACGTCCAAATCGAAGCACTTTCTTCCATGGAGAAACTTTCAGAAATACCCGATCTTTGACCTGAAACTCAATGTCTTTACGTTTTAAATCCGCATATGACTTTTGGCGATCTGATGCAACTTTCAAACTATCACGGATCACTGCCACTTTCTGTTCAGTCTCTTTAATCAAGTCAACCCAGTGTATCTTGTTTTCACCGAGCTCGGTCCAGTACAATGTTGTACAACATTTACGACCGTACAAAGCTTCATAGGGTACCATTTTGATACTAGATTGAAAACTGTTATTATAAGCAAATTCAATCAAAGGTAAGTATCGTTCCCACGCACCTTCAAACTCGAGAATGCAACATCTCAACATATCCTCAAGTATCTGAATGATTCGTTCGGATTGACCATCTGTCTGCGGATGGAAAGCTGTGCTAAAATGTAGTTTTGTACTTAAAGCATCTTGCAATTTATTCCAAAACCGCGACGTGAATCTCGGGTCCCTGTCCGAAATAATGGAAATCGGCGCACCATGTAATCTCACAATTTGAGATACATACAACTCAGCAAGCTTATTAAGCGAATAGTCTGTACGAATTGGAACAAAGTGAGCTGATTTGGTTAGTCTATCCACTATAACCCAAATTGCATCTTTCTTGCTCGGTGTTATAGGCAAGCCGGATACAAAATCCATAGCAATTCTGTCCCATTTCCATTCAGGTATCAGGATCGGTTGAAGTAATCCAGAAGGCACCTGATGTCCGGCCTTTACCTGTTGACAAACTAAGCATTTTGAGACAAATTCAGATATGTCTCGTTTCATACCAGGCCACCAATAGAACTGTTTCAAATCATTATACATTTTCGTGCTACCCGGATGTACAGACAATCAGCTACTGTGAGCTTCATTCAATATCATCTTAATCAAATCTAAATTTCTTGGAACACACAGTCGGTCTTTGATCTTCAAACAATCATTCTTATCTATTCGAAATTCTGACTCAACATTGTTCTCACACTGAACTCATCTTGCTAACAAATCTTTGTCAACTTTCTGGGCGTCACTAATTTGTTGAATAAATAACGGTCTTGCTTCTAATTCAGCTACTATCGAACCATCATCAGACGTAGCCATATGCGCGTTCAATGCACGAAGAGCAAATAATGATTTTTTACTTAGAGCATCTGCAACAACATTGGCTTTCCCCGGATGGTAATCAATCACTAATTCGTAATCTTTCAATAGTTCTAACCATCTGCGTTGTCTCAGGTTCAAATCTTTCTGAGTCATCAAATACTTCAAACTTTTGTGATCTGAATAGACATGACATTTCTCCCCGAACAGGTAATGACGCCAAATCTTCAATGCGAATACAATAGCCACTAGCTCCAAATCATGTGTCGGGTAATTTCTTTCATGTGGCTTCAATTGTCTCAAAGCATATGCTACGACTTTGCCTTCCGGCATCAAAATGCAACTTAAACCATTCAAAGAGGCATCACTACAAACAACAAATTCTTTACCCGATTCAGGCTGAACTAACACTAGAGCCTCGGTTAAGAGAGCTTTCAACTGATCAAAACTTTTCTGACATTTTTCCGTCCATTCGAACTTAACGTCTTTCTGTAATAGCTTTGTCAAAGGTGTGGCTATCATAGAAAAACCTTTCACAAATCGTCTGTAGTAACCAGCAAGTCCTTGAAAGCTTCAAATTTTGGAAACATTTTTCGATGGTTTCCAATCAAGTATAGCCGATACTTTACTCGGATCAACCTGGATGCCTGATGCTGAAACAACGTGACCCAGAAAATTGACCTCATTCAACCAGAACTCACACTTACTAAACTTTGCATACAACTGTTTATCTCGCAAAGTTTGTAGCACAAGTCTCAGGTGCTCAGCATAATCAGTTTCATCTCTAGAGTAGATCATAATATCATCTATAAATACTACTACAAACCGATCCAAATACTGTCTGAAAATCTGATTCATCAGGTCCATAAAAACAGCAGGTGCATTAGTAAGTCCAAAAGGCATAACCAAAAACTCATAGTGTCCGTACCTTGTTCGAAAAGCAGTCTTTGGCGCATCAGAATCTCTGACTCGCAACTGATAATAACCCGATCTCAAATCTATCTTAGAAAACACTGAAGCCCCTTTCAACTGGTCAAACAAGTCATCAATCCGTGGCAACGGGTATTTATTCTTTATAGTCACCTTATTCAGCTGTCGATAATCAATGCACATTCGCATAGTCCCATCTTTCTTTTTCACAAATAAAACCGGTGCTCCCCAAGGAGAGAAACTCGGTCGCTCAAAGCCCCTATCTGTTAAATCTTGCAACTGTGCTTTCAACTCTTTTAGTTCTGTAGGTGCCATTCGATACGGAGCTATCGAAATCGGAGTCGTCCCCTGTCACAGACCAAAATTGACCCTAATCGGAACGGTGGTTTCGGGACCACGAATCCGAGTCTAAAATTTTTTTTATAATATATTCTGTGCTCATTATGTGTGAATTAATATGTGTGAAAGTTTCGTAGAAAAATTTTATCGTTTAAGTGCTTAATTTGATTAAAAGGACTTAATCGCGTAAAGTGTAAAAGAGGCATACTATAGTGAAATGCACTAATTTGAGTATGGCTTTTTAAAGTGAGGCATTAAAAAGGGAAATAACCCATTTTATGAGTTAGTGGGTGGCTTATGACTAATATAACCTTATTAGATATGATAGTTTAATTTTTATTTAAAGGTTATAATAGTAAACTAGTAAATAACATATTATAAGCTTAATAAAATAAAGAAAAAAAAAGGCCATTATCATATTTTTGCTTGGCCGAATGTGGGAGAAGAAATAAGGGCTTCATTTCCTTTGATTTTTGGCAATTAGAAGTTCAAAATCAAGGTTAGTTTGATTTTGGTTCTTGTTAATTTTTACGTTTTTGAGATCGTTGCTTCGAACCGTAGCTAACCCATGTTATAATTTTTGAAAATAAGCATGCTTGATATTCGGCCATTGTAGTGTTCATATGATTTTTGGTGTTTGATGATTTTAAATTATAGATACGAAAAAGATTAGCATGTTTTGTATTGAAAGTTTTGGTGAAATTGAACAATTAGGGCTAATTTGCAAAAATAAAATTTTTGAGGGGCTTATTTGCAAAATAAATGAAATGTATGCCTTGGTATGAATGTATAGAAGATTCGGCCCTAAAGCATTATGTGCAAATTATGTGTATTTTGTGTTTTATGCAAATAGGACTAAATTGTAAAAATGTAAAACATTAGGGGTAAAATAGTAATTTTCCCATTTATGTGTTTTGGGACTAAATTGAAATGAAATGTACTTGAATGAGATTATTTTTGATATGTTTAGATCAAGAACAAAGAAAAACGAATTTGGATCGGGGAAAGTCGAAAGTTGTCGAATAGTCGGTATACGCGGTTCGTCGGTAGTCGAGGTAAGTTCTTAAGTTTAAGTACAATTAAGAAATAATTATGAAATTGTTGAATGATATTATTTGATTCATTTAAGTAGTGAAATAGATGATAGCCGAATGTTAGGGACATATATTGGACTAAATGTGTTTTGAATGTGAAATAAAAACTAGTACATGTGATATGATAAGTGATTGTGGTTTATGCACATGAATTGGAAATGATAAAAGTGTTAAGATTTTTAAGTTGATGAATTATTGATGTGTTATTCAGGCTTATAGCCTAGCAGGCCTTGTGCCGGTGTGTTATTCGGGCTTTTAGCCTAGCAGGCCATGTGCCGGTGAAACAATTCGGGCTTATTGCGTAGCAGGCTTAATGCCGGTGATTTACTTCGGACTTTGAGTCCAGCAGGCCTAGTGCCGGTGAATGTGTTTTGAGCTCTAAGTGCATGAGAATCAAGTTATGAACATATCAAGAAATTTCAGCTTTGAAACATGATTCATATAAATTCGACAGGGAGGTACGTATTTTATAGTCATGTTAATAAAATGATGAACAAGTACATGAGAAAGTGAAGGTTTTATACATTGATTCATTAGAGATGAATGAATATGTATATACATGTTATATCGTGTGATAGTAAATATTTGAAAGCATGAATGGATTAAGTTGATTGGATAAGCATATGATATGTACATATGTCTTTGATACATTTGATGATTGGTGTATATGAATAAGAAAGGTAAAGCTTTCGCATTAAATGCATTAATGATATTTAGTTATTTCGGCTTTACAGGTAAAAGAAGTTAGGTATTATTTATGTTTGAATTGGTGATAGAAGATATTGAATTGAATGGTTGAATGTATGTTATATATATAAGTATACGTTTTCTTAAGACTTACTAAGCTAGCAAGCTTACCCCGTGTGTGTGTTTTTTTTATCTACCTCTGTTTTATAGATCTTTGACTCAAGCTACAGACTCGAAGGATCATCCGAGAAGTCAATCGCACTATCAAATCTTTTGGTATACCTGACTTAGTTTAATTCGAAAGGCATGTATAGGTTAGACTAAAGTGTTAACTATGAGATTTTTGGGTGATTGTACATATCTATAATATAGCCTTGCGAAAAAGGCTTAGTTCCTTTGGATAAAATTTAGTTCTACTTGGTAATGGCTTGCATGATAGTACTATGGATGTATGTTTGGGTTTATGACTTAGTTCATGTTTGAAAGATGAATCGAATAGCCTAGGTGTATAAATATATAATTATATATATATGGTGTGGTAATTGATAATGTGTTTAGCTAATAGGTGAAGTCATGGATGTTTATAAGTTAAAGCATGTAGTATATTAACTTGGTAATATGGTTAAAGAATGAAATTTGATGTTCATATTATTGACATAGAATTCGGTGACATAGTCAAGTTGATCCCATGATATATTCGGCAATGGTGTATTGTATGTTAGGGTCGAGTAGATTTTGATCATTGATTTGTGAATTGAATGTAGTAGAGATTATTTAAATTCAGTAGAGGATTGTGATGTGGAATCATGCATATCTCTTTTAGTCAAATTTGCCATTTATCGCACATTTATAATAATGAATAAGTTATATTCTTAAGTCAAGAAAAGACATAAGATTATTGTTCAAATTGTAAAATTTGAGAGTTCATGTTTGCATTATATGAATCATTCAATATAGTTATGCCTACTTGAAAATGTTAGTTTATTTCAATGCATGTGAACTGAGTGGCAAAGTTATATAGATATGAAATGCAGATACTTTGTAGACATTTTAGATCCAATTGGATACGCAAATGAATTCATGTTAGTTTTGCTTTAATATAAGAATGAGTTTCAATGAATGCATTCAATGATCTATGTATAGTTGGGTAATGCCTCATAACTCAAATCCGGCGATGGGTACGGGTTAAGGGTGTTACATTTTATTGGTATCAGAGCTTACGGTTTAGTCAATTCTAGGACTATCATAGCGCGTGAGAGTCTAGCTATACACGCCTTTAATTGTATATTTGATAGTGTGGTGACTTCTGACATTTCGAACTGTGTTTTATATATAGTAAATGGATCCTGATCCCGACAGAGTCGTAGCTGATGACGTAGAGAGTGTAGCGCCTGACCGTGTACGCGGATCAGTGCCAGTAGACTCTCGGCCAGTTACGGGTAGCCTCGAGGGGGAGGCTAAACAAGCCTTCTACCAGTTGATGAATGAGTGGTTTACCCAATTTGTTCAGAATAATCCAACTGTACAACAACCTCTACCCCCGAATAATCCAACTCTGGTACCTTCAGCACCTCCGATGATAGATCCGATGAGATCTAGAAGGCCTCCTGTTGATAAAATCAGAAAATATGGCGCCGAAGAATTCAAAGCTAATGACGATGATGATGCAGAACGGGCTGAGATGTGGCTTGATAATACTATTCGGGTACTCGATGAGCTATCTTGTACTTCAGATGAATGCCTAAAATGTGCTATATCTCTACTTCGAGACACTGCCTATCATTGGTGGAACACACTAGTATCAGTGGTTCCGAAAGAAAAAGTAACTTGGGACTTCTTCCAAATTGAGTTCTGTAAGAAATATATCAGTCAGAGGTTCATCGACCAGAAACGGAAAGAATTTCTGGAGTTAAAATAGGGCCACATGACTGTAACTGAATATGAACGAAAATTTGTTCGGCTGAGCCGATATGCCCGTGAGTGTATATCTACCGAAGCCATTATGTGTAAAAGGTTCGAAGACAGCCTAAATGAAGACATAAAATTACTTGTTGGTATTCTTGAAATCAAAGAGTTCGTAGTACTTGTCGAGCGAGCTTGCAAAGCTGAAGAACTTGAAAAAGAGAAAAGAAAGGCTGAAATAGAAGCTAGAGACACTCGTAAAAGATCATCGAGTAAGGCTTTTCAATCGGTATCTAAAAAGTTCAGAGATGACTTAATCCAACATAAGATTACTTCAGACATGCCTAGACGAGATCGACCTCTAGTGGGTTCTCGAGCTACTTCGATGGCTAGTGTTGGTAATGTTCCGCAGAACCGGGCTGAGTGTAAACATTGTGGGAAATGGCATTCTGGAAGTTGTAGAGTTCGTGATCGGTCCTGCTTTAAATGTGGATCATCAGACCATTTTATTCGAGAGTGCCTGATGGTAGCTGAACAGAATACGGCACAGAACACCAGACCGAGCAGCACACCAGCACGGGGCAGACCACCCAGACATTCAGGCAATGTAGGTGGTAGTTAGAGAGGGACGAAGGACACTGCAGTGCGATCAGAGGCTAGAGCTCCAGCTAGAGCTTATGCTACACGAGCTAGAGAGGATGCTTCTTCCCCAGATGTCATTACCGGTACTTTCACCCTTTATGATACTACTGTGATTGCATTGATTGATCCTGGTTCGACTCATTCATATGTATGTGAAACTCTAGTATTCAGTAAGACTCTACCAATTGAGTCTACTGAGCTTGTAATTCGTGTGTCCAACCCTTTGGGTAGATGAGTACTTGTTGATAAAGTGTGTAGAGGTTGCCCATTGATGATTCGAGATTCTTGCTTTCCAGCCGATTTAATGTTGTTGCCTTTTGATGAGTTTGATATAATCTTGGGAATGGATTGGTTAACTTCGCATGATGCAGTGGTGAATTGCAAAAGAAAACTTATTGATTTGAGATGTCAGAACGGTGAGATCATCAGAGTTGAATCCAATGATTTAAGTGGGTTACCTACAGTAATATCTTCGATGTTAGCCCAAAAGTATGTGAGAAAAGGGTGTGAAGCTTATTTGGCCTATGTATTGGATAATAAAGTGTCTGAAAAACAAATTGAATTTGTATCGGTTGTGTGTGAATACCCAGATGTGTTTCCTGAAGAATTACCAGGTTTACCACTAGTACGAGAGATTGAGTTTAGTATTGAATTAGTATCGGGGACGACTCCGATCTCGATAGCTCCTTATCAGATGGCACCTGCTAAGTTAAAAGAGTTGAAAGCACAGTTGCAAGAGTTAACAGATAGGGGCTTTGCACGACCGAGCTTCTCTCCTTGGGGTGCACCAGTTCTTTTTGTGAAAAAGAAAGATGGAACGATGCAAATGTGTATTGATTATCGACAACTGAATAAGGCAACTATAAAGAATAAGTACCCGTTACCTCGGATTGATGACTTGTTTGATCAGTTGAAAGGGGCTTCAGTATTTTCGAAGATAGATCTGAGATCGGGTTATTATCAGTTGAGAGTCAGAGATACAGATGTGCCAAAGACTGCATTCCGAACGAGGTATGGACATTTTGAGTTTCTGGTCATGCCTTTTGGACTTACTAATGCACCTGCTGTTTTTATGGATCTGATGAATCGAGTTTTTAGACAGTTTTTAGATCGGTTTGTAGTAGTGTTTATTGATGATATACTGATCTACTCTAAGGATGAAGCTGAGCATGCCAAGCATCTGAGATTGGTGCTACAAACTTTTTGAGATCAACAGTTGTATGTAAAGTTTAGTAAGTGTGAATTCTGGATGAATGAAGCCAGCTTTTTGGGACACATTGTTTCAGCGTCAGGTATTCGGGTTGATCCAAACAAAATATCGGCTATACTTGATTGGAACCACCAAAGAATGTTTCTGAGATTTGAAGCTTTCTGGGACTTGCGGGATACTACAGACGGTTTGTGAAAGGTTTTTCTGTGATAGCTACACCTTTGACAAAGCTATTACAGAAAGATGTCAAGTTTGAGTGGTCGAAAAAGTGTCAGAAAAGTTTCGATCAATTGAAAGCCCTTCTGACCGAAGCTCCAATGTTAGCTCAGCCTGAATCGGGTAAAGAATTTGTCGTTTATAGTGATGCTTCTTTGAAGGGTTTGGGTTGCATTTTGATGCAGGAAGGCAAAGTTATAGCCTACGCTTCGAGACAACTGAAGCCACACGAAAGAAATTATCCGACTCACGATCTAGAATTAGCAGCCATTGTTTTCGCATTGAAAATTTGGCGTCATTACTTATACGGTGAAAAATGTCATGTTTACTCGGACCACAAAAGTTTGAAGTACTTGATGACTCAGAAAGATTTGAATTTGAAACAACGCAGATGGTTAGAGCTGTTGAAAGACTATGAATTGGTGATTGATTACCATCCGGGAAAAGCTAATGTGGTTGCAGATGCATTAAGTCGAAAATCATTGTTTGCTCTCCGTGCATTGAACGCACATATAGCAATGTCTGGTGATAGTTCGATCATAGCCGAGTTGAAGGCAAAACCGATGTTTATTCAGCAAATTTGTGATGCACAGAAGATTGACAAAGATTTAACTGCTAAACGAATTCAGTGTGAAAAAGATGTGGAATCAGAGTTTCAAATTGATACAAATGATTGTTTAAACTTTAAAAGCTGAATATGTGTTCCGAAGAACTCGGATTTGATTCAGATGATTTTGAGTGAGGCACATAGTGGTCGATTATCGATACATCCGGGTAGCAAAAAAATGTATAATGATTTGAAACAGTTCTATTGGTGGCCTGGCATGAAACGGGATATATCTGAATTTGTTTCAAAGTGCTTAATCTGTCAGCAAGTAAAAGCCGAGCATCAAATGCCTTCTGGGTTGCTTCAGCCGATCATGATACCTGAATGGAAATGGGATAGAATCACTATGGATTTTGTATCTGGTTTGCCTATGACACCGAACAAGAAAGATGCAGTCTGGGTTATAGTAGATAGACTGACCAAATCGGCTCACTTTGTGCCGGTTCGTACGGACTTTTCACTCGATAAACTGGCTGAGTTGTATATATCTCAAATTGTGAGATTACATGGTGTGCCGAGTTCTATTATTTCAGACAGAGACCCGAGATTTACATCGCGATTTTGGAAGAAGCTGCAGGATGCTTTAGGTACTAAACTTCATTTTAGTACAGCTTTTCACCCGCAGACAGACGGTCAGTCTGAGCGAACCATTCAGACACTTGAGGACATGTTAAGATGTTGCGTACTCGAGTTTGAAGGTACGTGGGAAAAGTACTTACCTCTGATTGAATTTGCTTATAATAACAGTTTCCAGTCTAGTATCAAAATGGTGCCCTACGAAGCTCTATATGGCCGCAAGTGTCGTACACCCCTGTACTGGACCGAGCTCAGTGAGAATAAGATACAAGGGGTTGATTTGATTAAAGAAACTGAACAGAAAGTGGCTATAATCAGAAGTAGTTTGAAAGCTGCATCAGATCGTCAAAAGTCTTACGCTGATTTGAAACGTAAAGATATTGAATTTCAAGTCGGAGATCGAGTATTCTTGAAAGCATCTCCGTGAAAAAAAGTACTTCGTTTTGGTCGAAAAGGCAAACTGAGTCCGAGATTTATCAAACCGTATGAAATCATCGAACGTATCGGGCCTGTAGCTTATAGATTGAAGTTGCCTTCTGAATTAGAAAAGATACATGATGTATTTCACGTTTCGATGCTTCGTAAATATAGATCAGATCCATCGCATGTGATCACTTCATCTGAGATTGATATCCGACCCGATATGACGTACGAGGAAGAATCGATCCGTATTTTAGCTCGGGAAATAAAAGATTTAAGAAGCAAAAGGATTCCATTAGTGAAAGTACTATGGAGTCGGCACGGAGTTGAAGAGGCTACGTGGTAACCTGAGGATAGGCAACAATATCCGACTTTGTTTAACGGTAAGATTTTCGGGGACGAAAATCCTTAAGGGGGGAGAGTTGTCACAGACCGAAATTGACCTTAATCAGAACGGTGGTTCGGGACCACGAATCCGAGTCTGAAAATTTTTTTATATTATATTCTGTGCTCATTATGTGTGAATTAATATGTGTGAAAGTTTCGTAGAAAAATTTTACCGTTTAAGTGCTTAATTTGATTAAAAGGACTTAATTGCGTAAAGTGTAAAAGTGGCATACTATAGTGAAATGCACTAATTTGACTATGGCTTTTTAAAGTGAGGCATTAAAAAGGGAAATAACCCATTTTATGAGTTAGTGGGTGGCTTATGACTAATATAACCTTATTAGATATGATAGTTTAATTTTTATTTAAAGGTTACAATAGTAAACTAGTAAATAACATATTATAAGCTTAATAAAATAAAGAAAAAAAAGGCCATTATCATATTTTTGCTTGGCCGAATGTGGGAGAAGAAATAAGGGCTTCATTTCCTTTGATTTTCAGCAATTAAAAGTTTAAAATCAAGGTTAGTTTGATTTCGGTTCTTGTTAATTTTTACGTTTTTGAGATCGTTGCTTCGAACCGTAGCTAACCCATGTTATAATTTTTGAAAATAAGCATGCTCGATATTCGGCCATTGTAGTGTTCATATGATTTTTGGTGTTTGATGATTTTAAATTATAGATATGAAAAAGATTAGCATGTTTTGTATTGAAAGTTTTGGTGAAATTGAACAATTAGGGCTAATTTGCAAAAATAAAATTTTTGAGGGGCTTATTTGCAAAATAAATGAAATGTATGCCTTGGTATGAATGTATAGAAGATTCGGCCCTAAAGCATTATGTGCAAATTATGTGTATTTTGTGTTTTATGCAAATAGGACTAAATTGTAAAAATGTAAAACATTAGGGGTAAAATAGTAATTTTCCCATTTATGTGTTTTGGGACTAAATTGAAATGAAATGTACTTGAATGAGATTATTTTTGATATGTTTAGATCAAGAACAAAGAAAAACGGATTTGGATCGGGGAAAGTCGAAAGTTGTCGAATAGTCGGTATACGCGGTTCGTCGGTAGTCGAGGTAAGTTCTTAAGTTTAAGTACAATTAAGAAATAATTATGAAATTGTTGAATGATATTATTTGATTCATTTAAGTAGTGAAATAGATGATAGCCGAATGTTTGGACTAAATGTGTTTTGAATGTGAAATAAAAACTAGTACATGTGATATGATAAGTGATTGTGGTTTGTGCACATGAATTGGAAATGATAAAAGTGTTAAGATTTTTAAGTTGATGAATTATTGATGTGTTATTCGGGCTTATAGCCTAGCAGGCCTTGTGCCGGTGTGTTATTCGGGCTTTTAGCCTAGCAGGCCATGTGCCGGTGAAACAATTCGGGCTTATTGCCTAGCAGGCTTAATGCCGGTATGATAAGTGATTGTGGTTTATGCACATGAATTGGAAATGATAAAAGTGTTAAGATTTTTAAGTTGATGAATTATTGATGTGTTATTCGGGCTTATAGCCTAGCAGGCCTTGTGCCGGTGTGTTATTCGGGCTTTTAGCCTAGCAGGCCATGTGCCGGTGAAACAATTCGGGCTTATTGCCTAGCAGGCTTAATGCCGGTGATTTACTTCGGACTTTGAGTCCAGCAGGCCTAGTGCCGGTGAATGTGTTTTGAGCTCTAAGTGCATGAGAATCAAGTTATGAACATATCAAGAAATTTCAGCTTTGAAACATGATTCATATAAATTCGACAGGGAGGTACATATTTTATAGTCATGTTACTCAATAAAATGATGAACAAGTACACGAGAAAGTGAAGGTTTTATACATTGATTCATTAGATATGAATGAATATGTATATACATGTTATATCGTGTGATAGTAAATATTTGAAAGCATGAATGGATTAAGTTGATTGGATAAGCATATGATATGTACATATGTCTTTGATACATTTGATGATTGGTGTATATGAATAAGAAAGGTAAAGCTTTCGCATTAAATGCATTAATGATATTTAGTTATTTCGGCTTTACAGGTAAAAGAAGTTAGGTATTATTTATGTTTGAATTGGTGATAGAAGATATTGAATTGAATTGTTGAATGTATGTTATATATATAAGTATACGTTTTCTTAAGACTTACTAAGCTAGCAAGCTTACCGTGTGTGTGTTTTTTTTTTATCTACCTCTGTTTTATAGATCTTTGACTCAAGCTACAGACTCGAAGGATCATCCGAGAAGTCAATCATCGCACTATCAAATCTTTTGGTATACCTGACTTAGTTTAATTCGAAAGGCATGTATAGGTTAGACTAAAGTGGTAACTATGAGATTTTTGGGTGATTGTACATATCTATAATATAGCCTTGCGAAAAAGGCTTAGTTCCTTTGGATAAAATTTAGTTCTACTTGGTAATGGCTTGCATGATAGTACTATGGATGTATGTTTGGGTTTATGACTTAGTTCATGTTTGAAAGATGAATCGAATAGCCTAGGTGTATAAATATATAATTATATATATATGGTGTGGTAATTGATAATGTGTTTAGCTAATAGGTGAAGTCATGGATGTTTATAAGTTAAAGCATGTAGTATATTAACTTGGTAATATGGTTAAAGAATGAAATTTGATGTTCATATTATTGACATAGAATTCGGTGACATAGTCAAGTTGATCCCATGATATATTCGGGAATGGTGTATTGTATGTTAGGGTCGAGTAGATTTTGATCATTGATTTGTGAATTGAATGTAGTAGAGATTATTTAAATTCAATAGAGGATTATGATGTGGAATCATGCATATCTCTTTTAGTCAAATTTGCCATTTATCGCACATTTATAATAATGAATAAGTTATATTCTTAAGTCAAGAAAAGACATAGGATTATTGTTCAAATTGTAAAATTTGAGAGTTCATGTTTGCATTATATGAATCATTCAATATAGTTATGCCTACTTGAAAATGTTAGTTTATTTCAATGCAAGTGAACTGAGTGGCAAAGTTATATAGATATGAAATGCAGATACGTTGTAGACATTTTAGATCTAATTGGATACGCAAATGAATTCATGTTAGTTTTGCTTTAATATAAGAATGAGTTTCAATGAATGCATTCAATGATCTATGTATAGTTGGGTAATGCCTCATAACTCAAATCCGGGGACGGGTATGGGTTAAGGGTGTTACATCCGCCGTACTAATTCAATGTCGAACTCTATTTCCCGAACTGGTGGTAAACCCGATAATTCTTCAGGAAACACATCTGGGTACTCGCACACAACTGGCACGGATTCAATCTTCTTCTCAGTTACTTTACTATCAAGCACATAGGCCAAATAAGCTTCATGCCCTTTTCTCATATACTTCCGAGCTAACATCGAAGATATTACTGCTGGTAACCCATTCAGATCATTAGATTCAATCCAAATAATTTCACCGTTCGGACATCTTAAATCAATGGTCTTTATTTTGCAATTAACAATTTCTTTTGCAATTAACAATAGCATCGTGCAAGGTCAACCAGTCCATTCACAAAATTATATCAAACTCGTCGAAAGACAACAACATTAAATCAACTGGGAAGCATGAATCCCTAATCATCAACGGGCAATTTTTACACACTTTATCAACCAGAACACATCGACCCAAAGGGTTTGATACCCGAATCACAAACTCAGTAGACTCAATAGGTAGAGTCTTACTGGATACTAAAGTTTCACACACATAAGAATGAGTCAAACCAGGATCAATCAACGCAACAACAATAGTATCATAGAGAGTGAAAGTACCGGTAATAACATCTGGGGAAGAAGCATCCTCCCGGGCGCGTATAGCATATGCTCTAGCAGGTGCACGAGCCTCTGATCGAACTGCAGTATCTTTGGTTCCTTTCTGACTGCTACTTACATTTCCCGATTGCCTAGGTGGTCTGCCACGCGCTGATACATTGCTCGGTCTTGTATTCTGAGCAGTATTTTGCTCGGCTAGCATCGGGCACTCCCGAATGAAATGATCCAATGATCCACATTTAAAACAGGACCGATCACGAAATCTATAACCCCTGGAATGCCATTTCCCACAATGCTTGCACTCAACCCGGTTCTGCTGAACATTACCAACACTGGCCATCGAAGTAGCTCGGGAACCTGCAGGAGGTCGATCTCGTCTAGAGAAGTCTGAAGTAGCTTTATGTTGACTGGATTCATCTTTGAACTTCTTCGATACAAAATGAAAGGTTTTACTCGATGATCTTTTACGAATGTCTCTAGCTTCAAATTCGGCTTTTCTTTTCTCTTTCCCAAGCTCTTCGGCTTTACAAGCTCTCTCAACAAGTACCACGAACTCTTTAATATCGAGTATGTCGACTAGCAAGTTAATGTCTTCATTCAAACCGTCTTCGAATCTTTTACACATAATAGCCCCAGTTGACACACATTCACGAGCATATCGGCTCAGTCTCACAAATTTCCGCTCATACTTAGTCACGGTCATACGACCCTATTTCAATTCCAGAAATTCTTTTCGTTTTTGATCAATGAATCTCTGACTGATATATTTCTTACGGAACTCGGTCTGAAAGAAATCCCAAGTCACTTTCTCTTTCGGAACCACCGATACTAGCGTATTCTACCAGTGATATGCGGTGTCCCGTAATAGGGATATAGCACACTTCAAGCATTCATCCGGAGTACATGATAACTCGTCAAGCACATAGATAGTATTATCAAGCCACAGCTCAGATCGTTCTGCGTCATCATCGTCATTAGCTTTAAATTCTTCGGCCACGTGTTTCCTGATTTTCTCAACAGGAGGCCTGCTAGATCTCATCAGATCTATCATCGGAGGTGCTGAAGGTATCGGAGATGGATTATTCGGGGGTGGAGGTGGTTGCACAGCCGGATTAGTCCGGATATATTGTGTAAACCATTCGTTCATCATCTGGTAGAAGGCTTGCTTAGCCTCCCCCTCATGGCTACTCGTGGCAGGTCGAGAGTCTACCGGCGCAGTCGCATGCGCGGGATTAGGAGCTACGGTCTCGACATCATCAGCTACAACTCTGTCAGGATCCATTTACTATATAAAAACACAATTCAAATGTCAGAAGTCTCCACACTATCGCATTATAAAATTAAGGCATGTATAGCTAGACTCACACGCGCTACGGTAGTCCTAGAATCGACTAAATCGTAGCTCTGATACCAATCAAATGTAACACCCCTAACCCGTATCCGTCGCCGGATTAGGATTACGGGGAATTACTAGTTAAGTCACAACTTTTATTCAATCACTAAAGTCATAAATAAACATACTTATATAATAATACAAATAAATTAAAACAATCACATATGCATATAATTGTATATTACATTTAATTGCATAAAACATACTTACTATACTAAACCTAAGTCATATACGGCACAATCATCAAAGAACATAAGCTGAACATACTATGTACATTTTATTCATATCACACAACACTGCAAATACCATAAGCTTCATTTACCGTATCTTTATTTATTTACTAAGCATTCAAACAACTAAACCAATCATATCTATAAAAGATAATTTAGAACATACTTCATTCAATTGACTAACATTACTCAAATATATCATGTACGTTATTAATTAAATTTAAGTTCATTTAAAAGACAATGTCATATCATTCAGTAAGACCAAAACATACTTAACTAACTATTATAAGTTTGTTCACATATATACTCCAAATGGGTCATTGCAACGATTGACGAAAGGTTCTATTCATTTAGTAATTAAAGCCACCTTAACCGAATATACACATGCTCATAATTAGTTCTTAAACTAAATAACAATCATGGCATTTAAATCAACATATATGAAATCACATGTACATTGCTCATACCGAATTCAAATAGATCCAAACACTCAATCGAACCAATGTACACCTTAATTCGTTTGCATGCGCATAACTGAACCAAAAAATAATTATATGACTTATTCATTATTTTACATTCGCCAACCACTCTTAATTTGCAAATCATTCAAGCAATTTATATGTGCACACATTTCCTTTACAATTGAATCAAAACAATCAATACAAAACATATATATATATATATATATTCATTTTTATCCCTTTACTAAGTGAATTTATAACCATACTCAAAAACAAGTCATACCAAGCATCAAGATTATCAAAAATGAGCTAGTCATAAGCTATTCACATCATTTTCCAATTAAGCCATATAATCAAATTATTATACTCACATGCCATATAACATAGTTACCAAAATGAGCTTATAATATGACCGAATATGTATATACCACACTAACATCATGATCAAGCCATTTTCACATGGCTTATATACATCAACAAAATGTCGTTCGAACATTAAGCTAGCCTATACATGCCTTAAGTTCAAAAATTCAACTTTTTAGGTACCAAAATATGTCGATAGCGTGGATGACTTTGATGACCTTCCCCTGAGCTCGTAGCTGGAACAAAATCTATAAAACAAAGTGAAAACATGACACACAAAGTAAGCTAACTAGCTTAGTAAGTCTTAAGCAAAAGCATTAAATCAAATGATCATTCAAACATTTCCAAATCCAAATTTAATATCATACAATTTTGAAGCTTAGTACTTAAAAGATCTACTAATGTCGACTGCTAATAACCTTTTCTTGATAACCTCAAAATATCCTTATCTCACCTTATTTGTGCAAACTCACCGAATACACATAAACGTAATATGTATCCACATATAACCAAATCAAGTAAGTACAATATACATATTAACCACATATAATCAATCATACACATATGTAAACATATCCATTTACCCTCACATATAGCATTTACACATATGGCCGAATCTCAAAGGCACAACCAAGATTAAATTCCAATATATCATGCTCATTATTTGTAAGACCAAATGCACATATTAAAATCTTACATAAATACTTCAACTATATCACATATTACTCACTTCGAATAGTAATATAACAACTTACCTTATTCCTTGCAACTATGAAGCTTATACTTACCTGAGCATTTAGCGTATTTGCAGTAATTACATTCCACCTTATTAATGATCCATGAGTCCTCTATTTATAATAAATCACCGGCATTAAGCCTGCTAGGCAACAAAGCCTGAAATACACACCGGCACTAAGCCTGCTAGACCTGAGGTCTGAAATTTAATCACCGGCATTTAGCCTGCTAGGCAATAAGCCCGATACACTTCACCGATACACTTCACCGGCATTAAGCCTGCTAGGCAACAAAGCTTGAAATACACACCGGCACTAAGCCTGCTAGACCTGAGGTCTGAAATTTAATCACCGGCATTTAGCCTGCTAGGCTCGAAGCCCGAATATCGATATTATTACCATCTCATATACATTACATATTAACAAAAATCACATATATCACACATAATTCATATCACTTTAACATATCAACTCAATTAAAATTTAACTACATTTCATTATTAAATCACTTACCACATTCGACTTTGGCCAAATTCACATTTATAAATTCATAATTCAGCATGTAATCAAGGTTATAACCAATATTAACGGTATTAAATTGCTTATAGACTTACCTCGGATATCGTCGGACGACAAGAACCGGCTATTCGATAACTTTCGCTTTTCCCCTATCCAAGTCTGGTTTTCTTTGTTCTTGATCTAAACATATTCAAATTAAGCTCATTCAAACACATTTCGTTTCAATTTAATCCAAAAACACCTAAATGGGCAAATTACCATTTTGCCCCTAATATTTCGCACTTTTACAATTTAGTCCTATTTGTACAAAATACAAATTAAGCAAAATCTTACAACAACCTAGTTAGGCCGAATCTTCAATATAGTCATATGAATCCATACATTTTATTTATTTTGCAATTTAGCCCCTCAAAAATTTATTTTTACAATTTAGCCAAAAATACTCAATTTCATCAAAAATCCAAAAACAAAACATATTAATCTATCACATATATTTCATAATTCATCTTAAAACATCATAAACAACCAACTATCAACAATAGCTCAACTCAAAATATTCATCAAACTCAAAAATTAAAGCATGGGTCTTGAAGGTTTTCAAGCAACGATCTCAAAAACGTAAAAATTAACAACAACCGAAATCAAACTAACCTTGAATTTGAGTCCAACAATGGCCGAACCCTAAGTCTTTTTCTTTTCTTTTTTTTAGTTCACATTCGGCCAAAAGAGAAACAAAGATGATAATGGTTTTATTTTATGTAATTATAACATATATTATTCATTTACCAAATTACTATATTAACCTTTTAATATTAATATTTATAACATATATCTTAAGGTCACTTTAGACCATTGCCGCCCACTATCTTGTAAAATGGGCTAATTACCCTTTTAGGACTCCATTTTAAAAAGCCACTACGAAATTGACACTTTACACTATAATTGGTAGCTTTTACATTTTACACGATTAAGTCCTTTTCATTTAATTAAGCACACAAACAATCAAATTTCTATATGAAATTTTCACACATTATAATTCACATATAATTAACACAGAAAATAATATTTAAATATTTCTCGGACTCGGATTCGTGGTCCCGAAACCACCGTTCCGATTAGGGTCAAATTCGGACTGTTACATGTGGAAACCAAAGACCTTTTCTAGCTCCTCGTGCATATACATTTGTGTGTTATGAATCAACCAACATCAATTTTACATTCTTACAAAACAACGTATAACAATATTTCCCAATCAGAAGGAATTTGTGTGACGTTCTAAGCATTAGTCGAGCATAAATAAAATGCATCTACATCTTTGCAACAACAAATATAATGGATTATTGAAAATACTTAGGGTTCCCATTTTTGTTCAATACCCAAGTTGCTTGCCCTGTATATTGGATTATTTTATTATAATCTAGATGATTTTATTCCAATTGATCATACTCTTCAATACATATGTTAGGGGGTTGCTAAACCTATTAATTTCTTTGGTCGTAACAGAAATGGAACCTCACATACTATTACAATAACATTGACAACATCAAGAAGATTTACGTAAAATTCATTGATAATTAACAAAATTGCATGTCGATAAAGCTATTTGAAAAAGAAAGCTATCTGAAAAATTAATCCATCTTAATCATTCAACCAATATCAGTATTAGCTCATAAAATTGTTGAGTGGTGAAATCAAAATCCTTTTCATGCATTGGAGGCTCATTAGCGAACTTCACATATCACTGTCTAGCCTCATTGTTCATAAACTTATACGATTCATTTTGTCATGAAACTGATTCAGAATCGCTATCAACCAATTGTGTTATCATCATTAAAGATCTTCATATTTCCATATGATAAGTATTCTCGACAATTACTAACACACAAATACCAATTAACTCATTACAAAATCAAACAATATTAAATTGCATTCCTAAACCTAGTAAACAGATCTTCTCAGCAAAAGAGATGGCAAGCTTTGAATTTACTACACTAAGAAATTTAGATAATAAGAATGGAACAATTAAAACATGAAATTAATGTACATTATTTCATACCCACTAATCAAATTTATGCTTCTCCTAGGCTAGCACATCAAAGGCCATAACTCTAAAATCCTACACTGAAAAATTAACTAAGTTTAAAGTTTTAAGAACAATATCACCTTGTTGAGAATTAGAAGGACCCACTACTTGTAGAAAATTGTTGCAACAAAAGGCTTAAAAATAAAGGATGACTAAAAAAACAAAAAAAATTAGTTAAGAAAGAAAAAGAAAGGTAATATATGATTAGGGGAAAGGAAAAAATTAAAAGAAAAGAGCATAATGCTATAGTACATATAAATTAATGCTCAAGAAAAAAATTAAAGAAAGTGATATGAGTAGATGTTAAGAGCCAAGTCATACAGATAAAACATCTAAACTAAAAATAAAATGTCAGAGAAAACACTGCCATCACGAAAAAAAACCACTTTTGTTCATCAACTATAAGGGCAAGACACGTGAACTAGTATGTTGCAACAACCATTGATTATCTTGTCCTTCCCAAAAAAATCACTCTTAAGTTTTGGGAAATGTTTAATCTTTCTGGTCAGACGTAGATAAAAAGGGCCGATCAAGTTCCCACGAGCCTGAGAAATGTGAACCATTGTGGACTTAAAAGAATACAAGCCATCGTCAACTTAAAAAACCTCACTCAAGGGAATAGGCAACAAAAAATCCTTTGGCCTCATTATTATTTCTAACAATCACTTATCGAAAAGAGGTGGCCAAAGTGTAACAGCCCAATTTAAGGGCTAGTCAAAATAGTGGTTTCAGAACCACTAATCTGAGGCTGAAGAAATTATTTTTAATATTATTTTATGTGTTATAGCATGATTATATGAGTACATGAAAATTTTGGTGAATTAATTTTAACGATTTCATGCTTAATTTTGAAAAAGGACTAAATCATATAAAGTGCAAAAGTTTTGTTCTACAAGCTAAAGGTGTTAAATAGCTATGGAAAACTAAAGTAGAGGTCCTTATTGAGTAAAAAGACCAATAAAATTAGTGATGGCTGAACATGGAATTCAAAAATCATGAATAGTCAAAGTTGGTGGCATTAGGTGACTTAATTGATAGAATAATCATAAAATAAAGAGAAAAAGATATCACCTATTCATCTTCCTCCTCTCCACTGAAAATATCAGCAAAAATAAGGTTTTTGGAAGCTTGAAATTTTAGTAACTCTTCACCCTTGCAAGTAAGTGATTTTAATTGTCATTCTTGATAATTTTTGTACTTTTGAGACCCTTGTAGCATAATATAGCTAATGAGGGGACTATTTTGGAAAATGGTTGAGAGTCTAGGGTCTTTCCATGAGAGTATTATATTGTTTGCTGAAATTTTATGAAAGAAAATGAAACTTAGTTATTTAATAAACAACTTTTGTGAAAGGATTTTTCATGAAAACACCTAAAATAGACCTTTTTGTAAAAGTTATAAAATGGGTAGTAAATGTATGAAATAATTGGAATTGTGAGTTGCTATAAGACTAATAAAGGTTCGGCTAAGCTTGTTAAAGGAGGAAATATGATTAAAATTATTTTACGAGCCTAGGGGCAAAATCGTAATTATGTGAAAGTCTAAGGGCTAAACGGTAATTTTTCCAAAGTATGAATTTTGGAATATCTTGATTAATGTGGTGATTAAATAAGTAAATGTTGTCATTATAGATCAAGAAAAACGACATTCAGACCTAGACTGGGGGAAGACCAAGCTAGTAGACTAATTCAATCTAGTCGACCACTTTTTGTATACCGAGGTAAGTTGTATGTAAATAATACAACTTTATTGTTATTATGTATTGAACAATTTGTATGGCATAAAGTGTTTGATTATTGTTGTGAATATGCATGATGAGAATTGATGTAGTAAAAACTCCCGGTTGAACCTTAGGAATAGATTGGATATCCATGCATTGACATTTGGGTGATATGTGTGCTAGTGTAAGACCATGTCTGGGACATGGCATCGGCGTTGATATGTGTGCTAGTGTAAGACCATGTCTAGGACATGGCATCGGCCACATTATGAGAGTCAGTGTAAGACCATGTTTGGGACATGGCATCGGTATTAATATGTGTGCTAGTGTAAGACCATGTCTGGGACATGGCATCAGCCACAATATGAGAGCCAGTGTAAGACCATGTTTGGGACATGGCATCGGCATTGAGACAAGAGCTAGTGTAAGACCATGTCTAGGACATGGCATCGGCCTCGACATGTGAGCCAGTGTAAGACCATGTCTGGGACATGGCATCGGCATTTTACCCTATTGTGTGAGGCTTATCGGATATCCTTTAGTATTCCAAGTGGTTTCACTGGTTATTTAAAGCTTATGACAAAGATATGAAAGGATATAACCATGTTGTGAGTGGTACAGGTTCTTACTTAAAACTCATGAGATATGAGCTTAATTATGATGCCTTAATGGTAAGGATGAAATTGAGTAAGTTCTATCTATGAGAATGATTTCGGGATGATCTTGTAACATTTGTGATTTCGGGATGATCTTGTAATATTTGGCTTATACTTATGATGTGTAAATATGTAATGAATCTACCATTTCTAAATCAAGAATGTGGTGCTGGTTTATAATATTCTATGTGTTTAAAGATGCATGGCTGATGTTGTTACTTATTTACATGCAACTTACTAAGCTTTATGCTTACTCCCTCTCTTTTCCATTTTCTTATAGTGCCGCCAAGCTAGCTTGGGGATCAAAGGACGTCGGAGTCATCGATCACACTATCACCTGAGGTTTTTGGTATAGTTAGCTTAAGTGTTTTGAGTGTGGTATGTATAGGGACTTAGCTTTTTGTTTAGTGTCATATTGTGTTGGCCAAATGTGTCGGCTTGTCATGAAGTTGATCCATTTTGTATAAGGCCATAGTTGATGGCTAATACTTGTGGTTGATAAATGAAAATGTTAGTGTTTCCATGAATATGGTTATTACATGATTTGGTCAGATGTTTATGTGTGGATTGGTATTACTTGATGTGGCTTATGTTGGTGCAAGTAAGAGTGGCAAAAAGGGCTTGGTAAATAGCCTTGTTTTTGTCCATACGAATAGAAACATGGGCATGTGTCTAGGCTGTGTATGATACACGATCTGCCCCATGGGCATGTAGTTCGGTTGTGTGTCCCCTGCACCTTAATTTGGTAAAATAGAATACCCGGTAGTAACCACACGGGGTGAGGCACGACCGTGTGTCTCAACCGTGTAGATGACACGGCCATAATACATGGGCATGTGCCTTCGCTGTGTAACCCTAAAATGTTGCTGACGTCAGAAACAGAATGTTAAGGTTTTAACACACGGGCTGAGACACAGGCGTGTCATGGCTGTGTGAGGGACACGGGCCATGGACACGGGTGTGTGCCAGGCTGTGTGAAAACCCCTATAGGTTCGAATTGAAAAATAAATCCACACGGCTAGGGACATGGGCGTGTGTGACCACACGGTCTGCCTACACGGGGGTGTCCCTTGCCACAGGGCGTGTGCCCCTATTTTCAGTGAAATTTTCCAAAGTTTTCTAAAGTGCTTGGTTTAGTGCCGAACAATCTCTAAAGTATGTTTTGGGCCTCTTAGGCCCATATTAGGGATTTTAAGATGAAGTTTAAAAAGTTTTAAATTTGAACAAAGTTTCATAACCTAGAAATGTTTGTATGCATGTTATTGAGTTAGGTAACACCTCGTACCTTGTTCCGACATAGAATACGGATAAGGGGTGTTACACGAGGAAAAGAACCAATGTGGTGGAGGATGAAGGAAAGAATGATGGTGAAAGAGATGGATGGTGGAAAAGAGAGCAACAAGGAATGAAGTGATAATGAGGATAAGAAGACAGAAGAGTAGTGGAGAAAGGAGTTGTAGTTAGAGAAAGGAGGAGAAAAATGAGAGAAAAATATGTGAGGGAAAATGAGAGGAAAATAAAGGGGAAAAGGGAAAGAAGAAGAGAAGAGGAAGGGTGAGGGTAGAATTTAATGGTTGGATGATGACCTTAAGGGCTAGAATAATAAAGAAAGGAAAATGTTTTTTTTTTTAATTTTTGGGAGGGAATTATTATTTTTTAAATATTCCTATTACTCCATAATATCGGTTCATTTTGCTATAAAAATATTGAAGTCCAAATATTTTTCCTAAATGTGATTTCATAGACTCGAAGTCTCAAACTTTACTTCAATTGCATTTTTATCTATGGAGAAGTGTTTGGAAAGCTAAGGGGTCCTCTAAATGTGTCTAAGGTAGCAAAGAGGCATATGTAACATGGTCCAAATATGGAATGATGAATTATTGGTGTTGCGAAATTCAAAATATATGGTTCTTCTAGAACACTTGCAGCTAATGATAGAATGGAACAATTAGCCAACTGGTTAATATGTACATAAATTTCACCATTGGATTCTAAAGCTATATGCAACTTCCATTCTATGAATCAATGGCTAGTGATGTGGTGGTGTGGCACTAGACAAAAATGAGAGAAACAAAGAAAAGCTAGCAATGTTTTTTGTAGGAAGAATTGTCATTGATCCAAATTGAGAAATCTAAAAAACATTTAGAATTCTGAGCTTTCTTCCAAAGTCAAGTTGTTTTGCTTGTGTCCTTTCCATGGGGCCCTCTTTGCTCAGTACAAACTTGCGGGTAAAGTTCAAGGAACTACTCCATTTTTAATTTTCAAACAACCCCCAAGGATGTTGTTGTTAAAAGAGTCTAAACTAGTTTGCTAGAATATAGCTTGTCACAAGCACGAGCTAGTAAGGGCACAGCACAAGCCTAGTCAATGTGGGTAAAAGATGATCTTACTTCTATTCACCAAGACATCATGTTAGATTCTATCAATATTTGACAAATAAAATGTTATTTTGAGCATTATGTATGGGAAAATTTTTTTGAATTAGATTAATTACTATGGCAGTAATTGCACTCTCTTATAATGACAAAAAATTGTAATTCCCTAGAGATGATTGGCTGACAGAGTGTAATTACATCGTAATTCTTTATGTCATGTTTGGTAGTACAAATTATAATTACATACTTAGATAATTTATATTTAAAATATTAATTATTATAAAAAATATTAGTATGATAAAAATAATTTCTAAACTAGCAAAAATTAAAATCAAATCATCACGTGAATTATGTTAGTCTAAAAAAGTAATTGATAGCACAATTATTAATAAAAATAGTAAAAAAAAATCATATGAAATCTTTTAAAATGTTTTAGTGCATTTTTGTTGGATTATTCTCTCTTTAATATTTAATTGATGCTCTTTATCATCATCTATTGGTCCTTAACTGAGTTCATCATTGCCTGAATTTGAATATTAATTATTAAGATTATCAAGACCTCTTTCTTTCTAGTACTCTATGAAGTATGAATCATCTCAACTTCACCTATAATTGAAGTTATGAGATATGCGATACGCTAGTACGATCCAATATTATTTTCTTATGCTTTACTAAGTTGATGTTGTTAATATTAAAAACATCTTTTTAGAACAACAAATGTCTTCTTAACCACATTTTGAAGCCTCGAATGTCTTAAATTAAAAAGTTCGTGAGCTTAAAATTAGCATGTGCAAGAATACTTTTTTATTTACATAATTAGCATTGACCTTAAAATTTTTGGCTTCACACTCCAAATAATTTGTAGCTTTAATTATAAAAACTTATATAAACTTAACTTGGAGAAAGATTTATACTAGGTTATATCATTTTTAATAATAAGTAAATTAAGTAAAAAATAATATAAAATTTATAATATAAAACCTTTAAAAAAATAGTTTTATAAATTATCCAAAACATTCATAATATTTTTTGTAAAAAATATAATTTTTTTCTCATAACTTTAGAAAGTTATTTTTTATAAATAAGTTATGATAAAAAAAACTATAGCATTTTTTTATGAATAAGTATATTATTTTATAATATATAACATGGGCACATAAATAAGTTATGTCCATACTTGATCATAACATTTTAGAAATAAATATAGAGATAAATATCTAAATTATACATGAACTTTGATTTTTTGTGATTTAACATATGAGATTTTAATTTGATTTATTTTTCACAAATCACTAACAATATTATCAAATTAACACGATTTTATGTTGATATATTCCATATACAAATAATTATATTAATCAAATATGAAAAATAAATGTGTGTATTCATTTGTTTTAAGTGTGTCCAATTGAACCAAAATCAAAATTTCATGTATACATATGAATTATAATTCAAATTCTAGGTGTATAATTGCACTTAATCAAAGTTCATGTATCAAATTGCATATTGGACCAAAGTTCATGCATAAATATGATCTTTATCCCCAAAATCTATTTTAACACTTTTATAACATGTAAATTATTTTTATAATAAATTCTTTTGAATATAACTTTAGAAATTTTTTAGGAGTTAAATAATATATATTTTTATTATAACTTTATAAAATACACAAATTATTTTCATAATATATTTTTTAGAATTTAAGATATAAGAATTTTTTGCCATAACATCTCAAACACTATTCATGCTTATAAAATTTTAACTTGTATAAAATATTTTTAAAAAAAATTAGATTTGTGTGTAATTTATCTATGTAATTACTTCAATTTTGATCGTCCTCCTAAAAATTAAAAATTATAATTGGAGCACTCCAATTACACCCAAACCAGTGAGACTCACAAATTACAATAGTTACCTAAAAAGGTTAACATTACATAATTACAAGTAATTATACTCAAATCTAATTATTAGGTTATTTTCTAAACACTACTTTAATTATTCAATTTAATGCTTGTATGATTGATTCTACTAGCAATTACTGAACAATGAGATTCTAGCCTCACCTATGTAAATAATGTATGTGAGTTAATTTAAATAAATTATAATAACTTCAAAAATAAAAATAAAAATGTTAAACTGAATAAGTTATTTCAATTCTAAGTAACTAATTAACTTGCACATAATTTTTACAAGGGTAAAAGACTTTAACCTTCAAGGTTGAAGGTTTTAAGACACTTTTCGTTTTGATGGCTCAAGGTTAAAAAGACTGTAACCTTAAAAAAACTCAGCCAAGATGTTATTTGCTAAAATAAAGAAATGTTAGTGTTAATTAAAAAAAATACAATTGCGCCAGGTCAAATGAGTGAATAGTTCTTAAATACAATTGGATGAAAATGGAAAATGTTAGAATCAAATATTAAGTCCGAAATTGTGAAAATTTTAAAATCGGGAATAATTTGGTAATATGGCTGTGTTCTCAAATTCTCCCCAAATTCTCTAAAATTTTGCCAGCTTTTGCCAGCTCCTTTCTATTCATAATTCGTGATTTAGATAATTTATTATTCCCGATAAAATAGTCTGGCTAATTCCTCCATTGGTTGTCACGATTCAACCACTCAAAAAGCATCAGCCAGGTTCACCCTAAACTTCATACAACACCTTTCTCAGCTTACCGCGTGTCTCCTATTGCCTACCTAAAAACACTTGTCGTCCAAGCAAAGGAAGTATCACGGCTTCTTCAAACTTCTCCGCGTTGTCTTGGAGCTGGACCAGAAGACACAGCCTCATTTGGCTCACAAATGGGAACGTGTTAGTTAGTTGTTTCCCATTCGTAACGGTTCTTTTTAATTATTTTATTTATTTATTTATTCTAATTACTCTGTCCCCAATTATTTCCAGAAAACGGCTACTTCTCAGCTAACCCATTAAACAAATGTAATTATTAATTATCCACTTAATTAATGATAAAATCATCTAGGGTGTAAACAAAGTATCACCATCAATCACATCCATTGTGATCTTGACATCTGTGCTGAAACCCCATGTTTAGACTTAAATCTTTAATTATTCCGAGAAATAATCAAAGAGCTAACCCTAATATAATAAAAACAAATAGATGAGATTATTTGGATCCAGAGTTAATCATGTGTATACCATAGAAATATTCAAAGGGGGTATTGAAGTAATATCACCGACTATTTTGAAGAAGTTGTTGAAAAGTTTAACGCGGAAGGTAGTCTGCTTAGGGAAGAAGGTGACCAATACTTTTATTTTTATACTAGAAAAATATGATGTATTTGTCAAAACCCTCTAATATATAGAAAAGGACATTTTACTTACCTTAAGCAACCGACAATTGCCCAACCCTTTGTGGCATTACACGATAAATCAGCGGCTAAATCCAAAATTTACATCAGTAATTGAGGTTATTAAGTTCATCTAATCAAGGACAGGTGTCAGAATCATAGCCCTTACAGGTTACCTACAGCTTTTGTATCCGATCTTTGAAGAAGCTGAAAAAATAATAATTAGTTAAAAGTGTAAAAATAATTAAACGTGCCTAACGCATTGCTTAGCTAATCCCACCATGTCATATTATGTGCTTGCATGTATGTAATTATGGATGGGATGCTAATAATTAAAACTATATAAATATATTAACATATATTTATATAGTTTTGTATAAACAATCTGAAAGAATCAACTTGCGTTATTGTTTTTGTTATTTCGTCTCTTTTTCCGTGCTGTCCACTCCCACTTTCCCCTCCCTTTTTATATTCCCTCCCTCTTTTCAGTTCCCTCACTACCAAACTCCAAGAGAAAACAAAGAAAAGACTCTTCCTTTTTTCCTTTCTTTTCTGTCCAAGTTTTTTAGTTTTAAGCCAAGATGAATGCTACCATGTTTAAGGTTTTGATGATGTTGGGTCTTTTGGCCACCGCTTGTATGGCTCAAGCACCAACAGCACCACCCACATCTCCACCACCGCCAGCTGCTACTCCAACCCCGACCCCGACCCCAACCCCAACACCAACCCCAACCCCAACCCCGACCCCATCCCCAACCCCAACCCCATCTGCATCTCCAGCTCCAACCCCATCACCCACCACTTCCCCATCTCCTTCTCCTGAAGCTTCTTCACCTTCTCCTTCAATCGCTTCCCCTCCAGCTCCTACCCAATCAGGTGGAGCTGCTCCAGCCTCCGAGCCCACTGCCGACCAAGGCCCTCCTCCCTCTGCCGCCTCCACCAACGGTGTTTTCATTGGTGCAACCGCTCTTGCCGCCACTTTCTTCGCTGCCGTTTTGGCTTAAGAAAGTGAAGTGAAGTCCAGCTTTTTTGGGTTTTGGATCATGATTCTTGAGGATCTTTACTTTCATGCTCTCTTTTGTTCTTTCGAGTAGTGTTATTTTCTCTTACTTTATATTTTTCATTGCACCCTACTTTTTGGTTTTTGTTTAATTTATTTGTTACGTATGTTTGATGATGACGATTCTATTATTTTGGGTTCGGATGGTTGATTGTATTGGTGGTGTGACACGCGTAAAGACCGGATGGTTGTAGAGATTGGACTGTTGTACATCTAATTACAGTGGAATAAAAACAGTTTGTTATTCTTTAAAAAAAAAAATGCAACTTCTCCATGTATTATTGTTCATGTCTAATTACTTTATGCATTATTTGCTTTTTATTTTTTATTTTTATTTAAATTCCCAAGCGATAATCAACTCTAGAGAAATCACCTTTTTGGTTTCTTCTCATTTCTTTTTTCACGGGTGCTAGTGTGTATAATGGCCATTGGAGGCATCCTTGAATGAAAGCACTAAGATAAGTTTAATGTTTAGACGAAAACAAACTTCATTTGTCCCCTTTTTTTCTATTTTGATAAGCAAGGCTTTCACAATTTAGTACACGAAATAATTGTTTTACATCCGCCAAAAAGGATTTATTTATTTAAAAAGGCATGGATTTTTATTCAAATTACAACATTAAATTTGGCATCAACCCAACGAGAGATGAAAACAAATTAAAATTTGTGGCCATGTGATTGGATTAACGTTGACTTTAATAATGTCTGAAAAAGAAACATCCAACCATTACCGCCCATGATAGAGATGAATATAGCTGTTAGTATTTTATTTAGGTTGGGATAAAATCGGTTAAGCAACAAATATGTAAAATAACCAAGAAGTTGAAAAGATCGAATACAAACATTTACATGAAAAAATCTCTCCGGAGAAGATAAAAAATCACGGGCAAAGATAATTTCATTATAACAGAAAAAATGAAGAGTACAAATATGAAGATTAAACTAAACCCTAAAATCTGAAATAAGAACCCTCAAAACGCAAATACAAAGTTCTCTGAAAGCTTGTAAAAGTTAATACTGTAACAGCCCGATTTTGGGCTTAGTCGGAACAGTGGTTTCGGGACCACAAATCCGACGTTGAGAAATTTATTTTATTTATATTTTTATGGTCTACGATTTCACGGAATGATTTCGTGAAAATCTCATTCGAAAATTTTGACGTTTGGGCACTCAATTTAGTCCTTTAAGTGCAAAAGTTGAGTTATACATGTTAGAGGTGTCCAATTGTTATGAAATTTTAAATTGGAGGTCCTTAAATGATAATTAGGCCATTGGTTAAGTTGGTGGACAAAAATGGACATGGATGGGTATGTTTCAAAAGATTTTTTTAAGGGGCATTTTGGTAATTTAGTGAATTAAATGAATTAAAAACAAAATTTAAATGCCAAATTTGTCCATCTTCAAGCTTAGGCCGAATTTAACATGTGGGAAGCCATGGATAGGGTTTTCAAGCTTTCCAAGCTTCATGGTAAGTCCATTCTAGCCCCGTTTTTCATGTTTTTTACGTTTTTGGAGTCTTGGGAACTTGATTTAGCTTATTCTAGCAATAATTTAACCTAGGGTTCATATTTGGAAAAATACCCATAGGTGAAATGTATTTATTTTGATATTTTATGGCAGAATATGAAGCTTAAAATTATGTTAAACAACTTTTACTAAGCGATTTTAAGTGAAAACGAGCAAAACGACATAATCGATAAAAATACCTAATGTACATAAGTGCATGTTAGAGCAAGAATTTGATGTTTCCATAGAAGGGAACAATGATTAGCATGTTATAAAACATAAGAATAAGGGATGAAGTTTAATTTTCGAGCCTAGGGGAAAAATCATAATTATGCAAAAGTTTAGGGGCAAAATTGTAATTTTTCTAAAGTTTGAGTTAGGGACTGTTTTGAGTAGTACATTAATTAAATAAGTGAAATGTGATGTATTAGACCCCGAAAAACGAGATTTGGACCTAGAACCGGAGGAAAATCGAAAATCGGGAAAGTTGGTAAAATGACCGTTTTGGTTTCGAGGTAAGTTCATATGTTTAATAAGCATTTAATTATGCATATTTGAATGATAAAATGATATTTTGGCCATAAATACTATAGTATTGAGTTTCAGATATAATGATTAATGTTCGATAATAATTCGATATTGGAAAGAGAACTTGTATAATTTATATGTTAGACCATATTTTGTATTATGACTTTGTATGATAACAAGAAAGTATTGACTAGCATAGTTTGATGAGAATAAGTTAAGTTGATGATATGATGAGATTTAGAATGTAAGTATGTAAGTTGAGTAGCATTTTATTATTATGCAATTATTGTTATTAGTAATGTTATTATTGAGTTATGCGACTAACCTTGAGAATTTGAGCAAGTATGTTTCAGCTATGACTTGACAAGGCATTGATATCTCAAAGTCCATGGCTATACCATGGCAATTAAGGAAGAATTGACGGAAAAGTCCATGTTCATAACATGGCATTTAAGGAGGAATTGACGGTTAAGGATACCATGTAAGACCAAGTCAAGACATGGCATTGGTAAGGCAAGGATCCCGTGTAAGACCATGTCAAGACATGGCATTGGCATTGATTAAGTACTCCATGTAAGACCACATCAAGATGTGGCATTGACACTAAGACAAGGATACCATGTAAGACCATGTTTGGAACATGGCATTTGGTAAGACAAGGATACCATGTAAGACCATGTTTGGAACATGGCATTTGGTAAGATAAGGATATCATGTAAGACCATGCCAAGGCATGGCATTGATAAGTTCTATAAGGCAAGGAAATCATGTAAGACCATGTCAAGACATGGCATTAATGAGTTACTATAAGGCAAAGGTCCCATGTAAGACCATGCCAAGGCATGGCATTGGTGAGTTCATAAGGCAAGGATACCACGTAAGACCATGTCAAGACATGGCAATGGTAATTTCAAAAAAGAAAAAGTTCCCGAGTAGTCCAAAGAGTAAGTCAAAGAAATGACAAGGTGAGAACATGAAGAAAGAGTACAGGTATGCATTTAAGCTTATTTAATATTGAGATTGTAAGTAATTGAGATTATCAAGTATTAAGTAAGTGATGAGTTTTCAGTTATGCTTGTGATACTTTATGACATGATTGGAAATATGCCTATATTATGAATGAGTACTAATGTGTTAAGTGAGAATGTTGCAGGTATGTAAGCAAGCTATTAAGTAAGGTGCCCTTTGTATTCTGAGCCTTTGGTAAGGTTACCGATGAGTTCACCGGGAAAATCGATTAAGTGAAATTATGTGTGGCTTGTAGTGATAAGTGTAGGTTTATGCATGTGTAACGTATGAGCAATATGCTCGATATGTAATTAGAAATTGGAAAGATTGTTATAGGTAAGTAATGAATACAACTAAAGTGAGTGAGAGCAAAAATTTACAAATAAAACTGTTTTGGACAGCAGTAGTTACGTGATTTTGAAAAATCACCAAAAATAGTAGAAATTGAATTATAAGTTGGATGAGATATTTATTTAAATATTTTTGAGTCTATTTTCATATAAAAGAAGCAGAGCAAACAAAGGATTTGTATAATTTGAGATATTTAAATTTTTGTGAGATTGGTTTAGAATGACTACCTGATCCCCTGTTCTGTCTTGGAAAAATAATTAAAAATTGTAAAAAACTAATTTTGTGATATAATTTATATTCCTGAAATTCTGAATGAGTATAGTTTCAAATAAACTAAACAACAAGGTCATCTGAATCCTGTACGAGGAGATAATTGATTCGTAGTGAAGAGAGGCCAGAATAGTTGAACAGTGAAACAGGGGAAATTTTAATGAATAAAATGTACTAACTGGCAAGACCAAAAATTCTAGAAATTTTATGGTATGAAGATATGTGAGTCTAGTTTCAGGGAAAATTAACGGTTTGTAATTTGGAGCTTTGTAGTTAAAGAAATTAATAATTTAGTGACAGCGATTCAAGTAGACAGATTAATGTGAACATGAGTATTAAGGTATAAGCATGTGATTTAATGATTGTATCAATTAGAGAACTTGTTGTGAGGATTTGTCTCGTTGAGGCTTTGGTAAGGCTACAAATGAGTAAGTTGAGAAAGTAAGAACTTAACATTATTTATGCAAGTTATGACAGCTTAGTAGTAAGCTAAATTCATTGCTAATGCTTATTATTTTTACATGTGAACTTACTAAGCTTTATAAGCTTACCCCCTTTTCTTTCTCATGTTTCAGAGTCTTATTAAACAAGCTGGGGCTGAAGGTCGTCGGAGATCGCTTCACACTATCAAGCTATCTATGGGTATCTTTATTTATAAATGATTTAAGTTATGGCATGTATAGGGGCTTGACTAAGTCATTTTGTATATGTGTTAATTAATTTGATTAAATATATTGCTTCATAACGGTAATAAGGATTATTCTGTATTTAGCCACGTTGTGGCTCATATTGGTCATGGAGTTATAATGCTTGTGTATGCATGTTTTTGTTAAAGTTTAAATTATAAGTGAAATTTTGTGGCTCGGGATTTGGTAGAATGTATTGTTAAGTTTGGTAATGCCTCGTACCCGGTTCCGGCGTAGTATATGGGTAAGGGGTGTTACAATTACCTTTTTGTGTAATGGGTTGTCCTTCTAGGGTGGAAAAAGGGCCTATTTATAGACTAAATTCGTAGGTCAAATAATATTAAAATAACATACACTAATCAAAGTTTGATTGGGAAAAATAATTAGAATTTGACTGGAAGAAGAAAACCGAAAAAATTGCATAACACGTCGTCTTGTCGTGACGTGGCTACTGCCTTGTCAAGATGCCCTTCATCATGTCGTCGGGACAAGACATCTTTTCTAGTCGGGACGACGCCTCTTCCTTGTCGAGATGTCAACTCTATTTCAGCCAAAAATGCGAGATATATTCTACAAATCTCCACCTTAACTCGTATTTCCGCAACACCTTCTTTTCCAAAGCCCGCCACGGCCTATCTCGTATTAATTGAGTCGAAGTTGTGCTTAGAAGCTAGAAGACTTCTAGTCTTTGGCTTGCGCACTGCCAAATAAAAATTGACCCAGGTCTAATTTCCTCGAACATAGTACTCTATCTTTTCAAAACTGCATCCAAAAGAGAACTTCTCTTATATGAAACAGTCATACATTTTTCCTTTCTATGACCAAGTTGCCTCCGCTTCAAACAAGTCGACTCCTTAACAGATGAGGGACATTTTGTTTCACCGGCCACCATTGATCCTTCTAGAATATAAAGACTGTCAATACTTTTACCTTTCATCAAAACGAGAAGCCCCACAAGATACTTTAATGTCGCTTGATTCGGTGTTAATTCTACAACCCTTCGAGTCCAAATTTCCCAAGGAGATAAGATTTCTCTTTAAATCAGGTACATACCTGACGTCTGATAGTGTCCTGATTGTCCCATCATGCATCATGATTTGAACAATACCAATATTGATGTAACACCCCAAACCCGACCGAAACGCTACGACCAGATCTGGTATGCTATGGGTTAACAGTTGAAAACTTCTCTTTGAAGGGATTCGAAATCTCGGTTTGTTTAAGTGGGTATTGGATAAATACGGGCTATTTGTAGAAAACCTTTGTAGTTTTTTTTTTTAATAAACATAACTTTGCGTTAAACATGTTTGAAATTCCCATTTCATTACATATAAGAATTAAGTCTTTAAAACAAATTCGAAATACAAACATTAACACATATAAATAGATAACCTAAGCTATGGAGCCTTATTACATAAATGGTCCCAAAATTAAACTTAAAGAAAAAAACAGAAAATAATTTATGGAAATAAAAACTTGATGGCCCCTCGAGTCCGCCTCGGCTCCCATGTCCACGATCTACTGCTCATCTGAAAAATTAAGGAAAATAAAGGGTGAGTCACCAAGACTCGGTGTACAAATCCCGAAAATACATAAAAGGCTTGAGGCCCACAAACACATTATGGGCCTTGGCCCATACACAATGGCAACAAAATAATTACATGCAACATGGCCCAACCCAACCTAAAAATCCATCCTCTACACACCAGCCCGTACCAACAACACACCTCGGGGATTTCTACAATCAACCCACCAACCGCTACACACCATATCGACAGTCATGCTGCCTATTCCTATCAATTCGGAATAAATTTTACGTGGCTTAGCTACCGATCACTTTTGTGACCTAACTTTATAAATCGTGGTTTAACCACCGATCACCAAGTGACCTTTAAACATGCTCTTCCCCTTCATCATATTATTCCCATCCCATGCATACATACATGCAGAATCAAAACAATATACTACCTAAAAGTTCACAGTCTATCACATACATCGATACACATAGAGAAGTTTCTATGATTACGTACCTGGCATCCCTTGCCTACCCTTTTTGGGTAATCCGACTGTCTATACAGTCTTTTTCTGGCTTTTAGCCCATAACATATACTTAGTACAGATTACTCTACAGCCTTTTTCCGGCTTTTAGCCCATAACATATATTTAGTACAGATTAATTAGTGTGTTAGAGATCTACACACCTGATTATAGTCAAGACAAGACCTTCTATGTCGACACTATCAGAAGCCAATACGATTGCTAACTTCCTAAGATCTTGTTCTGAAGCCGGTCCACAACCCGGTGGCCAATCCCGAACCGCTGACACCGCTCGTTTCTTAAACTTAGGGATTGGTTTTACAGATCTAATCCCCTCCTTCGCTTGATCGATATTCGATTCCATTAAAAGACCTTATCATAACATATGGTTAAGATTACAACTACGATAGCGAATCTAAAGAGAATCTAAGGAGAACCCCTTACCTTGAAATCCCGAAAAGAGAGATATGAAGTTCAGAGACTAACGGTTTCGACTTTTATATCTAAGTGATCTAGTTCAATTCCCGAATGTCGCCCAACAAGAAGCATCAAACATTAATCCATTAGCCTTTCGGCTTTGTCTTCTAAAAACCAAAAGAGAAAAAGAATAGATCATAAGAAATCGTCACCTACCTTTACAGAGAATTCGGCAACTCCTAGAAGATTTCGGCTTTTGAAAAGATTAAAAAGAGAATATGATAGGAAGAAATCTATGTAGATTCGGCTTTTAGTGAAGAGATCGTCAAAAGAGAAAAAAAAAGAACAATGAATATTTGACTTATAGAAAAAAGAATGGAGAAGAGAATTAAAATCAAGAGTTTCGGCTTTTGCATAAAAGTGAAGATGAGAGAATGGGATTTAGGGATTTCGGCTTTGGCAGAGAATGAGAGAAAAGGATGAGAGAAAAACCCAAATGCCGGAATTGAAGAAGAGAATGGGAGGATAAAACCCTAAATGCCGAAAATAAAAGGATATTCCCCCCTACTTGAACCAAATTTCGGCACTTACTACACAAAAGCCGAAAATACCCCTTCTGACAACTCAAAACTCAACCTATTGACAGGGAAATTTCGGCACCCCTTGAACTTACCAAAACCGATTCCTCCTCCCCCTCAGTGTTGGAATTTCGTCCACCACTCTGACCAGCAGATAAATCTTAAATTTTCTCCCTTATCATTACCTGATCTCTTATCCACAAGTGGCCCAGATAACACCACCTCTTATTCCTTTTATCTGCCACATTATCAGCCATATTATCTCCATTATCCAAACATATATATTCCCCCTATTTCCAAGGCCCATTGCCGTCCCACTCTACTCACTTAAAAGTCGAAAATTAGCTAAATTTTAATTAAAAGAATTGGGCTTCATGCAACTTGAGTTTGGGCCTCGCCAGTTGACGCCACTTCCCTGCTCTTTAAGTGGCGACACTTTGCCACTAGGCCACAAGCCCATTTTGTATTTTAAAACACAGATAACATCTTTTAAGCCTTATCTTATCAAGCTTTCCACTAGAGTGTCCAAACAGAAAATTTTAACTAAGACCTCGGCCCAACCTGGAGCCCAATCTGAACCCCTTAAACATTCTAATTAACACATTAAGCGTAACTGCACAGCAAATGCAAAGGCCCATTAATTCAGGATGTTACAGTTCTACCCCCTTAAAGAAATTTTGACCTCAAAATTACCTGGTCAGAATAGATGCAGATACTGCTGCCACATCGTCTCCTCTGGTTCCCAAGTAGCCTCCTCAGAACTGTGATTCTGCCATAGAACCTTAACCAACGAAACCTCTTCCTTCGCAACACTTTGACATCACGATCCAGAATTCTCACTGGTTCCTCTTCAAAGGATAGGTCTGGTCTTACCTCGATTTCCTCCACAGGCACTACGTGGGACAGATCCGAACGGTATCGTCTCAGCATAGAGACATGAAACACATTGTGAATCTGGCTTAGCTCTGAAGGTAGCTCTAGCTGATAAGCTACTGGTCCTACTCGTTTCAACACCCAGTACGGTCCAATAAATCTGGGACTTAACTTACCCTTTCGTCCAAACCTTGATACTTTCTTCCATGGCGACACTGTAACACCCCTTACCCAAAACCTTTGCCGGAGTCGAGTATGTGGCATTACTAGACTTGACTACTAGTTTGGGGCATAAAAATTTAAAGCTGTCCAACTGCGTCAGGCTGACTAAAATGACCATAACTCGAGTTACAAAACTCGAAATTTAGATCCGTAAATTTTCCTTGAAACTAGACTCAGATAAATTTTTACCATAATTTTTCCAGAATTTTTAATGTGGCCAATTAGTACAGTTTATTCATCAAAGTTACCCCTATTTCACTATTTGATAATTCTGACCTATCTTTACAAAAACTCCGTTATCTCATTGAAAAAAATTTCAATAATGTTCTTGTTTATTCCAATAAAAAATAGACTCATTAAGGATTCTAAACATCTAAACTATGCTCCATAATTATTTTTGTACAATTTTTAACAATTTTTTCAAGACAGAACAGGGACTCACGAATTCATTCAGGACAAGTCTCACTAAAACTTAAATATCTCATAATATATAATTTCTTTGCCTAACTTGTTTCTTTCATATCAAAATAGACACAATAAAATTTAATTCTATATCTTATTCACTTTCTAATTCAATTTCTCCTATTTTTGGTGATTTTTCAAAATCACATCACTGCTGCAACTAAAAACTGTTTCATAACAAAAATATGATTAACTAGTTTATAACTTCCTTACTCAATTTATTTAAACTCTATACCTTAACCATACATATATATATGTATACCAAAAACAAATCCCATATATAATTTAGGCCATGATCAAATTTAAAACATCCATTTACATACAAGCAAGTTATAAAATTCAAACATAGAAACGATACATAACCAAAGGAAATAGCCATTTTCGCATGGCTATATTTATGTACAAGATCAAACGTTGTATGTTTTAAAAACTTCATCTAGCCTATACATGCCTTTTTAGTCACAGCCAAAATTTAGAAATACCAAAAGAAGACGATAGTGTGGTTGACTTTCTTGAAGATCCTTCTCGAGTCCGTAACGTAACTAAAATCTATAAAACAAAGGAGAACATTTCACACAAATAAGCTTACTAGCTTAGTAAGTCCTAAACTCATGATAATAAAACATTCAAATATTAGCGAAATTAAAACATTCAACTTATAGCATTTCACATAAGCACTTAAGTATATTACTTATACAAGGCCGAATACTAATAATTCATTAACCCAAGTAAATCAGAAATCATTTCCTTCGACCTACATTTCTTTAAATTTCCTATAAGTATATCACATGGAAATTTCCTTTATTCTTAACATTTATACTTGAAAACCAAATTTCCATAATAGCACATTTACTCTCAATTTCAATCATGTGATACTCACACACATGCATTTTAACCTCAACATACATAACGTAGTTCTCATTGAATTAGCTTGACCCAAGAAATGTCAATATAACATACCTTACATACTTACCTGAGCCATTGACTAAATAAATTAGCTTTTAATTTGCCTTGAACAAATATTCGGTTTCTCTTTTGCAAAACACATCACCGGCTTCAAGCCTGCTAGGCGCAAAGGCCCGATAAGTAGCACCGGCACAAGGCCTGCTAGGCGTAAAAGCCCGATAAGTAACACCGGCACAAAGCCTGCTAGGCGTAAAAGCCCGATAAGTAACACCGGCACAAAGCCTGCTAGGCGTAAAAGCCCGATAAGTAACACCGGCACAAAGCCTGCTAGGCGTAAAAGCCCGAAGCAAATCAATGTAATCAAACATTCTCCACACACTCTTCATAACTATTATATACACATGTCTAATTCAATTGGGCTCGTTCACATTAAACCAATAAAATCACTATATCATTATGCAATTCAACAATTTATTTCACATAACCAACTTTAATCATCAACCTACTATGCCTCTATACATTCGGCCATAATATAAATAGGTACAAAAATTCAGCAATTCATACTATTGTATATAATCATAATTAAATCGTTAACATATTTTAACTAAAGGACTTACCTCGGTTGTCGATAGACCGTGTAAATCGGCTATTCGAGAACCCTTGTCTTTCCCCGGTCCAATTCCGTTTTTCTTTGTTCTTGATCTAAACACATTAAAATTTAGCTCATTCAAGCATATTTCATCTCAATTTAATCCAAAAACACTTGAATAAACAATTTACCATTTTGCCCCTAATGTTTTCCATTTTTACAAATTGGTCCTATTTACAAAAAACACAAAATATGCAAAATTTCCTAACACCATAGCTAGGCCGAATCTTCCCCATAGCCATATGTGTCCATGCATTTCATTTATTTGACATTTTAATCCTTCACAAATTTATTCTTTTCAATTTAGCCCTATTTACTCAAAATCTCCAAAAACTTCAACACAAAACTTATAAATCTTTAACATATATTTAATCTAAATTCATCAAACATCAAAACTATCCAAGCATGTTAATGGCCGAATCCTATAGTATTTTCAAAAATTTAGACATGGGTCGGGTAATATACGAAGCAACGATCTCAAAAACGTAAAAATTATCAAAAACTAAAAACCGACCATACCTTAATCAAGCTTTCTAACTTGCCGAAACTTGAAGCTTTAACAATGGTGTTTTCTATCCTAACATTCGGCTAGGAGAGAATGAAAGAGATGATGGCTTTATTTTTATGTTTGTTTTATATAAATGCATTAACATTATTATAATATATAACATAACCTTATAAAAAAAATTAATAAATTAAACTAACATATATAGGTAGCTAATTTGGCCCATTGCCGTCCATTAATATGGTCAATGGGCTAATTGCCCTTTTGGGACACCCACTTAAAAAGCCACAAGCAATCTAGTACATTACACCTTAGCATGCAACTTTTACGCTTTTCGCGATTAAATCCTTTTTATCAAATTAAGCACTTAAATGATAAAATTTTTCTACGAAACTTTCACACATTTTAATTCACATATAATAGACACAGAATAAATTATTAGAACATTACTCGGGCTCGGATTCGTGGTCCCAAAACCACCGTTCCGATTAGGGTCAAAATTGGTCTGTTACAACTCTCCCCCTTAAGAATTTTCGTCCTCGAAAATTTTACCGTTAAACAATTTCGGGTATGGCTGCCTCATTGTATCTTCGGGCTCCCACGTAGCCTCTTCAGCCCCGTGTCTATTCCATAATATTTTTACTAGTGGAATCTTCTTATTTCTTAACTCTTTCACTTCTCGAGCTAAGATACGGATCGGTTCCTCATCATATGTCAAATCAGATCGGATTTCACTCTCTGCCGGTATAATCACATGAGACGGATCGGATCTGTACTTACGAAGCATCGAAACGTGAAATACGTCATGCATCTTTTCTAACTCAGAGGGCAATCTCAATCTATAAGCAACCGGCCCAATACGTTCAATGACTTCGTACGGTCCGATAAATCTCGGACTCAACTTGCCTTTCCGACCAAATCGGAGCACCTTTTTCCACGGAGAAACTTTTAAGAACACCCGATCTCCGACCTGAAATTCAATGTCCTTACGTTTCAAATCTGCATAAGACTTTTGACGATCCGAAGCGGCTTTCAAATTACTCCTAATAACAACCACTTTCTGTTCTGTTTCTTTAATCCAATCAACCCCGTGTATCTTATTTTCACTGAGTTCAGTCCAATATAACGGCGTGCGACGTTTTCACCCGTACAAGGATTCATAAGGCGCCATTTTTATGCTAGATTGGAAGCTATTATTGTAAGCAAATTCAATCAAAGGTAGGTATCGTTCCCACGTACCTTCAAATTCGAGAACGCAACACCTCAACATGTCCTCAAGTATCAAAATAGTTCGTTCAGACTGACCGTCTGTTTGCTGATGGAAGGCGGTACTAAAATGAAGTTTAGTACCTAGAGAAACTTGTAGTTTCTTCCAGAACCGCGATGTGAATCTCGGATCTCTATCTGAAACAATGGAACTCGGTACACCATGTAACCTTACAATCTGCGACACATACAATTCGGCAAGCTTATCAAGTGAATAGTCGGTACGTACCGGTACAAAATGAGCTGATTTAGTCAATCTATCAACAATAACCCATACGGCATCTTTCTTATTCGGTGTCATAGGAAGACCGGATACAAAATCCATTGTAATTCTATCCCATTTCCATTCAGGTATCATGATTGGTTGAAGTAGTCCGGACGGTACCTGATGCTCAGCTTTTACTTGTTGACAGATTAGGCACTTGGAAACAAACTCAGATATATCCTGTTTCATGCCAGGCCACCAATAGAACTGTTTCAAATCGTTATACATTTTAGTGCTACCCGGGTGTATCGATAGTCGACCACTATGGGCCTCACACAGGATCATCTGATTCAAATCTGAGTTCTTTGGAACACACAATCGGCCTTTATATTTCAAACAATCATTTGCATCAATCTGAAAATCTGATCCTGTACCGTTTTCACACTAAATCCGAATAGCAATCAAATTTTTGTCAACCTTCTGTGCATCACGAATTTGTTGAATAAACATCGGTCTTGCTTGTAACTCGGCTATGATCGAACCATCATCAGACATAGCCATCTGTGCGTTCATTGCACGAAGAGCAAATAATGATTTTCGACTTAACGCATCCGCAACAACATTAGCTTTCCCCGGATGATAGTCAATCACTAATTCATAGTCTTTCAGCAATTCTAACCATCTGCGTTGTCTCAAATTTAGATCTTTCTGAGTCATCAAATATTTTAGACTTTTATGATCTGAATAAATATGACATTTTTCGCCGAATAAGTAGTGAAGCCAAATTTTCAGTGCGAACACAATGGCTGCTAACTCCAGATCGTGAGTTGGATAATTTTTCTCATGCGGCTTCAATTGTCTCGAAGCGTAGGCTATCACCTTGCCTTCTTGCATTAAAATGCAACCCAACCCATTCAAGGAAGCATCACTAAAAACAATAAATTCTTTACCCGATTCAGGTTGAGTTAACACGGGAGCTTCGGTCAAAAGGGCTTTCAACTGCTCGAAACTTTTCTGACACTTTTCTGACCACTCAAACTTGACATCTTTCTGTAATAGTTTCGTCAAAGGTGTAGCTATTACAGAAAAACCTTTTACAAATCGTCTATAATATCCCGCAAGGCCTAGGAAACTTCGGACCTCGGAAACATTCTTTGGTGGTTTCCAATCGAGTATAGCTGCTATTTTGTTTGGATCCACCCGAATACCTGACACTGAAACAACATGACCCAAGAAGCTGACCTCATTCATCCAGAACTCACACTTACTGAACTTTGCATACAATCGTTGATCTCTCAAAGTTTGTAGTACTAATCTCAAATGCTCAGCATGTTCCGTTTCATTTTTGGAGTAGATCAGTATATCATCAATAAACACTACTACAAACCGATCCAAAAACTGTCGGAAGACTCGGTTCATTAGATCCATAAAAACAGCAGGTGCATTAGTGAGTCCAAAAGGCATAACCAAAAACTCATAATGTCCGTACCTCGTTCGGAATGCAGTCTTTGGCACATCTGTATCTCTGACTCGCAACTAATAATAACCCGATCTCAAATCTATCTTCGAAAACACTGAAGATCCTTCAACTGATCAAAAAAATCATCAATCCGAGGTAACGGGTACTTATTCTTTATGGTTACCTTATTTAGTTGCCGGTAGTCGATACACATTCGCATAGTCCCATCTTTCTTTTTCACAAATAAAACCGGTGCACCCCAAGGAGAGAAGCTCGGTCGTGCAAAGCCCCTATCTGTCAACTCTTGCAACTGTGCTTTCAATTCTTTTAATTCAGTAGGTGCCATTCGGTACGGAGCTATCGAAATCGGAGTCGTACCCAGCACTAACTCAATGCCGATCTCAATCTCTCGTACTGGGGGTAAACCCGGTAGTTCTTCAGGAAACACATCGGGGTATTCACATACAACTGATACAGATTCGATTTGTTTCTCTGACATTTTATTATCCAGTACATAAGCCAGATAAGCTTCACACCCTTTTCTCACATACTTTCGGGCTAACATTGAAGATATTACTGTAGGCAACCCATTTACATCACAGGATTTAATTCTGATGGTCTCACCGTTTCGACACCTCAAATCAATAAGTTTTCTTTTACAATCCACTACTGCCTCATGTGAAGTTAACCAGTCCATACCCAAGATTATATCAAATTCGTCAAAGAGCAACAACATTAAATCAGCTGGGAAGCAATAATCCCGAATCATCAACGGGCAACCTCTACACACTTTATTAATAAGCACACATCTACCCAAAGGGTTGGACACACGTATCACAAACTCGGTAGACTCAACTAGCAGAGTCTTTCCGAATTCTAAAGTTTCACACAAATATGAGTGAGTCGAACCAGGATCAATTAATGCAATTACAGTAGTGTCATAAAGGGTGAAAGTACCGATAATGACATCGAGGGAGGAAGCATCCTCTCTGGCTCGTGCAGCATAAGCTCTAGCTGGAGCTCTAGCCTCAGATCGAACTGTAGTGTTCTTCGTTCCTTTCTGACTACCACCTACATTGCCGGAATGTCTGGGTGGACTGCCCCGCACTGACGTATTGCTCGGTTTAGTGTTCTGAACTGTATTCTGTTCAGCCAACATCGGACATTCTCTAATAAAATGATCTGATGATCCACATTTAAAGCAAGACCGATCATGAAATCTACAACTCCCAGAATGCCATTTCCCACAGTGCTTGCATTCAACTCGATTCTGTGGAATGTTACCAACACTGGCCATCGAGGTAGCTCGGGAGTCCACGGAAGGTCAATCACGTCTAGGTAATTCTGAAGTAGCTTTATGTCGACTGTGGTCATCTCTAAACTTCTTGGATGTGGAATTGAAGACCTTACTTGAAGATCTTTTACGAATGTCTCTAGCTTCTGTCTCAGCCTTTCTTTTCTCTTTCCCGAGCTCTTCAGCTTTGCAAGCTCGATCTACTAGTGTCACAAATTCTTGAATTTCAAGAATACCAACAAACATCTTTATGTCTTCATTCAGGCCATCTTCGAATCTTTTGCACATAATAGCTTCTGTAGAAACACACTCTCTAGCGTATATGCTGAGCCTGACAAATCTCCGTTCATATTCCATCACGGTCATTCGTCCTTGTTTCAGCTCAAGGAATTCCTTTCGTTTTTGATCAACGAATCTTTGGCTGATATATTTCTTGTGGAATTCATTCTGGAAGAAATCCCATGTCACTTTTTCTTTCAGAACTACTGATACTAGTGTATTCCACCAGTGATATGCAGTGTCCCGCAGTAAGGATATAGCACATTTTAGGCATTCATCTGGAGTACAAGATAGCTCATCAAGTACTCGAATAGTGTTATCAAGCCACATTTTGGCTCGCTCTGCGTCATCATTATCATTGGCTTTAAATTCTTCGGCCCCAAATTTTCGGATTTTATCAACTGGAGGCCTACTAGATCTCACCGGATCTATCATCGGGGGTGCTAAAGGAATCGGAGTTGGATTATTCGGGGGTGGAGGTTGGTGTACAGCCGGGTTAGTTTGAATAAATTGGGCAAGCCACTCATTCATCATCTGATAAAAGGCTTGTTTAGTCTCTCCTTCGTGGCTACCCGAAACAGGTCGAGAGTCTACCGGCGCTGATACGTGTGCACGGTCAGGCGCTACACTCTCTACATCATCCGCTACGGCTCTTTCAGGATCAGTGTCCATTTACTATATAAAACAAAGTTCAGGCTGTCAGAAGTCACCACACTATCAATATATATATAAAAAAGGCATGTATAGCTAGACTCACACGCGCTACGGTAGTCCTAGAATCGACTAAACCGTAAGCTCTGATACCAATCAAATGTAACACCCCTTACCCGAAACCTTTGCCTGAGTCGAGTATGTGGCATTACTAGACTTGACTACTAGTTTGGGGCATAAAAATTTAAAGCTGTCCAACTGCGTCAGGCTGACTAAAATGACCATAACTCGAGTTAAAAAACTCAAAATTTAGATCCGTAAATTTTCCTTGAAACTAGACTGATATAACTTTTTACCATAATTTTTTTCAGAATTTTTCATGTGGCCAATTAGTACAGTTTATTCATCAAAGTTACCCCTATTTCACTATTTGATAATTCTGACCTATCTTTACAAAAACTCAGTTATCTCATTGTACAGAATTTCAATAATGTTCTTGTTTATTCCAATAAAAAATAGACTCATTAAGGATTCTAAACATATAAACTATGCTCCATAATTATTTTTTTACAATTTTTAACAATTTTTACAAGACAGAACAGGGACTCACAAATTCATTCAGGACAAGTCTCACTAAAACTTAAATATCTCATAATATATAATTTCTTTGCCTAACTTGTTTCTTTCATATCAAAATAGACACAATAAAATTTAATTCTATATCTTATTCACTTTCTAATTCAATTTCTCCTATTTTTGGTGATTTTTCAAAATCACATCACTGCTGCAACTAAAAACTGTTTCATAACAAAAATATGATTAACTAGTTTATAACTTCCTTACTCAATTTATTTAAACTCTATACCTTAACCATACATATATATGTATACCAAAAACAAATCCCATATATAATTTAGGCCATGATCAAATTTAAAACATCCATTTACATACAAGCAAGTTATAAAATTCAAACATAGAAACGATACATAACCAAAGGAAATAGCCATTTTCGCATGGCTATATTTATGTACAAGATCAAACGTTGTATGTTTTAAAAACTTCATCTAGCCTATACATGCCTTTTTAGTCACAGCCAAAATTTAAAAATACCAAAAGAAGACGATAGTGTGGTTGACTTTCTTGAAGATCCTTCTCGAGTCCGTAACGTAACTAAAATCTATAAAACAAAGGAGAACATTTCACACAAATAAGCTTACTAGCTTAGTAAGTCCTAAACTCATGATAATAAAACATTCAAATATTAGCGAAATTAAAACATTCAACTTATAGCATTTCACATAAGCACTTAAGTATATTACTTATACAAGGCCGAATACTAATAATTCATTAACCCAAGTAAATCAGAAATCATTTCCTTCGACCTACATTTCTTTAAATTTCCTATAAGTATATCACATGGAAATTTCCTTTATTCTTAACATTTATACTTGAAAACCAAATTTCCATAATAGCACATTTACTCTCAATTTCAATCATGTGATACTCACACACATGCATTTTAACCTCAACATACATAACGTAGTTCTCATTGAATTAGCTTGACCCAAGAAATGTCAATATAACATACCTTACATACTTACCTGAGCCATTGGCTAAATAAATTAGCTTTTAATTTGCCTTGAACAAATATTCGGTTTCTCTTTTGCAAAACACATCACCGGCTTCAAGCCTGCTAGGCGCAAAGGCCCGATAAGTAGCACTGGCACAAGGCCTGCTAGGCGTAAAAGCCCGATAAGTAACACCGGCACAAAGCCTGCTAGGCGTAAAAGCCCGAAGCAAATCAATGTAATCAATCATTCTCCACACACTCTTCATAACTATTATATACACATGTCTAATTCAATTGGGCTCGTTCACATTAAACCAATAAAATCACTATATCATTATGCAATTCAACAATTTATTTCACATAACCAACTTTAATCATCAACCTACTATGCCTCTATACATTCGGCCATAATATAAATAGGTACAAAAATTCAGCAATTCATACTATTGTATATAATCATAATTAAATTGTTAACATATTTTAACTAAAGGACTTACCTCGGTTGTCGATAGACCGTGTAAATCGGCTATTCGAGAACCCTTGTCTTTCCCCGGTCCAATTTCGTTTTTCTTTGTTCTTGATCTAAACACATTAAAATTTAGCTCATTCAAGCATATTTCATCTCAATTTAATTCAAAAACACTTGAATAAACAATTTACCATTTTGCCCCTAATGTTTTCCATTTTTACAAATTGGTCCTATTTACAAAAAACACAAAATATGCAAAATTTCCTAACACCATAGCTAGGCCGAATCTTCCCCATAGCCATATGTGTCCATGCATTTCATTTACTTGACATTTTAATCCTTCACAAATTTATTCTTTTCAATTTAGCCCTATTTACTCAAAATCTCCAAAAACTTCAACACAAAACTTATAAATCTTTAACATATATTTAATCTAAATTCATCAAACATCAAAACTATCCAAGCATGTTAATGGCCGAATCCTATAGTATTTTCAAAAATTTAGACATGGGTCGGGTAATATACGAAGCAACGATCTGAAAAACGTAAAAATTATCAAAAACTAAAAACCGACCATACCTTAATCAAGCTTTCTAACTTGCCGAAACTTGAAGCTTTAACAATGGTGTTTTCTATCCTAACATTCGGCTAGGAGAGAATGAAAGAGATGATGGCTTTATTTTTATGTTTGTTTTATATAAATGCATTAACATTATTATAATATATAACATAACCTTATAAAAAAATTAATAAATTAAACTAACATATATAGGTAGCTAATTTGGCCCATTGCCGTCCATTAATATGGTCAATGGGCTAATTGCCCTTTTGGGACACCCACTTAAAAAGCCACAAGCAATCTAGTACATTACACCTTAGCATGCAACTTTTACGCTTTTCGCGATTAAATCCTTTTTATCAAATTAAGCACTTAAACGATAAAATTTTTCTACGAAACTTTCACACATTTTAATTCACATATAATAGACACAGAATAAATTATTAGAACATTACTCGGGCTCGGATTCGTGGTCCCGAAACCACCGTTCCGATTAGGGTCAAAATTGGTCTGTTACAGACACCTTCAAGAAAAACCTTGTCACCCACTACAAATTCTATGTCCTTACGCTTCAGGTCAGCATAGGACTTCTGTCTGTCCGGCGCTTCCTTTAATCGAGCCCGAATTAACTCAACCTTCTCCTCGGTCTCAGTCACCAACTCCGAACCCAAAATCCGACGTTCCCCTAATTCCGTCCAACACGTAGGAGTACGACACCTCCGCCCGTACAATGCTTCATAGGGCGCCATCTGAATACTAGACTAGTAACTGTTGTTGTACGCAAACTTCGCCAACGATAAGAACTCCTCCCAACTGCCCCTGAAATCAATGACACAACCCCTTAACATGTCCTCTAAGATCTGAATTACCCGCTCAGACTGACCATCGGTCTGAGGGTGGAACGCTGTACTGAAATCCAACTTCGTACCCAACGCTTGATGCAACGCCTTCCAAAATCACGACGTGAACCTGGGGTCCCCATCCGATATGATTGATACCGGTACTCCATGCAACCTCACTACCTCCGCTATGTATAGCTTAGCCAATTTCTGCAGAGAGTAATCGACCCATACTGGTATGAAATGAGCAGACTTCGTCAAACGATCAACAATCATCCAGACTAAATCTTTCTTAGTAGGTGTGAGAGGTGGCCCACTAACAAAGTCCATTGTGATCCTTTCCCACTTCCATTGTGGAATCTTCACCGGTTGCAATAACTCTGATGGTAACTGATGTTCCGCTTTTACCTGCTGACAAGTGAAACACTTCCTCACAAATTCGGCCACCTCTCGTTTTAAGCCCGGCCACCAAAACTGTTCTTGCAAATCCCGATACATCTTACTCCCTCCAGGGTGCATAGCGTATGGACTACCATGCGCTTCTTGTAAAATCCTACGCCTCAATTCAGGATCTTTCGGCATGCACACTCTCCCTTGAAAACATAATAACCCTTCCTCATTAATACTAAATTCTGTCGATCCATCATTTGATCCTATCGGAAACTTCTCCTTTAGCAACTCATCAGTCTGCTGCTTCTCCTTAACCTGACTGACCCATGAGGGTTTCACTTGAAGTTCGGCTAATAACCTTCCATCATCGTATAAACTGAGGTGAGCAAACATTGCTCTCAAGTCAGAGATTACTTTACGACTCAGAGCATCCGCCACCACGTTAGCTTTACCCGGATGGTACTCGATCGAGCAGTCATAATCCTTTAATAACTCAATCCACCTTCTTTGCCTTAGATTCAACTCCTTCTGAGTCAAAAGGTATTTTAAACTCTTATGATCGGTGTATATGACAGATTTCTCCCCGTATAGATAATGCCTCCAGATCTTCAAAGCAAAAACCACCGCCGCCAATTCCAAATCATGGGTGGGATAATTTGCTTCGTGCGGTCTTAACTGCCGAGATGCGTACGCAACAACCTTCCCATCTTGCATCAACACGCATCCTAATCCCGTGTGTGAAGCATCATAGTAAATCACGAACTCCTTCCCAGCCTCCTACTGAATCAACACCGGAGCCTCCGTCAAAATCCTTTTCAACTTCTCGAAACTCTCTTGTTGCTTGTCAGACCAAACAAACGGAACCCCTTTCCGTAACAACTTAGTCAACGGCGCCGCGATCAATGAAAATCCTTCCACAAACCTTCTGTAATACCTGGCTAAACTAAGAAAACTTCGAATTTCTGCTACCGATTTAGGCGGCTTCCAATCCAACACCGCTTCAATCTTTCGAGGGTCAACCCTAATCCCCTCTGCCGACACAATATGACCTAAGAAAGTAACTTCACTTAGCCAAAATTCGCACTTACTGAATTTGGCATACAACTGCTTCCCCCTTAGAATCTACTCGCAGATGTGAGTCATGCTCATTCTCTGATTTCGAGTAAACCAGGATGTCATCTATAAATACTACGACAAACCGATCTAAGTAGGGTTGGAACACTCGGTTCATCATGTCCATAAACGCTGCTGGAGCGTTGGTTAACCCAAATGGCATCACCATGAATTCGTAGTGACCATAGCGAGTCCTAAAAGCCATCTTATGAATATCTGCCTCCTTGACCTTAAGCTGATGGTACCCCGACCTCATATCTATCTTCGAAAAGACTGAGGCCCCCTTTAACTGATCGAATAAATCATCGATCCTCGACAACGGGTATTTATTCTTGATGGTCAACTTATTCAGCTGGCGATAATCAATGCACATACGCATTGGTCCATCCTTCTTCTTGACAAATAACACCGGTGCTCCCCAAGGCAACACACTTGGTCGAATAAACCCTCTATCCAGCAACTCCTGAATCTGCGCTTTCAATTCCACCAACTCCTTCGGTGCCATTCTATACGGAGCAACAGATACTGGCGCTGTTCCCGGAAGAAGATCGATACCAAACTCCATTTCACGATCCGGGGGTAATCCCGGAAGCTCTTCTGGGAAAACATCAGGAAATTCCTTCATCGTCCTGACGTCCCCAACAGTTAATTCCTTGGCTTCCAGAGCCCAAACAAACATTAGAATTGCCTCGCATCCTTTTCTCACCATCCTTTCTGCTTTTAAGGCGAACACCACATTTGACAAGCAGTTCCCCCTTTCACCTATCACCAACACTTCCCCACAATCGGGGGTTTTTAACACCATACTCTTGGCCGCACAATCTACCTTAGCTTGATACTTCCCCAGCCAATCCATGCCTAAAATTAAATCAAACTCCCCGAACGGTAATTCCATTAGATCCATCCAGAAAACTATCCCCTGAACTTCTAAAGGTATTTCTCGATAAAGCTTGTTTACTACCACAGAATTTCCTAATGGGCTAACTACAGTCATCTCCCTAGAGGAAATCTCAAAATCTACACTTAAAATTTCGGACACCCTACTAGCAACATATGAATGCGTCAACCCAATGTCAATCAATGCAGTGTAAGGCAAGCCAAAAATTAAAAACGTATCGGTTATGACATTTGGTGTGTCAGCCTCCTCTCGACGTCTGACAGCGTAGACTAACCCTGGCTGTCTCGCCTCAGTGTTTCCTACCCCTTGGCCTGGTGCTCCACGATCTTAACCAGAACCATTACCACCTCTGGCTGGACCACGACCTCTCTGTGGCTGCTGACCTCCTCTACCCGGCTGAGCATTTCCTTGACTTGTGGGCCCTTCACTGCCCTATTGCTGCGGACAGTTTCTAACTTGGTGGTCCGTAGATCCACACATAAAGCACTTCCCACTGCCCGCCCAACACTCACCTACATGGAATTTACCACATCGAGCACACTTCTGTGTCTGATTAGCAGCAGCAGGTCTCTCATCCCATCTCGGTCCATCTGACTTAGGCCTTTTTTGAGTACGGCCAGTTGCCCCTGACGATCCAAAATTCCTTTTTCCTCCACCCCTATCTCTATCCTGATTCAGTTTTTCTGTCCGCTTAACCTCCTCAGCTGTCTTAGCTTTTTCCACAAGCACAACAAATTCCCTCTCCCGCTGTGGTGCTATTAGTACACGCAGATCATCCCTCAGACCATCTTCAAATCGAATGCAACGTTCATGGTTCGTGGCCACCATCCCTCGAGCATAACGGCTAAGGCGTAAGAATTTTGCCTCATACGCAAGCACCGACCTACTTCCTTGAACCAGATTCAAAAATGCTCTGCGTTGCGCATCTACATAATTCGTCCCGATGTACTTACTTTGAAACGCCATTTTGAAGAAATCCCAGGTGATATGGTCAGCCACCGCACCATCCTTAACCGTAAGCCACATTTGATACGCTTCGTCCCGCAGGAGAGGTACAACCCCTTTCAGTTTTTCTTCTTCCGTAAAATCCAGATCATCCATTATACGCTCAACCGCCTCCAACCAATACTCGGCTGTACACGGGGCTATACCAGAAATTCCCCTAAACACTTTTGCCCCATTAGCTCTAAGTCGTTCCGACACAAATTTTCGGGCTCCTGTGCCCATGCCTGCCCCAGCAACCCTCTCTAAAACCCTTAAAATCGCCTGAGATACCGGATCATCTCCGGCCTCTGATCTTGAAATTCGGCCTCCGCAGCTGGCATCTCGTTTCCTGACCCGTGGCCAGATCCTACTGGTTATGACACGGCCATCCTACCCCTACCACGACCACGCGACGGACGTCCACGTCCCCTTGTACTCATTCTATCGATTCGCGTTTATCTGATTAGAAATTTTATGAATTATTAATTTCTTCCACTAATTAACCACGAACAATCTTATGAACAGTAGTTTTAAGAGTAGTTCTTTCGAATTCGAAATTATACCTACGGGTTTCAGTCTCAAGTTCGTATCTTCTAGTTCTAGGAACCACATACATTCAGCCATCATACATCAACATACAAGCAGCATCTATGACTTACATTCATCACCTAAGGGTATTTTTGTCATTTCACTACCCAGGGGTTTTTCCGTAGTTTTGTCCTATAGGGTATCTTCGTAATTCCTCAAAATAGGGTATCTTGGTGATTTTTCGAAGTGAAGGTATTGTAGTATTATCGTAACACAGGGGTATTTTGAGAAACTATTTTTTTTCTGAAACAGGGGTATTTTGGAAGATTTATTTTTGCAATCCGGATACTTTTGTAAATCTAGGGTTTTTCATGTAAATTTGCAAAGCATAGCTAATTTGTAAAACCAAAGGTGTTTTGGAAATTTCACAAATTTTGGTAGGTTTACAAATCCAGGGTATTCTGGGAAATTTTCACTAATCAAGAGTATTTCGGAAATTTTACAAAACTAAGGGGGTATTTTTAGTAATTTTGCAAAATAGGGTGGCTGGTCCCTTTCGGGTTTTAGTTATAAATTTTGGCCCGTCAACAAGTCCTCATGCCTAGGGTGAACAGTCACTACGCACCAGGTAGGATTCCAGTGAAGAGGAGGTGAGTCACTAGGACCGCTTAAATACCAAGCTCTCCCTGAATCCAATCCTAGACATGCGTATGCCTATTGCCAAACCCTACCCTAGCGATTTGTTTACGGGTTTGTTTGGATAGATTAAGTCTTATGAATTTAAAGAGTTGTTTAAACTAAGCCTAAAGTCCATCAATGCCTAACCTACTAGTCTACGTCCATCAAGCCCAATCATGCATATCATATCAAAAGTTAGAATACTTACCTGCGTGGATCGGGTGTTGGTAGACTCGAAGGCCATATCTTCATCCAATACATTTTTCTCAAATTCACATCAAATTTTCAAAACACTACTAGACCCATTTCACAGCCCGAGTTTTGAACCGGGCTCTGATACCAAAATGTAACACCCCAAACCCGGCCCAAACGCTACGACCAGATCTGGTATGCTACGGGTTAACAGTTGAAAACTACTCTTTGAAGAGATTTGAAAATCTCGGTTTGTTTAAGTGGGTATTGGATAAATACAGGCTATTTGTAGAAAACTTTTGTAGTTTTTTTTAATAAACATATCTTTGCATTAAACGTGTTTGAAATTCCCATTTCATTACTTATAAGAATTAAGTCTTTAAAACAAATTCAAATACAAACATTAACACATATAAATCGATAACCTAAGCTATGGAGCCTTATTACATAAATGGTCCCAAAATTAAACTTAAAGAAAAAAAACCGAAAATAATTTATGGAAATAAAAACTTGATGGCCCCTCGAGTCCGCCTCTGCTCCCATGTCCACGATCTACTGCTCATCTAAAAAATTAAGGAAAATAAAGGGTGAGTCACTAAGACTCAGTGTGCAAATCCCGAAAACACATAAAAGGCTTGAGGCCCAGAAACACATTATGGGCCTTGGCCCATACACAATGGCAACAAAATAATTACATGCAACATGGCCCAACCCAACCTAAAAATCCATCCTCTACACACCAGCCCGTACCAACAACACACCTCGGGGATTTTTACAATCAACCCACCAACCGCTACACACCATATCGACAGTCATGCTGCCTATTCCTATCAATTCGGAATAAATTTTACGTGGCTTAGCCACTGATCACTTTTGTGACCTAACTTTATAAATCGTGGTTTAACCACCGATCACTAAGTGACCTTTAAACATGCTCTTCCCCTTCATCATATTATTCCCATCCCATGCATACATACATGCAGAATCAAAACAATATACTACCTAAAAGTTCACAGTCTATCACATACATCGATACACATAGAGAAGTTTCTATGATTACGTACCTGGCATCCCTTGCCTACCCTTTTTGGGTAATCCGACTGTCTATACAACCTTTTTTCGGCTTTTAGCCCATAACATATACTTAGTACAGATTACTCTACAGCCTTTTTCCGGCTTTTAGCCCATAACATATATTTAGTACAGATTAATTAGTGTGTTAGAGATCTACACACCTGATTACAGTCAAGACGAGACCTTCTATGTCGACACTATCAGAAGCCGATACGACTGCTATCTGCCTAAGATCTTGTTCTGAAGCCGGTCCACAACCCGGTGGCCAATCCCGAACCGCTGACACCGCTTGTTTCTTAAACTTAGGGATTGGTTTTACAGATCCAATCCCCTCCTTCGCCTGATCGATATTCGATTCCATTAAAAGACCTTATCATAACATATGGTTAAGATTACAACTACGATAGCGAATTTAAAGAGAATCTAAGGAGAACCCCTTACCTTGAAATCCCGAAAAGAGAGATATGAAGTTCAGAGACTAACGGTTTCGGCTTTTAGATCTAAGCGATCTACTTCAATTCCCGAATGTCGCCCAACAAGAAACATCAAACCATTAATCCATTAGCCTTTCGGATTTTTCTTCTAGAAACCGAAAGAGAAAAAGAATAGATCATAAGAAATCGTCACCTACCTTTACAGAGAATTCGGCAACTCCTAGAAGATTTCGGCTTTTGAAAAGATCAAAAAGAGAATATGATAGGAAGAAATCTATGTAGATTCGGCTTTTAGTGAAGAGATTGGCAAAAGAGAAAAAGCAAAGAACAATGAATATTTGACTTATAGAAAAAAGAATGGAGAAGAGAATTAAAATCAAGAGTTTCAGCTTCTGCATAAAAGTGAAGATGAGAGAATGGGATTTAGGGATTTCGGCTTTGGCAGAGAATGAGAGAAAAGGATGAGAGAAAAACCCAAATGCCGGAATTGAAGAAGAGAATGGGAGGATAAAAACCTAAATGCCAAAAATAAAAGGATATTCCCCCTACTTGAACCAAATTTCGGCACTTACTACACAAAAGCCGAAAATACCCCTTTTGACAACTCAAAACTCAACCTATTGACAGGGAAATTTCAGCACCGCTTGAACTTACCAAAACCGATTCCCACTGTGACCAGCAGATAAATCCTAAATTTTCTCCCTTATCATTACCTGATCTCTTATCCACAAGTGGCCCAGATAACATCACCTCTTCTTCCTTTTATCTGCCACTTTACCAGCCATATTATCTACGTTATCCAAACATATATATTCTCCCTATTTCCAAGGCCCATTTCCGTCCCACTCTACTCACTTAAAAGCCAAAAATTAGCTAAATTTTAATTAAAAGAATTGGGCTTCATGCAACTTGAGTTTGGGCCTCCCTAGTTGACGCCACTTCCCTAATCTTTAAGTGGCGACACTTTGCCACTGGTCCACAAGCCCATTTTGTATTTTAAAACATAGATAACATCTTTTAAGCCTTATCTTATCAAGCTTTCCACTAGAGTGTCCAAACAGAAAAATTTAACTAAGACCTCGGCCCAACCTGGAGCCCAGTCTGAACCCCTTAAACATTCTAATTAACACATTAAGCGTAACTGCACAGCAAATGCAAAGGCCCATTAGTTCAGGATGTTACAATTGATTACCTTACTTGGTGAACCATTCCCCATACGCACAACTCCACCTTCAACTAAATTGTATGTGGAGAACCAGTCCCTGTTGGGGCACATGTAGAAAGAACACCCTAAATTCAGGATCCACTCGGACATAAGCTCGGAGCTTTTGCTTGTTGACACCAACAAGAAATCATCACCCTTATTATTGGCCAAATTAGTGCCAGCTAAACCTTCCTCGTTGCTATCAGCAGCCCTTTTATTTCGCAGTTTGTAACAATCTGCCTTGACGTGACCAAACTTCTTACAATAGTGACATCTTTTGTCTCACTTCCTTAATCCTACTAAAATCGAGGCTTGCCTATCTGACTTGCTATCCGAACCAAACTCATTGTTGAGTTTGTCTTTGCTCAACAGATGACCCTTCACATCCTCAAGCGAGAGATTATCTCTGCCACAAATCAAAGTCTCCTTGAAAGACTTGTATGAAGGGGGTAAAGAGCATAATAATAGCATAGCCTAATCTTCATTATCAATTTGAACATTCTTTAAATCATTCAAAAGAATAATAAATTGATTGATGTAACCTCTAAGGTGCTCACTTTCGTCCATACGAAACACGTATAGACGTTATTTCAACACCAATTGGTTAGCCATAGACTTTGTCACATAAAGATTCTAACCTTTTTCCATAAGGTGAATGTCGTTTTCTCCATCAAAACCTCTTGCAACACATTATTTGTTAGACATAATTGAATTATGGATAGATTTTTTTATTTAATCTATCTCATTCTAATTGGTCCATGCATAGACCATCTCAGATTGCTATGAGTCAGAACTGTCGTCATCCAAACTCTCAACAGATTGAAATTTGTGATGTCATCAAACTTATCAATATTAAATCTTGTTGTTGCTATCTCTGAACAGATTGATTGCGGAAATTGACCAAGCTCTAATAAAAGTTTGTTGGGGATAAACCCGATTAACCAACGAATAAGTAAAATTAGAAAGAAGTTGAAAATATCGAACACAAATATTTATGTGAAAAAACCTCTCCGAAGAGGATAAAAAACCACAGGCAAAGATAATTTTACTATAACAACAAAAACAAAAAGTACAAAGATGGAGATAAAATTAAACCTTGAAACCCGAAATAAGAACCCCCAAAACGTAAACACAAAATTATATGAAAGCTTGTAAAAGCTAATACCTAAATGTGTAATGGATTATATTTCTAACGTGGAAAAAAGCCTATTTATAGGTTAAATTTGTAAGTCAGATAATATTAAAATAACTTACACTAATCAGAGTTCGACTGGGACAAATAATTAGAATATGACTGGGAGAAGAAAACCGAGAAAATTGAATAACATGTTGCCTCGTTGTGACATGGCTACTGCCTCATCAGGACGCCCTTCATCGTGTCGTTGGGACGATACGTCTCTTCTCGTCGAGACATCAGTGGTCGTGTCTTTGAGACGACGCCTCTTCCTTATCGGGACGTCAACTTTATTTCGACTAAAAATATTTTATAAATAAAATAATAATTCAATGAGAATAGTAAATATATTTAATGATAGTAATTATTTATATTAAAAAATAGTAAGCTTCTAATAGAGACAGTTTTTTAAAGAATTTTTAAAAAAATGGATAAAACTTAAAATTAAAATACTATATAATAAATTTTATTGATTTATAAATAAATTATTTTCAATCATCTTCAAATTGAGTTAGTGGGATTTGATTAATGATACTAAATTTTATTAAAAATTTAATAATAGTATAGAAATTATATTTATATTTATATTTGAATTAATTATATATGTCATTAAATTTCATACAGCAACAATTGAACTTATCGTCCTTAGATAATGTTATCATTTGCTGTTTTCAATAAAAATAAAAAATAAACTAATTTAAAAGTTGTCTAAAACGACAAAAGTTATTTAATTATGTACATAGCAAACTATTTAAGAACCAATATATTACAACATATTTCTACCAAAAAATATATATTACAATATATTATTATAATAGACTATAATAATTGCAAGTAATAGTTTATATTTGTTACTATTAGGTGTCTTGCGACTGGATCCAAATGATGACTTGACTAGAAAAAATTCGAACATGGTGACCTGACTTGAAGACCCAAACAATTCGCCTTTCCTGCATCCACAGCTCGTCATCCCCCTTTTCGCCTGATTGTCATAGCTCGCCATCTCCTTATTCGTACCACTTTGCTAGCTCACCATTTTGCCAGTTCGTCACTTCACTCCAAACTCGCCACCTTCCCTAGCTCGCCAGTTCACCAGGTAGTTGATCCATAGTTCGCTACTTTCCAGCTCGCCTACTTGTAAGGAGGCCCTCCAGAGATACCTCTGAGGTTACATGTCAAACCTAGAGGGGTAAAGTGTCATTGTGCATGAAACCTAGTTATCCCCTAGCATGTCCCATCAGGGAACTGTATCTTATAAATATGAAAATAACTTCCATGAGGAAGGGACCAGAGAGAAAAACCCTTAACAATTGGTGCAATGAGTGTGGACACATTTTTTACGACCAAAGTAAGCAAAAAAGTCGACATGGCTCACTCGAGTGAGAGATTCCCAACCCAACCATTTTCATACCAAAACATGATAGATGAGATCGACGACCGTCCACAAGAGTTTGATTTTTATCACCAGATGGTTTGCCAATCAATCGAAAAACCTTGATAACTCGAGTTAGTAGGACACCCACCGGGCTTTCAACTTGAATTTCCCCTCATATCAAGAAACTCCTAACCCTTTCGACCAAAGAACCTTCCATTAGCAGCTTGTAAATTTGCAGGACCAGATACACATGTTAAAAGAATAAATGTTGCAACAAAACGTGAGGTATGAGCAACAACAACTTTTTCATTAGGAGCAACTTAGGCAAAATGAGGAAATGATGCGGAAAATGCAACCGAACCATTCTAGCCACCACGACAACATTGTGCCCTTACAAGAGGAGGGCTACGGTGTGCATGCAAGGCCATGGCAGCAGGAAGTGCGTAACACCCCACAACTTGACCTAGAAGTTTCAATCGGATTCTAAAGGTTACATTGGCCACCGAAATGGCCCAAGATAAAATATTGCTCAACTCCTTAAATTTTTTTTTGAAAACCACTTTTGCTCGTGTTTTACAAAAACTAGTAAAGGGCTTTACTTAAGTTTTGTAAACATCAGTTTATTGTGGCCAAGATTTAGTTTAAGGCCAAATTAAAAAAAATTCCTTATTAACTTTGCAAACATTTTGGATTTAACCATTTATTAATCGAAGTTTTGAAACTAATGTAGCAGCGAAAAATTTAACGTTTTGTTTCGATTAGAAATCCACAAATATAAAACTAACACTTGCTTCATATTTTTTTTCTTTTGAAGGAAAAATAATTCCATTAATCAATGTCCATGCATGAAACCACAAAACTACAAACCCCAAAATAAAAAAACCCATACCACAATTCACATAAAAGTACTTACAAATTCAATAGTATATAAATTAATAAAACTTAAGAAAACTTTGTTGAAATCAAACTGAGATGAGACACATCGGGACCTCCTATTGCTAAGTTCAAGACTTACCCTTACGAATTACCTGAAAAGGTTAAACTAAGGGTGTGAGCTATGAAGCTCAGTCTGAATAAAAAATAAATGTAAGCAATGCTATAACGATCAGATAGTCTAACATAAAATAACCATATTCCAATCAGAACCAACAATTACATCAGATTAAAGCATCACCTGTAACACCCCAAACCCGGCCCAAACACAACGATCGGATCTGGTATGTCACTAAGAAAATTTTGGAAAACATGTCGTATTTTCAGAAAATATTTTTCTAAAGTTTATCCTTTTATTCGAAAAAATAAATAGTTGATAGTTTAAATAAAATATGCCTTTATGAATTAACAACCCAAATTTAAATACATGCATTAGTTTAATAAGAATTTAAATAACTAAAAGTAATTAAAGCCCAAAATAAAAAAAATATAAACTAGTGGCCTATGGCCTTATTACGAGATTTAAAATCCATTAATTAAAAATATAAAATAATAACTTGAGTCTTTTTGTTGGATCCAGATGTTCTTTTACATGGCCACCTTGCGCTCCTCTCCAGCCCGGTCCAATGCACTAAGTGCTACCTGAAATATTAATTAATTGGTTGAGTCGCGAGACTCAGTGTGCAACCCTCATGCACCATTAGATGTGGGCCTTAGCCCCATAAAACAAAATAAACAGTTTAATATACATAATAAAAATTAATATACAAGCCCAACCCAAATCCTAGGTTTCCATCCGCTACACGCCCCCGTACCAGCCATTCACACCATTGGGGATTTCTACAATCAACCCACACCGCTACACGCCTTGATGGCAATCTTGCTGCTCATCATCAGATCATGGCCGTAGCCACTACAATAGATCACGGCAAAAGCCGCTACAACAGATCACGGTAAAAACCGCTACAACAGATCACGGTAAAAACCGCTACAACAGATCACGGTAAAAACCGCTACAACGTATAACTTCCTCCTTTCATCAACCCAACCCATGCAATCACAAAAAATCAATATACTTATATCATTTTATCAGAACATTCACTAACCTGGTGATTTGCTTGGGTTTCCATTATTAAGCCAGAATTTCGGCATTTATCAAGACATATAAAACTTATAATCATATATTTATCAAACAAATCTAGATGGTGTGGAGAATTACACACCTGATTAATGTAGATACCCTTGCTAAACTGATCTACGCTTTGCTTCAAAAAGCCGGAAAGATGTGAAAATAGGCCTCTCCTATATTCGGCCATAGTTAGTATTCTACCCGATTTTATATATATGAATAAACAAATCCTCTTACCTTGAAATCTTGAATGTAACACGATTCTATAACTTAGAGATCTATGAGTTTTGGCTTCTAGGAAAAATCCCGGAAAGATGATCTATCGCGCTTTCGGCTTTTGAAAGAACTAAAAATTGAAAAGATGGCTAAGGGAGATTCGGCCAATGAATATTAAGGAGAAGAATAGTTGTAGTTTTGGCTTTTGAATCAAAGTGAAGATGAGGGAATAGGCTTAGAGATTTCGGCTTCTGCAGAGAATGAAGAAGAAGATGGAACTTTAGGAGTTTTCGACTTTTACTCAGAGAAGAAGAGAAAAGAATGAGAGAAAAACCCCAAATTCCAAAATTGAAGAGATATTCCCCCTATTTATAAAAATTTCGGCACTTACCTAACCTTGCAGATAAATCCTATTTTTTCTCCTTTATCTTAATCTACTAGCTCATCTAAAAGAGACTTAATTATCTCTAACTCCTCCCTCATTTATCAGCATATTATCCACATATTTTAAACATTAAAATCCCTAAATTTTAGCCTTTATCTGCTTATTATCCTCATAAAATAAATTCCTAAATAATAGCCTTTATCTGCCTATTATCCACATATTTTAAACATTAAAACCCCTAAATTTTAGCCTTGTTGCCATCCACTCCACCTAATCCTAATGCCCAAAATTTAGCTAACTTAAATTAAAAGAATTGGGCTCCATGAAACTTAAATTTGGGCCCCTTACTCCCTTGTGTGGCGTCACCTCCTAAGATTGGGCCACAAGCCCACTTTGGTATTTTAAACGTAGATACTACCTTTTAAACCCCTATAATGCCCAAACAGAAAATTTTAATCAAGGCCTCTACCTAAGCCTGAGCCCAATTTGGACCCCTAACACTTAAATTAACACATTAAACATATCCTACCTATTAAACGCATAGGCCCACAAATTCAGGATGTTACAGTTCTACCCCCTTAAAGAAATTTCGTCCTTGAAATTTCCAACTAACTATTAATTGTACTACCTAAGTCTCACTACCATGCTTTCGCTGCGCACTCTAATTCTAAAGGTAGAGTACGCACCGGTATTCACATCTAGAGCGTCCTCGTCCCCTTGTACTCATGCTATCGGTTCACGTTTATCTGATTAAAAGTTTTATAAATTATTGGTTTTCTTCCACTGATTATCCACGAACAGTCTTATGATTAGTAGTTTTAAGAGTAATTCTTTCGAATTCGTAATTCAGTCTCAAGTTCACCTTTCCTAGTTCTAAGAACTACATACATTCAACTGACAACATCCATACACCCACATTCAATACATAGGAGTATTTTCGTCATTTCACTACCCAGGTGTATTACTGTAATTTATCCTACAGGGGTATTTTCGTAATATTCAAAATAGAGTTCCTTGTTGATTTCATGAAATAAGGGTATTTTGGTAATTTTTGCAATCCAGGGGTATTTTAGTAATTCTGTAATCCGAGGGTATTTCGGTAATTTTGTAATCCGGGGGTATTTCGATAATTTTACAAATCAAGGGTATTTTGGTCATTTCACAAATCAGGGGTAATTTGGTAATTTTACAAATCAGGGATAATTTGGTCATTTTGCAAATCAAGGGTAATTTGGTAATTTTACAAATCAGGGGTATTTTGGTCATTTTGTAAAAATAATGTGGCTAGTCCCTTTCGGGTTTTAATTATAGATTTTGGCCCGTCATCAAATCCTCGTGGCTAGGGTGAACAGTCACTACGCACCAGGTAGGATTCCAGCGAAGAGGAGGTGAATCACTAGGACTGCTTAAGTACCAGGCTCTTCCGGATCCAATCCTAGACATGCACATGCTTGTTGCCACACCCTAGTCTTGCGACTCATTTATGGGTTTGTTTAGTGAAATTAAGTCTTATGAGATTTAAGGAGTTGTTTCAGCTAAGCCTAGAGTCCATCAAGTTCTAATCTAACTAATCTACGTCCCACAAAGCCCATCAAGCCCACATATTTATATCACACAATGGTTCAGAATACTTACCTGGCGGACTTGGGCCGGAGACGCAGGTACCATGCCGAGAAAACCATCCTGTATCACTTATAAATATACATGTTTCAAAAACTCATTTTTAGAAAACGTTTTGAGCCCAAAAACCCCAAAGCTGAGTTTTGAACCGGGCTCTGATACCAATTTGTAACACCCCAAACCCGGCCCAAACATCACGACCGGATCTGGTATGTCACTAAGAAAATTTTGGAAAACATGTCGTATTTTCAGAAAATATTTTTCTAAAGTTTATCCTTTTATTCGAAAAAATAAATAGTTGATAGTTTAAAATAAAATATGCCTTTATGAATTAACAATCCAAATTTAAAGACATGCATTAGTTCAATAAGAATTTAAATAACTAAAAGTAATTAAAGCCCAAAATAAAACAAAATATAAACTAGTGGCCCATGGCCTTATTACAACGAGATTTAAAATCCATTAATTAAAAATATAAAATAATAACTTGAGTCTTTTTGTTGGATCCAGATGTTCTTTTGCATGGCCACCTTGCGCTCCTCTCCAGCCCGGTCCAATGCACTAAGTGCTACCTGAAATATTAATTAATTGGTTGAGTCGCGAGACTCAGTGTGCAACTCTCATGCACCATTAGATGTGGGCCTTAGCCCCATAAAACAAAATAAACAGTTTAATATACATAATAAACATTAATACGCAAGCCCAACCCAAATCCTAGGTTTCCATCCGCTACACGCCCCCGTACCAGCCATTCACACCATTGGGGATTTCTACAATCAACCCACACCGCTACACGCCTTGATGGCAGTCTTGCTGCTCATCATCAGATCATGGCCATAGCCACTACAACAGATCACGGCAAAAGCCGCTACAACAGATCACGATAAAAACCGCTACAACAGATCACAGTAAAAACCGCTACAACAGATCACGGTAAAAACCACTACAACGTATAACTTCCTCCTTTCATCAACCCAACCCATGCAATCACAAAAAATCAATATACTTATATCATTTAATCAGAACATTCACTAACCTGGTGATTTGCTTTTACCTTCTTTGGGTTTCCATCATTAAGCCGGAATTTCGGCATTTATCAAGACATATAAAACTTATAATCATATATTTATCAAACAGATCTAGATGGTGTGGAGAATTACACACCTGATTAATGTAGATACCCTTGCTAAACCGATCAACGCTTTGCTTCAAAAAGCCGGAAAGATGTGAAAATAGGCCTCTCCTATATTCGGTCATAGTTAGTATTCTACCCGATTTTATATATATGAATAAACAAATCCTCTTACCTTGAAATCCTGAATGTAACACGATTCTATAACTTAGAGATCTATGAGTTTCGGCTTCTAGGAAAAATCTCGGAAAGATGATCTATCGCGCTTTCGGCTTTTGAAAGAACTAAAAATTGAAAAGATGGCTAAGGGAGATTCGACCAATGAATATTAAGGAGAAGAATAGGTGTAGTTTTGGCTTTTGAATCAAAGTGAAGATGAGGGAATAGGCTTAGAGCTTTCGGCTTTTGCAGAGAATGAAGAAGAAGATGGAACTTTAGGAGTTTTCGGCTTTTACTCAGAGAAGAAGAGAAAAGAATGAGAGAAAAACCCCAAATGCCGAAATTGAAGAGATATTCCCCCTATTTATAGAAATTTCGGCACTTACCTAACCTTGCAGATAAATCCCATCTTTTCTCCTTTATCTTAATCTACTAGCTCATCTAAAAGAGACTTAATTATCTTTAACTCCTCCCTCCTTTATCAGCATATTATCCACATATTTTAAACCTTAAAATCCCTAAATTTTAGCCTTTATCTGCTTATTATCCTCATAAAATCAATTCATAAATAATAGCCTTTATTTGCTTATTATCCACATATTTTAAACATTAAAACCCCTAAATTTTAGCCTTGTTGCCATCCACTCCACCTAATCCTAATGCCCAAAATTTAGCTAACTTAAATTAAAAGAATTGGGCTCCATGAAACTTAAATTTGGGCCCCTTACTCCCTTGTGCGGCGTCACCTCCTAAGATTGGGCCACAAGCCCACTTTGGTATTTTAAACGTAGATATTACCTTTTAAACCCCTATAATGCCCAAATAGAAAATTTTAATCAAGGCCTCTACCTAAGCCTGAGCCCAATTTGGACCCCTAACACTTAAATTAACACATTAAACATATCCTACCTATTAAACGCATAGGCCCAAAAATTCAGGATGTTACATCACCATTGTTTAACACAAACCAAAAATGCAATTCATGATCATATGTAATTTAGCACAAAAATCCTCCTATCCAACTGCCACACACCATCTCCATCCATCCATCACACATCATTTAGGGTATTCTAAACCCTTCCATCCACTACACATCAATTTGGGTTATGGTGGACCTATCCAACCAATACACACCGTAAAGTAATCACATGCCAGTCGAATGTTATACAATCAAGCTGCCAACATTGTTGCGGATTTACCGCCAAATTAAGTCAATGCAGTGTATCTGCCAAAACAAACTTTCTTCTCTTAATGACCATGTCCCAACCACAATGCAAATACAAACAATTTAGTACATCTGAGCATATAGAATCAGACATTCTCTTATCCCGTTTCCAAAAATTCATAATGATACTTGCAACCATTACAGTTTAGCGAAAGCAATATCATCCATAAATATAGACCAACACATCCAAACATTATTGGTTACAAAATTTTAGCATAACGAAATCATGCTAGCAACCTATACTAATAACAAAATTAAACCACACTTACACATACGTTTAATAATTATAGATACCCAGTCAGTATTATACCATTCACAACCATTCAAAAATTAGTAATTAAGTCTCAACCACTCCTACAGAAGTTTTAACATGTAAGGGATCACTTAGGGACTAAAATGAATTAATTTAAGAAAAAATGGTAAAAATAGTAAAATAGGATCAGACGGCCGTCTGGCAGGGCTGTGTGGGAGGGTTTAGACCGTGTTACAAGGGTACACGACCGTGTGGATGAGGTACACAGTCCTATGGGTAGACCATGTAACTTTTTGTGCTCATGTGATAAATTTCAAAATTAATAAGCAGGAAGGACACGACCATGTCTCAAGCCATGTGAAAATCCCTAGGCCGTGCAAGATCGACAAATTTTGCCAGTAGTGGTCACACGGCCATGTGCTAGACCCTGTGACTCACTCTTTGCCGTGTGTTCATAAAATCAACCTAACTCCTATAGTGACACACGACTATGTGAACCGCCCGTGTGTGGCACACGCTCGTGTGGGTGACCGTGTGGTCCAAAAGCCACACCCAAATTTTGCTGTAAAACACAAAGTTAACATTTAAAACATCCACCAAATACCGTCGCTAATTTAACCCTCAACTACCTTAAAAGATTAAACATGTACCAATTAAATATTTTGTCAATTAATTACTATTTCAGTATGCTTAATAATTAATTCATTTGTTGCCTTACATTTTATAATGCAAGTATAACATAAGTATGGTTTTATTTAATTAAACTTACCAAGGCCTAAAACAATCCAAACATGATTTTAATAATTTAAGTGGATAGAATGCAATCAATCCAACATGAATTAAATTTAAGTCATTTTAATTAGAACAAGAACAACAACACAAAAATTAGTCATTTTCATAATCACAAAATAAACAAGAAAATTAAAGAGAAGGGAACTAAGAAGCAAATCAGTGTTTCTCTGAAGCTAGACTAGTCCACTTCTCTTCTTCTCTGCTTGTTCTGTTGAACCAAGGCCTCTACAAAAAAATTGAATGTTGTAATTACAAGGTTAAAGAAGGCCCTTTTTGAATAGAGAAATCGGCAAGGGAATGAATAAGAAAAAGGGAAAAACAAAGGAGAGAAAGTGAGTGAAAGAGAGAGAGATGTGTGGGAATGAATGGTGTGTTGAATGAGGTAGCAAAGGTGGGTATTTATAGGTGTGAATGGCTGCTAAAAATACCAAATAATTAGTAGCCATACACTTTTCCTTGGACTACCACAAAAGGAGCAAGTTTGAATAATTCAAACTTTGCTATATTTAGCTTGGGGCAAATATTCAAAGGCACGAAAAATGTAACAGTCCGATTTAGACCCTAGTCGAAATAGTGGTTTCGAGACCATAAATTCGAGTCAGATATTTTAATATTATTTTCCGTGTCTACAATATGTGATTAAGCATGTGTGAAAGTTTTGTGAATTAATTTTGTTGTTTGTGTGCTTAAATTGAGAAAAGGACAAAATCGCAGAAAATGTAAAAGTGGTCTTCTAATTAATTATGTGCCAAATTGATGTGTCTTTATTAATATGAAGTCCTTATTATGCAAATGGACCATTTATATGGTTAATGGACATTTATGACCAACCATTATGTATTATTATATGTTTTTATTAAAGGTTAATTATGTAAATTAGGAAATAAGTTAAGTTAAATAAAATAAAACATTAAAAGATGGCTGTCGAAACTATTTTTACGAGTTTGAAAAATAGGGATCGACTTTAAAATGACAAATGGAGTCGCCACCAATCCTTTTTGTTTAGGTGTGATCGAGTCACCTATAAAACATTTTGTTTTATTTTTAAAAGAAATTAATTTTGGTCTACGAATTTTAAGAAAGCGGGTTCGGGAGTCGGTGAAACACCCCAAACCCGGCCCACGAGCTTTGACCAGATTTGGTATGTTCCTCAAATAAACTGGTTCAAATTCTTTTGTTACTTTGTAAAACTCTTGTGCGATTTAAAAAAATTGTTTGGGATGGGCTTGTGTTGAAAACCAATTCGATTTTCATATTAGAAAACCCTTTTTAATTCTATGTGATCAAACATATAGAGTATATTTTTAGAAAAAAATAAATTACTTGGTCTTTAAACTTAATAAAAATTTGTAACATAATTAAACAATAAACAGAAATAAGATAGTGCACTATGGCCTTAAGGCCTTATTACATCAAATAAATCCAAATAATTCAGAGTACTTAAAAAAAAATTAATAGTCCATTAAAATAAAGACTTCAAGTTGAGCATGGCCACCACAAGTCCTGCCGTCCCGGTCCATCACTATTCATCACCTGAAACATGGTCCCACAACGGGGTGAGTCAACGGACTCAATGTGTACACAACACTAAATCATAATCGAATCAGGCATAACAATTATTACACATTCATATCATAGCATACAAGTTATGATGCATTCCCAAAACCCAAACCTATTAAGCCATCCGCTACACTCCCCCGTACCAACCTGTACACCGTGGGACTACTAAGTCGACCCTCCTTCCGCTACACTCCATATTGCGGTCTTAGGTCACCGCGTTCCTGGTCTTAGGTCACCACGTTCAGATTACTGTGGTCTTAGGTCACCACATTCAGATTACTGTGGTCTTAGGTCACCACATTCAGATATCACGGTCTTAGGTCACCGTGTCCGTGGTCTTAGGTCACCACATTCACTTCCCCTTCAAAATAAAACCCATATGCCCCATATAATAGTAATATGCATAAATATGCTAGAGTTCACATTCTTATTCTTATTCTCATGTTACAATTAACATATTTCATAATCCTAGTAGGAGTAGGAAACGTACCTGAGTACTTTGTACCATAACATGGTACCTTAGCTACTTTCATATTCTTAATACCACATATATTAATTAAATTTAGCCATATAGGGTAGTATGAAATAGTGTGGGGTACACACCTGATTCGCTTAACAACTTCATTGAAATCCCGAAATCTGATCTACTGCCTTAGATCTCAAGTTCCTACATTTGATTAATCACTTACTATTTAGCATAAATCCTATTCGGCTATAATACCAAATCCTAGTAGGATTTGTATTCTTAAAACTTACCTTTGATGCCGATTTGATGATTATTCAAATCCCGAAATTGCTGCTATGCTTCTTCTTGTATTCGGCCAAGCCCTAAATCTCATCAGGGGTTAGTTCCGACTTTTTAAACAAATTAAAGAATAGATCTAAATACCAAATCAAGCCTTGGCCGAACATACCTATATGCTTACCTTCCAAATCTTAAATCCCAAAATAGATCCTTGCTTTCTTAGTGCTGCCGAAAATCCTATAAGCACATGTTAGATTGATTTCTAACACTTAATCATCATTAAATGGCCTATGGACGAATATCAGATGTCTTACCTTGAAGCTTTAAGTCCCGAAAATCCCTTCTCTTGAAGCCGATAACTATCAAAAATCCTGGAGTTCCTCCTTTAATATTCGGCTAAGAGACAATAAGGGGATCAGTTCCTAGATCTCGATAAAAAGAAACTAAACAACAAAATCCATTGTTCTTACCTTAATACCTCAGTCGACTGGACCCTTGCTTGGAGTCACAAAGATTCGGCTTTTGAGGCTTAAAAGAAATCGATTTCACTAGAGATTATTGGTATATTTGGTTGGAAAAAATAAAAGAGAAGAGAGGATTTTGCTAGGGAAAAATTCGGCAGAGAGAAGAGGAGGAAGAAAATTTGATGAGTAGCCCTATTCTCTTCCTTTTATAGCCGAAATTACTACTCAGAATCCCTTACTTGGCCACCACTCTTCTATTTGATAACTTTATCCTTTTAATTATCACAAAATAAAAGAATTAATCCAACAATTATCTCTTAGAAATAATCCAAACAAAATCCTTTATTTATCCCCTAATTAGCCGAATTTAAAAGAGAATGAAACTCCTCTTTGGCAAGCCTTGTGCCGTCCACCTCTGTGCTTCTAGAAGCAAAAATAAAACTTCTTTTATTTACTTCCCATGTGACTCGAACTCAGGCCCAACACCCTTGTATGTGGCGCCATTTCCAGAGGCCCTAAGTGGCATCTTCAGGCCACTTTTCCAAGCCTGCTTGTGTGTCAAATTTCACATACTTTTTCTCTTAAGGCCACCTTGCCTCAGTTTCCTCTTTTAAACTTTAAAACTCGATATTTCTAAGTCATTTCTAAGTTTCCAAAAATTTTCGTTTGGCTCTTTAAACTTGACATTTCCTTACATTTCCAAGTTTCCAGAAATGTTCACTTTCCTCTTTTGAATCATTTCCAAATCATTTCCTAGTTTCCAAAAATGTTCACTTTCCATTTTTAAACTTAACATTTCCATACATTTTCAGGTTTCCAAAATGTTCATTTCTAAATCTTTTCCATACATTTCCGGGTTTCCAAAAATATTCAAAATTTATTCATAATACTTAAGACATGTCATTTCGTACAATTAAACCGAAAATGCATAGGCCCTTTTGAGGATGTTACAGTTCTACCCCTTTAAAAATAATTTCGTCCTCGAAATTACTTATTAACGAACAAACGTACGGTCTAACTCACCCCACTATGCTATTGCTGCGCACTCTGATCTTAAAGAACTATCATACTTTCTAGGCACATTCTCTAGGTTCACATCCAAGGTTTCAGGCACTTCCCTAGCAATACAAGAATAAGCTAGCCCTATAACAAGCAAAGCAATTAAGGGTATTCTAGAATTAAGGAACGTACCCGTTGTCATATCTGGTACATCTTCTTCCTCGCGACAGCCAACTGCATAAACCAACCTTGGTTGCCTCGCGTCTGCACCTTCAGTATCCCTGCTTGGTGCTCCATGTCCTCGGCCCGAACCATTTCCTCCATGGTTCGGTCCATGACCTTGCTGAGGCTGCTGTCCACCTCTACCGGCCTGATTAACATTCTGAGCTGCTGGCCGTCTCCCTTCCGGTTCCATAGGGCAGTCCTTAATCATATGGTCCTTTGACCCACACTTAAAGCATCCTCCCGTCTTTTTTCCAACATTCTCCTAAGTGCTTCTTTCCACACTGATCACAAGGACGATACTGCCCTCCTGTAGCAGCTTGCTGCCCTCGCGGCCCATCAACTCTAAGCCTCTTATTCCCCGATGATCCAGACGATCCAAAACCTCTTTCTGGCCTATTTCGATCAGTGTTCTGCTTGGTAGCATCCTTAATTCCGTCGGCTACCTTGGCCTTTTCTACTAAAGCGGAAAACTCCCGCTCCTGATGCGGTGCTATCAACAACCTCAGATCATCCCTTAGTCCGTCCTCAAAACAGACACAGCGCTCATGCTCAGTTGCCACTACTCCTCGAGCATACCGGCTCAACCTCAGAAATTCAGCTTCATACTCCGCCACGGATTGTTCCTTTGAACCAGCCCCAGAAAAGCCTTCCTTTGCTCATCAGTATACCTTGTTCCAACATACTTCTTTTGAAATGCTTCCTTAACATATTCCCAGGTCAGATCCTCAGCCGTGGCACCGTCCCGCACAGTTAACCACCATTGATACGCTTCATCGCGTAACAGTGCCACCATTCCTTTTAACTTCTCCTCAGGGGTCAGATTAAGCTCATCCATGATGCGCTCAGTTGCTTCCAACCAGTACTCAGTTGTACTGGGTGCCACACCAGATACTCCACGAAACATTTCGGCTCCATTAGCTCGAAGCCGTTCAGGCACAGACTTTCGATTTCCCGAATTTCCCCCTGCACCAGCCACCAACTCTAAAACTCGCAGCACAGCCTGTGACACAGCATCCTTCCCCGTCTGAGCATGCTGCTCAACACCAACAGCTGGGGGTGGTGGTGGTGATGGTACCTTAATATCAGACCCTTGACCCGATCTAACGGGTTCTGACCTAGTCATTCTTCCTCTACCGCGTCCACGATGACCACGTCCTCTAGAGCTCATTTCTAACGTCGAGATCTGATTAAGAAGTTTTATGAATTAGTACTTTTGTTTCACTTGATTACCCGCGAAGAAATTTTATGAAAAGAGTTTTAGGAGTGGTTCTTTCGTATTCATACATGCACACAGTCTTTCCATTCATTCATACATCCATCAAACAATTATGAACCTTCGTTCATTCAAAGAAACGTTGTAGTTTTCCTTGTTATTATTTTTCCTCTACCCAGGGGTATTTTCGTAATTTGTCCTACAGGGGTATTTTCGAATTTTTTTTGAAAGAAAAGTTCCTTGGTGAATTTTTGTCAAAAAGTATTTTGGAATTTTTAAATTCCCGGGGTATTTTGGAAAATTTTGAAATCCGAGGGTATTTCGGTAATTTTAGACCTCGGGGGTATTTTGGTAATAAACCAGGGTAAATTTGTAAAGTTTAATATTTCCGGGGTATTTCCAAACTTTGCAAAACCTTGAGAGTTCTTTTTGAGACTTGTACTTTCCAAAACGGTGATGTTGCATAATTTTGGAAACCAGGGTCATTTTGGTAATTTTGTAAGTTAGGGGCAATTTTGAAATTTTCCAAAAATCAAGGTATTTCGATATTTTGCAAATTAGGGTTTTTGAACATTTATATAATGATGAAATTTTGGTAAAACTGTTGGGTAGCTGGACATTTTATAAACCAAGGGCATTTTTGTAATTTTACCACTAGGGGTATTTTAGTAATTTTGTAAATCAAGAAATATTTCAGAAAAATTTTATGGGATAGCTTGTATAAATCAAAAGGGTAATTTAGTCATTTTAAAACTAGGGTTTCCATAAAAATGTGGCTAATCCCTTTCGGGTTTTAGTTAGGGGTTTAGCCTGTGAATAAGTCCTCTTGGTTAGGGTGAACCGAAGCTACGCACCAGGTAGGATTCCTGCGAAGAGGAGGTGAGTCACTAGGACTGCTTAAATACCAGGCTCTTCCGGATCCAATCCTAGACATGCGCACAATGGTTGCCACACCCTAACTCGGCGACTTAGCCTTAGGTTTGTTTAATTAAGCATTAAGTCTTATGTAATAGTTGGGGTAAACTAGTCCTAGGGTTCAAATACTTATCATGCTAGTCTACGTTCCATTCCATTTCTACCCTTCTACAGTTCACAATAGATATCACACAAAGGTTAGGGGTACTTACCTGGTGGACTTCGGGTCGGAGACTTAGGTGCCATGCTAGAAAACCTGCTTATCTTCAAAAACTCATTTGGGCTCGATTTGAAAACATTTTGGGCCTTAAACCCCAGGCCGAGGGTTTGAAACTGGGCTCTGATACCAAACTGAAACACCTCAAACCCGGCCCACGAGCTTTGACCAGATTTGGTATGTTCCTCAAATAAACTGGTTCAAATTCTTTTGTTACTTTGTGAAACTCTTGTGCGATTTAAAAAAATTGTTTGGGTTGGGCTTGTGTTGAAGACCAATTTGATTTTCATATTAGAAAACCCTTTTTAATTCTATGTGATCAAACATATAGAGTATATTTTTAGAAAAAAAATAAATTACTTGGTCTTTAAACTTAATAAAAATTTGTAATATAATTAAACAATAAACAGAAATAAGATAGTCCATTAAAATAAAGACTTCAAGTTGAGCATGGCCACCACAAGTCCTGCCGTCCCGGTCCATCACTGTTCATCACCTGAAACATGGTCCCACAACGGGGTGAGTCAACGGACTCAATGTGTACACAACACTAAATCATAATCGAATCATGCATAACAATTATTACACATTCATATCATAGCATACAAGTTATGATGCATTCCCAAAACCCAAACCTATTAAACCATCCGCTACACTCCCCCGTACCAACCTGTACATCGTGAGGACTACTAAGTCGACCCTCCTTCCGCTACACTCCATATCGCGGTCTTAGGTCACCGCATTCGTGGTCTTAGGTCACCACATGCAGATTACTGTGGTCTTAGGTCACCACATTCAGATTACTGTGGTCGTATGTCACCACATTCAGATATCACGGTCTTAGGTCACCGTGTTCGTGGTCTTAGGTCACCACATTCACTTCCCCTTCAAAATAAAACCCATATGCCCCATATAATAGCAATATGCATAAATATGCCAGAGTTCACATTCTTATTCTTATTCTCATGTTACAATTAACATATTTCATAATCCTAGTAGGAGTAGGAAACGTACCTGAGTACTTTGTACCATAACATGGTACCTTAGCTACTTTCATATTCTTAATACCACATATATTAATTAAACTTAGCCATATAGGGTAGTATGAAATAGTGTGGGGTACACACCTGATTCGCTTAACAACTTCACTGAAATCCTGAAATCTGATCTACTGCCTTAGATCTCAAGTTCCTACATTTGATTAATCACTTACTATTTAGCATAAATCCTATTCGGCTATAATACCAAATCCTAGTAGGATTTGTATTCTTAAAACTTACCTTTGATGCTGATTTGATGATTATTCAAATCCCGAAATTGCTGCTATGCTTCTTCTTGTATTCGGCCAAGCCCTAAATCTCATCAGGGGTTAGTTCCGGCTTTTTAAACAAATTAAAGAATAGATCTAAATACCAAATCAAGCCTTGGCCGAACATACCTATATGCTTACCTTCCAAATCTTAAATCCCGAAATAGATCCTTGCTTTCTTAGTGCTGTCGAAAATCCTATAAGCACATGTTAGATTGATTTCTAACACTTAATCATCATTAAATAGCCTATGGCCGAACATCAGATGTCTTACCTTGAAGCTCTAAATCCCGAAAATCCCTTCTCCTGAAGCCGATAGCTATCAAAAATCCCGAAGTTCCTCCTTTAATATTCGGCCAAGAGATAATAAGGGGATCAGTTCCTAGATCTCGATAAAAAGAAACTGAACAACAAAATCCATTGTTCTTACCTTAATACCTCAGTCGACTGGACCCTTGCTTGGAGTCACAAAGATTCGACTTTTGAGGCTTAAAAGAAATCGATTTCACTAGAGATTATTGGTATATTCGGTTGGACAAAATAAAAGAGAAGAGAGGATTTTGCTAGGGAAAAATTTGGCAGAGAGAAGAGGAGGAAGAAAATTTGATGAGTAGCCCTATTCTCTTCCTTTTATAGCCGAAATTACTACTCAGAATCCCTTACTTGGCCACCACTCTTCTATTTGATAGCTTTATCCTTTTAATTATCACAAAATAAAAGAATTAATCCAACAATTATCTCTTAGAAATAATCCAAACAAAATCCTTTATTTATCCCCTAATTAGCCGAATTTAAAAGAGAATGAAACTCCTCTTTGGCAAGCCTTGTGCCGTCCACCTCTGTGCTTCTAGAAGCAAAAATAAAACTTCTTTTATTTGCTTCCCATGTGACTCGAACTCAGGCCCAACACCCTTGTATGTGGCGCCATTTCTAGAGGCCCTAAGTGGCATCTTCAGGCCACTTTTCCAAGCCTGCTTGTGTGTCAAATTTCACATACTTTTTCTCTTAAGGCCACCTTGCCTCAGTTTCCTCTTTTAAACTTTAAAACTCGATATTTCTAAGTCATTTCTAAGTTTCCAGAAATTTTCGTTTGGCTCTTTAAACTTGACATTTCCTTACATTTCCAAGTTTCCAGAAATGTTCACTTTCCTCTTTTGAATCATTTCCAAATCATTTCCTAGTTTCCAAAAATGTTCACTTTCCATTTTTAAACTTAACATTTCCATACATTTTCAGGTTTCCAAAATGTTCATTTCTAAATCTTTTCCATACATTTCCGGGTTTCCAAAAATATTCAAAATTTATTCATAATACTTAAGACATGTCATTTCGTACAATTAAACCGAAAATGCATAGGCCCTTTTCTGGATGTTACAGTCGGTTACGTACGAGGAAGGATTAGCAGCCTCGTACGCCAAAAATTGGTACCAATTTGATTAACTGATGCCCTTTGTTGAAAATTTGAAAAGATTTTAAAATACGACATTCCTTGACCCCTTTGAATATACTCGAGTTTGAATATTAAGATTCTCTGGTACTGAAGGAATAAAATATCACATCCAGCATGTTAGGATGCAACAATTTAAATCTTTCGAATTCTAGATCATGCCAAAATTTTCAAAACTCATGCATTGAGATTTTGAAAGGGTATTTCATTATTTGGGATCAAACGGAAAATTGAAACCCATCACGTTAGGGCACGATCTCTCAGGTTTCCAGACACGAAACATTGCCTCGTTTTAAAATTGAGAAAAACATGAATGAAATCTTAAAAGGATATTTGGTTATTTGGTCAAACGAAAAACCGAAACCCAGCACGTTAGGGCACGATCTCTCGGATTTCCAAACACGAAACATTGCGTTATTTTGAAACACGTTATTTTTAAAAATGACTCCAAATGCATTTTATTGGTATGCGCATAATAAAGTGAAACATTTAATAATCATTCGAATACATTAAAATTAGAGGCGTGAAACAATAACGAGTAGTACAAGCATAGCATTAAGCATGAAATAACATACAAACTCAACATTATAAGAATGAACATAATTGTAGATAAAATTTAACACATAAATATACAATAATGTATAGAAATAATAACATAAAAAATGTATGAAATAAATTTAGTATACAATAAAATATGATCTTTCAAATTAATAGATTATATACACTAATTTTAAAACACAAAAACATATATATATATATATATACATATAAATAAGCAATTTTAAAAAAGGCTAAATTTATATATAAATAGATTTAAAAGGACATATACATAGAAATAATATATACATATTGAAGGAAAATTTGAATGTAAACCTACATATATTTATATGAATAAATAATGTTTAAAATAGGCAAAAGATAATTTAAAACGAAATATGATGAGATATGTACATGCAAATTTAAATGATAATAAGACAATGAAATAAAAATAATTTTGATAAAATTTTATGCAAAAATATTTTTACATAAAAAAAATTCCTATTATACTAAATTTGAATAAAAAGAATTAAAAATAAACATTTTTTTATGTGCAAGAAAAAAATATAATAAACATATATGTAAATAATTTGAAATGTATTAAAATTAGTTAGTTAATTCAAAACAAAATAAATTAATAATAACCATAAAAGAGTAGAAAAATCATTTGAATAAAAAAATGAGATTAAAAGGTTCATTTATAAGTAATAAAATTATTAGACACACAGGATTTAAGTATAATGCATATGAATACACAGGGATTAAAAGTACAAATTTTCCCATAGCCGAAAAGCAGTATACAAATTGGATCGAATTGATATAACACACATATTATGGGGGTCAATTGAAGAATAAGGTAAATATTTAATAAATCTAATTCGAAAACCACACGAAAAAGGAGGACTAAACGCACAAATATCCTCGAGGATCAAAACACGCGGATCTTGGCCGCATTCGGGTTAGGTCGTTGGGTATAGGCCAATACGGCGCCGTTTTGGTGTCAATGAATCAGACTCCAAATGGTACCGTTTCAGACCAATTATAAAACCAAAAAAACCTAAAATATCAATGCTCAGCCATTTTAAAAAAAAGAAATGAAAACCTAAATCCCTCTTTTGCCTTCTCCCTCAGCCGAAATCAACCCCAGTCGCTGTGTTTAGAACCCCGTCCGACCACCAAAGACGTGAAAATCGGCCGATTAATGGCAGACTCAAGCCATTTGAGTGGTTATTTTGAAACCAAGCCCAAATATCTCGATTTTCGATCTCGACGGCCGCCTTTACTCCGATTTCAATGAAGAAAGCCAGACCGTCCATTCATCTTACAAAGGAAAGTCCCCTCCTTTGTTTTTGATTTCCACAGAACAATAAAACCGGAATCTTAAGAGAGCTAAAACGAGAAAAAGAATGTTAAAAGCCAAAAATCACCTTTCAATTTCTCTGCCTTTGATGTTTTTTGTATTGCGTATATGTGCGTAATAATAGTGTGCCTCAAAAAAATACACTGAATGCCTTTTGTTTTTATAGCTGAAACAAAAAAATGAAAAAAAAAATACAAATCTATTCTTTTTTTGTATATTTTGCTATTTCTCTGCTATTGGAGCCCTTGTTTTGCAGGTACGGATGGCGCAGACGTGGCGTACGGAAGCGCGTGGGGCGTGTGGAGACACCAGCTGTGGAGCGCGTAGAGGCACGCGCGGGGGAGGCTGCGGCGCTGGCTGATTCCAGAACCCTCTAAGGTTTCTGGAACATCAAACATATTGGGCCATTTTGGCCAACTTCAGAATTGGGCTAGGGTTATTTATTTGGGCCTTAATAGAGTTAAAACATTGGGCTTGTAGGGATTAGTTTTGTTGGGTCTATTTGTATTTGGGTTTGATATAATAAACTGGACTGTTTAATTGGTTTTTATTTTGTTTTTGTGTTTAATTTTTGATTTAATTGATTATGGCATGGGCCCGGGCAAATTTCGGGCCCTACAGCTGCCCTTCTTTGCTCATTGTCGTGTAACGAGAATAGAGCAAACACTTTAAAAGGGTCAAATTTGCCTGGTCTCGTCGAGTCCAAACTTCTTTCGGTGCTTTTCTCCTTCGAGTAGCTTCATTCCATCCTGCTGCATCTTCAGGGGCTCGAGAACTAGCACTTCGACCAATTCGAGGAATTCAGACTTGTAGCCTCAATCTGCTCCACCGCAACTTTGGGGAGATGAGATTTGCTATCTTCAGTCTGCTCCACTGCAAACTCAGGGATGCCAGACTGGTATCTTTGATCCGCTTTGCTCAGGAAGGCCAGATCTGCTATCTTCGGTCTGCTCCACTGCAAACTCAGGGATGCCAGACTAGTGGCTTAAATCTATTCCACTACTGCTTAGGGAGACAAGATTTTCCTTTCGGTCTTGTTTCACTACTGCTCGGGGTGACAAGATCTACAATCTTCGACCTATTCCAATGCTGGTCATGGAGATAGGGCTGGTGGCTTAAATCTGTTCCACTACTGCTTAGGGAGGCAAGATTTGTCGTTCGATCTTGGTTCCCTACTACTTAGGGTGACAAGATATACAATCTTCGAACTATTCCAATGCTGGTCATGGAGATAGGGCTGGTGGCTTAAATCTGTTCCACTACTGCTTAGGGAGACAAGATTTGTCGTTCGATCTTGGTTCCCTATTGCTTAGGGTGACAAGATCTACAATCTTCGACCTATTCCACTGCTAGTCAGGGAGATAGGGCTGGTGGCTTAAATCTGTTCCACTACTGCTTAAGGAGACAAGACTTGCCGTTCGATCTTGGTTCCCTACTACTTAGGGTGACAAGATCTACAATCTTCGACCTATTCCAATGCTGGTCATGGAGATAGGGTTGGTGGCTTAAATCTGTTCCACTACTGCTTAGGGAGACAAGATTTGCTATTCGATCTTGGTTCCCTACTGCTTAGGGTGACAATATCTACAATCTTCGACCTATTCCACTGTTGGTCAGAGAGATAGGGCTGGTCTCTTCGATCCACTTCGCTCAGGAAGGCGAGATCTGCGAATTCACCGATGTTACGACACCGCCCTCTGGGGGACCTATCCTATAAAATTGGTTTTACGTGTTTATGCCTATGCAAAATGGTTAGGTTGCAATGATCAGAATGAATCTAATGCTCCTAACTAAATGTATTATGGACGACATTTTTATGAATGCAGAATGTCATGAGAATGGTCTTTTTACAAAGATTAAGATGCAATGACCAGAATGAATCGTATGCTCCTAACTAAATGATATTGTGAATGACATTTGTAGAATGTCATGAGAATGATCCTTTGTTAAATGTACAAGGATCAGGATGCAATGATCAGAATAAATCAAATGCTCCTAAAATTTTATTTTGTATGAATCCAGAATTTCTTGAGAATGATCCCTTTTTAAATGGTTAGGGTTGTCATCGCTCATTGTTTATCAGGGCTTTATCACTAACGTATCATGCCTCCATCTTGTTCGGCTGGTATTCTTGATAGAAAACCCGAGAAAACAAATATCCTGCTCAACAGATTTGCCCCACTGTAACTTCAGGGTTCATCTCACTGTGACTTAGGGGTATAGGATCTGAATCTTTTCACATCCATCCCACTGCGACTCCAAAACGTAGGATTTGTTTCTTCTTCAATCCATCCCATTGCTATTCAAAGGTATAGGATCTGTATCAGCTTCCATCTATTGATCACTCCCCAGGTGACCCAACCAGATGTGTATGCATGATGTTCGCATGGATGCAGAATATCATTTTTTCTCGCGAGTGATTCCCCTTTTGCACATGGGTTAACAATGCTCATTTTTGGTCAAGATTGTATCACCAACTATTTTTAACAGAAAATCCAAGGAAATAGCCTCAATTTAGATCCTTCCTTAAACTTGGTGAGTTTTAAACAATAGATCTATTTCAAGTTCTTGTATTATTTAGAAGTTTCCAGAGTAATACGCGAAACTCATTTTGTGAAAATATTATTAGTCCACTAATCGTTATTTAAGTGCAAAATGCTTGAAAAAGATCATAACAATGGACAAGAAGGAAATTAACTAGGAGTATAACTCGCAACAAATAAGTTAAGCAAAGATAGTAATCGCAATCAAGAAAGAAATTTATTGTGAACATATTTTGAAAAGAATAATATAATCACAAATAAAAAAAATTTAAAATGGGTAAAATGGAAACTAGGTGCCCCAGATATCGCAGCTTGAGCTTTTCTGTTTAAACTTCTTAAGGACCATTTTAAGCTCGATATGCGTTTAGGGGATCCAGAGTACTTTGTCGATGCCATAAGACGTAGCATATTTCTTCGTTGTTAATTCAGGCATAGTAGGACTGCTATATGCCCCACTCTTGATCAAAATTTGAGCCGCCCTTTTCGGGTGTTCAACTCAAATCCCCTTTGGTCTCAAAGCGCCCTTTGCGAGTTTTCGCCTTGGCCTCTCCTTCTTCTTTTTTGATTGAAGTTTTTTAATTAATTTTTTTAAGGTACCCTTTGCATGGTAAAAATTTTCTTCAAAGCCCTATCATGAAATTTTCTAGGGCGAACCTTTTTGTTGTAATCTTGCATCATCTGACCGTGATAGATAGCTTTTAACATTTTCTCTTCAAATTCAACTGATCATATCGGGATTAAATTCTTCTGCCTCATCCAACTTCAGTTCTGATAAAGCTCAGAAAAAGGTATTTTAACTTCAATGGGTGAAACCAATGAGAAATGTGTTGACCCGGTGATAGTCCTGGCCAACATTTGATAAGCATAGAGGGTAAATAGTAATTTCTGTATGCCAATCTTTACAAGTCTTGGTTTTTTTATGATCTTTTGTTTTTCTTTTTGGCTGCCTTTGCTGCACTGTGATGTGGCACCTGATCTATGAACAGACCACAAACTTTTGACATTTTGCGGTTAAATATGATCTTTTCAACATTTTTTTTGTCGGTATTCTTTTTTTTGTTCTGATGACTATCGACTTTGTAATATTGGCATATGAAGAGACTTTTACCATCTTAGTAAAGTAACCGACATTCACGAAAATGAATCGATGTTGGCCAAAAGCTTATGATGAGACTGGCTTGATAACATCCATACCCTACACATAGGAAATATTATTTTTGCATTGAGCTAGGCTTTGATCTTCTTCTCCTTCCTTGGCTCACGACGTATGATCTGTTTTTCATCCAGTATTAACAAATCAGAAGATAGGTTACAATTTCTGCCATCTTCAAAGTCCTAAGATCCCTTAGACCCATATTTCATTCAAAAAGGGAATTAGTAACAGCGTCGCCCATATCATTGATATCTGGGGACCCATTGTAGGCACGAAGGTAAGTTCCAGAGAATAAATGATTCCAAGAATGATTATTTGTATGGTATGATCATGAATAAAGAATAAAAGAATATTTGAATAGTAATCCAAAGTACAAAAGGATCTATAGATAGAAAGAATGGAAAAATATTTGCTCAAAAAGATGCATTTTATTGAAATAAAGATTCTGAACACAAGCCTATTTCAGAAAATGACTCTTATTACTTCTGGGCTGAAAGCAATAAGCGTGTTTTGAATATTACTCTAGATTAGCCTTAAAAATACATGTCTATTCCAGAGTCCTATTGTTCAAAACACTCTCAAGTATATAAAGGCCGATGCTTGGAAAACTTTTATTCCTTGGTTCCCTTATTGGATACGCCATTGGTGTTCTGACTTCTCGATTTCTAGGCTTCTGACTCTCCCTGCCGCCTCATTCAGTTATCACAATTTACTACTTCCTTCGGCTCATCGAACTTCACAACCCCTATTTTAATAAGCCTTTCGACCAATTTCTTAAATGCGATGCAGTTATCAACTGAGTGACCTGTTATTCCCGCGTGATACTCACATTGAGCATTCGAATCATACCATTTGGGGTATGGGGGTTGTATTGGTTCCATGCAATGAGGAGCCACCACATATGCATCAAATAAGCTTTGATACAACTCCCTATATGTCATTGGAATTGGTGTAAAATGGAGTTGCTTTGCATTGGATTCTTGTTTTGATGAGCCCTGATGACCAGTGGTCACAGCCCTCGGTTGACCTGTAGTGACCGATTTTGAATGCATGCTCAAGCTGTTCACTTTATTTTCCCTATTTCTTGGGGTTGATCTTTTGATATTTTCTCCCGCGTCTATTTTTTCGCTTCTTATAGCATTCTCAATCATTTCCCCAGTCATCACGACATCTGAGAAGCTCTTTGTAGCACTCCCTAGCATATGAGTGATAAACAAGGCCTTCAGTGTATTAATAAAGAGCATGGTCGTCTCTTTCTCTAAGAGTGGTGGTTGGACTTGCGTCGCCACCTCCCTCCATCACTGGGCAAACTGCCTGAAGCTCTCGTTTGTCTTCTTCTCCATGTTCTGGAGTGTAATCCTATCAGGTGCCATATCTGTCACGTGGCTGTATTGTTTTATGAAAGCTTGAGCCAAGTTTTTCTATGAACCAATTTGGGAACGAGTCAACTGGTTATACCATTTGGCTACTGCCCCCACCAGGCTATCTTGGATGTAATGGATCAACAGTTGGTCATTATTAATGTACCCTGTCATTCTTCTACAAAACATAGTGATGTGAGCCTCAGGGCAACTTGTCCCGTTATATTTCTCAAATTCAGGCATTTTGAATTTGTATGGGAGCACCCGGGACCAAACTTAAATCTCTAGCATCAATTCCATAACAGCTATCGGCACCTTCTATCGCTTTAAACTTTTCCTCCAACCATTTACATCTATCTTCTAGCTGCTTTGACAATTCTGCTTTTGTCCTCTCTCCTTCAGCTATTTCATCCAAATCAGGGACATTAGTAATGATTGGATTATCTCCTGACCCTGAGTTAGTTTGGGGATTCATTGAAGCACCAGTTTGGAATTGTTGAGGCCTGATCGTGACAGATGGCCTTTGTACAGTTACTTCAGGTCGTGTTTGCACATGTGGTGGAGTAAAACCGGGGGAACAATAAAGATACTCAGTATTCTCCTCAACATTTACCATAGGGTTCTTTCCTTTATCCATAAGCCCCTTCAATAGCTACATCATCTGAGTTATCATATTTCCCTGAGATTCCATCATTTTGTCCATCTTATCCTACTGGATCTTAGCGAGCTGCTCCTGCATCTGTGCCTGCATCTGTTCTTGCATTTCTTTCTGCATTTGTTCCAACTTTTCTAGTCTTTTATCCATTGCGTGAGTTTTCTTTCTTGTGCCGTAGGGATGTGTATCTGGTAAGGTTTTGTCGGTTTCCAGGTTGCTAAAATAATTTTACCTAATTAGGGAGCTTATGTGAAAATCTAATGCACCAAATGAAATGCAAATGATGTAATGCAAATGCATGAAATGAATGCAAGAAGAAAGAGAGACGTTGATTCTGAATTCAATTCCATTAGAAGAACTTTTCTAGAAAACAAATATCTTTACATAAAACGAATTACATATGCGGTTTCGTCCTTATAGTCCAAGTGAGGGCACCAATCTTTTTCTTTGTATCTGGACGTTATGGTTATGTCCCATAGACTTTCTCAATAGATGCTTCTTCTAGCTCCTTGTTGCTTGATCCAAGCTGTGACCCTTTACTCACTTATCCCCACGATTTTTGTTAGCTCCTTTAAGAAAGTCAAGACGTGACGGCTCTTGAATAGTTTGTTTTTTTTGTCGACTTGAATCCTCGGGCGAAGTCTTGTATCTTCTGCGGACTATTAGCCTTCTCTCGTTGTTTACTTGGACAATGTCTGAACAACAGTATTATAATCCACTTTATCAAGAATTTCATTTTCTTATGAAAAACTCCTCTATTTAGCAATCGAATATTAATCAACATCTCCTTTCTATGATGATGCAATGCAATGCAATCAAAACAAAAGAAAACACGTTAGTACAAGAGAAATAAACAACACAGAACACCTGTTCGGGTGACCACTAGGGTTTGGCATGGCTCTATCTAGGGTAGGCTCCTAGGTCTCTCTATATGTGGTTTGGTTCTAAAGTTGAGGTACCCGAACCAGCAGATTCCTCGATCTTCACCTATTACAGGCTCATACAGACCGAGTTTGGTTCAGGGGAATACATTTCCCTATGGCTGCACGGAGATGAAAATCTCACGAAGACATAGGTACGGATGTATCTCGGAAGCAATTCGCTATCCTGCACGGAGGTGAAAACCTCACGAAAGAGTAGCTTCTCACTCCCACTTAAGAGGGTATGACCCGAAGGTCATGCAATATGATGCAAAAGTATTCTACAAGACTCGAACCATAACAATCAAATGAGATGACGCAAGCGAATGCAAATAAAAGGATCATAATTTTTCAAATCAAAATTTTAATTTTCGACAAAAGGACAGAAATTAATCAATTTTACGGCTTGACTCTCTTTCAGGTTCCCTAGTGGAGTCGCCAAGCTATCGAAACCATTTTTACGAGTTTGAAAAATGGGGATCGACTTTAAAATGACAAATGGAGTCGCCACCAATCCTTTTTGTTTAGGTGTGGTCGAGTCATCTATAAAACATTTTGTTTTATTTTTAAAAGAAATTAATTTTGGTCTACGAATTTTAAGAAAATAGGTTCGGGAGTCGGTTATGTACGAGGAAGGATTAGCACCCTCGTACGCCAAAAATTTGTACCAAATTGATTAACTGATGTCCTTATGTTGAAAATTTGAAAGGATTTTAAAATACGACCTTCCTTGACCCATTTGAATATACTCGAGTTTGAATATTAAGATTCTCTAGTTCTGAAGGAATAAAATATCACATCCAGCACGTTAGGATGCAACAATTTAAGTCTTCGAATTCTAGGTCATCCCAAAATTTTCAAAACTCATGCATTGAGATTTTGAAAGGGTATTTCGTTATTTGGGATCAAACGAAAAATCGAAACCCAGCACGTTAGGGCACGATCTCACGAATTTCCAAACGTGAAACATTGCCTCGTTTTAAAGTTGAGAAAAACATGAATAAAATCTTAAAAGGATATTTGGTTATTTGGTCAAACGAAAAAAACCGAAACCCAGCACGTTAGGGCACGATCTCTTGGATTTCCAAACACAAAACATTGCCTCGTTTTAAAGTTGAGAAAAACATGAATGAAATCTTAAAAGGATATTTGGTTATTTGGTCAAACGAAAAACTGAAACCCAGTGTAACATCCTGAAATTTTGGGGCTATGCATTTAATGTGTGGTTATGTTTAATGTGAGTGTTAGGGGTCTAGAATGGGCTCAGGGTTGGGCAGAGGCCTTAATCGAATTTTCTGTTTGGACACTCTAGTGGAAAGCCTGACAAGATAGGGCATAAAAGATGTTATCTGTGTTTTAAAATACAAATGGGCTTGTTGCCCAGTGGCAAAGTGGCGCCACTTAAAAGCAAGGAAGTGGCGTCAACTAAGGAGGCCCAAACTCAAGTTGCATAAAGCCCAACTATTTTAATTAAAATTGGCATTAGGGTTTTATTCTCCCATTCTCTTCTTTATTTTTGGCATTTAGGGTTTTCATCTTCTCTCTTTTCCTCCTTTTCTAAATAAAAGCCAAAAACTCCCTTAAGCATTCTTTCTTTTCACATTTGTCTGCCATAGCCGAATCTGCCCTAGCCTTGCCAAAATTCTTCTTTTTCCTATACCGTTCCTATCACCTTTTTACGTTTGATATTACTCTTTTCTCTCAATCATCTCCTTCTCAAAAGTCGAAACTTTATAGATCTCTTGAGATCATCTTTCCTTTTTGACCTTCTCAAAAGCCGAAACTTCATAGATCTCTTGAGATCATCTTTTCAAAAGCCGAAACTTCATAGGTCTCTTGAGATCATCTTTTCTTTTTGACCTTCTCAAAAGCTGAAACTTTATAGATCTCTTGAGATCATCTTTTCTTTTTGATCTTCTCAAAAGCCGAAATCTTCTAGGAGTTGCCGAACTCTCTGTAAAGGTAGGTGCCGATTTCTTCTGATCTATTCTTTTTCTCTTTCGGTTTTTAGAAGACAAAGCCGAAAGTCTGATAGATTGTTGGGTGACATTCGGGAATTAAAGTAGATCGCTTAGATCTAAAATCCGGAATCGCTAGTCTCTAAACTCCATCTCTTTTGGGATTTCAAGGTAAGGGGTTCTCTTTAGATTCTCTTTAGATTCGCTATCGTAATTGTGATCTTAACCATATGTTATGGTAAGGTCTTTTAATGGAATCAAATAATCAGGCGAAGGAAGGGATTGGATTTGTAAAACCAATCCCTAAGTTTAAGAAACGAGCGGTGTCAGCAGTACGGGATTGGCCACCGGGTTGTGGACCGGCTTCAGAACAAAATCTTAGACAGTTAGCAGTCGTATCAGCTTTTGATAGTGTCGACATAAAAGGTCTTGTCTTGACTGTAATTGTAGCACCCCAAACCCGGCCCATACGTTTCGACCAGATCTGGCATGTTACGGTTTGATGTTGAAAACATAGTTCCTTATTGGTTTTAGAAATCGTAAATTAATTAGGCAATAATTAATACGAGAATCAACGATGAGCACTAGAAGAGGAAGAAGAGGCCGCGGCCGAGGCCGTGGAAGTGTTAGGACTGATGTGCTGACTCAGCTAGTTAGGGAGGTACTGAAGGAGGTTAAAGAAATCAGTGAAACACTTCAGGTTGGGTGCGTGGACTGTAAGAAAAAAAGAGATCATATTTTTCTAGGGTTGCAGTCGCGTTCTGTAAAGCATGTTAAGGTACGTCCAAACTTTCGGGTGTGCGAATATTGCAGAAGGCGTCATCCGGGTGAATGTTGGAGGAAGTCAGGAACGTGTTTAAGATGCGGGTCTGAGGAGCATAAGGCTCGGGATTGTTCAATCACCATTAAGTCGGGTATGTTTTGTGTGGATGCTATATTTTTGGGTATAGAAACTGTATGCGTGCAATGTTTATATATTATTAAATTAGAGTGCGCAGCGAAAGCATAGTAGTGAGACTTGGGTAGTACGATTAATAGTTAGTTGGAAATTTCGAGGACGAAATTTCTTTAATGGGGTAGAACTGTAACATCCTGAATTAATGGGCTTATGCGTTTAGTGTGTGGATATGTTTAATGTGTTAATTTAACTGTTAGGGGTCCAAATTGGGCTCAGGATGTGGTCAAGGCGTTGGTGAAATTTTTGTTTGGGCACTATAGGGTTTAAAAGGTGGTATTTGTGTTTAAAATATCAAAATGGGCTTGTGACCCAGTGGTCAGTGGCGCCACTTAGAGAGCAAGGAGGTGACGCCACACAAGGGAGTAAGGGGCCCAAATTTAAGTTTCATAGAGCCCAATTTTTTTTAATTTAAGTTAACTAATTTTTGGGCATTAGGGTTAGGTGGAGTGGACGGCAACAAGGCTCAAAAATAGGAGGATATATGTGAATGGGATATTGTCTGCAAGGCTAAGTGGTGGCCGAATTTCAAACTCTGACGGGGAGGAGAAATCGGTTTCTGATATGGCTAAGGAGTGCCAAAACTTTAAATAGTCAGGTGAGGGTTCTCTTCTTTATTTTTTGGCATTTAGGGTTTCCATCTTTTCTTTCTCTTTTTCTTTGAGTAAAAGCCGAAATTCCTAACCTTATTCCCTCATCTTCATTTTGATTCAAAAGCCAAAACTCCATTGTTCTTTTCTCTTCTTTCTTCTAAAAGCCGAAACCTCATAATCCTTTTTTCTACATTCTTTTTTTTGGATCTTTGCTAAAGCCGAACCTACCTCTGGTCTGCCGAAACTCTCTTTTCTTCTTTCTGCCGATTTCTTCATTAAAAGCCGAATCTCCATAGATTTCTTCGAATCTTCTTCTCTTCATGATTTTCACAAAAAGCCGGAACCCTCTGGGAGGAGTCGAATCTTCTCTAGCAAGGTGAGTGTCGACCCTAGTTATTCCTTAAGATCTCTTTCGGTTTTTGGAAGACAAAGCCGAAAAGCTAATGGTTTAATGGTTTTATGTATTTTCTTGTTGGGGGACATCGGGAATTGAAGTAGATCTCTTAGATCTAAAAGCCAGAAACACTAGTCGCTAAATCTCATATCACTTTTCGGGACTTCAAGTTTCTGAACAACACCTTAGGAAGATAGCAATTGTGTCGGCTACGGATAGCGTTGACTTAGAAAGTCTTGTTCTAACGGTAATCAGGTGTGTAGATCTCTAACACACTAATTAATCTGTACTAAATATATGTTATGGGCTAAAAGCCAGAAAAAGGCTGTATAGTAATCTGTGCTAAATATATGTTATGGGCTAAAAGCCGAAAAGAGGATGTGTAGACAGTCGAATAAAACCCTAAAAGGGTTAGGCAGAGGATGTCAGGTACGTAATCAAAGAAATCTCTATGTGTATCGATATATATATATATATATATATATATATATATATATGAAAGCCTGTTTTCTTGAAGATGGTATGATGTTTCAATTTTTCATGTGTGTATGCATGGGGTGGGATTATGATAATGAAGGGGAAGTGCATGATAGGTCACTTGGTGATCGGTGGTTAAACTACAAATTCAAATGTTAGGTCACATAGTGATCGGTGGCTGAGCCACGTTATATTATGAGGTCACATAGTGATCGATGGCTATGCCACGTTTAATGATTCCTGAATAATAGGAATAGGCAGTGCGGCTGTCGTTTGGTGTGTAACGGATGGAGGGTTGATTGTAGAAATCCCCGAGGTGTGATGGTTGGTATAGGTTGGTGTGTAGAGGATGGAATTCTAGGATTGGTTGGGCCATTCATCATTTATTACTTATCATGTAATTTTGATTGTTGCCTTTATGTATGGGCCAGGGCTCATAATGTGTTTGTGGGCCTTAGGTCGTTGTGTTCGGGATTTATACACTGAGTCTTGGTGACTCACCCTTTTATTTTTCCTACTCTTTCAGATGAGCAGTAGATCGTGGACATGGGAGCCGACGGACTCGAGGGGCCATCAAGTTTTTATTTCTATAGATTATTTTGGTTTTTCTTTAAGTTTTTATTTTTTTTTGGAAATATTGACGTAATAAGGCCCCATAGTTTATATTCACCTAAGTAGTTTTAATATTTGCAACTTATGAAATTATGTCGAAGGTTTAATTATACGAAATAATAATAATACAATGTTTTTTTTTTAAAATATCATTTATTTATTCAAATATTTTCTAATTAACTTACGATTTCCAAAACCAACAAAGCAAAAGCTTTCAATGTACAACCCGTAGCATACCAGATCTGGTCGAAATGTATGGGCCGGGTTTGGGGTGTTACATTTTGGTAACAGAGCCCAGTTCAAAACTCGGGCTGTGAAATGGGCCTAGTAATGTTTTGTAAAGTTGATGAGAATTTGAAAAAAAAATTTTTGGAAGAAGATACGGCCTTCGAGTCTACTGGCACCCAATCCACGCAGGTAAGTATTCTAACTCTTGATGTGATATACATGTTGGGTTTGATGGGCTTGATGGACGTAGGCTAGTATGTTAGGCATTGATGGACTTTAGGCTTAGTTTAAACAAATCTTTAAATTCATAAGACTTAATCTATCCAAACAAACCCGTGAACAAATCGCTGGGTTAGGGTGTGGCAACAGGCATACGCATGTCTAGGATTAGATTCAGGGAGAGCTTGGTACTTAAGCGGTCCTAGTGACCCACCTCCTCTTCGCTGGAATCTTACCTGGTGCTTAGTGATTGTTCACCTTAGCCATGAGGACTTGTTGACGGGCCAAAATTTATAACTAAAACCCGAAAGGGACTAGCCACCCTATTTCGCAAAATTACTCCTAGTTTTGTAAAATTTTCGAAATACCCTTGATTTGTGAAAATTTCCCGGAATACCCTGGATTTGTAAAACTATCAAAATTTGTGAAATTTCCAAAACACCCTTGGTATTATAAATTAGCCATGCTTTGCAAATTTACCTGAAAAACCCTAGATTCATTGAAAGTGCCCGTTTTGCAAAATTAAATTTTCCAAAATACCCCTGTTTAAAAAAAAATCAAAATACCTCAATTTTGAAAAAAAATACCAAGATACCCTATTTGGAGGAAATTACAAAAATACCTTGTAGGAAAAAACTACGGAAATACCCCTGGGTAGAGAGATGATGAAAATACCCTTATGTGATGAATGTAAGCTCGTGGATGCTACTTGTATGTTAATGTATGATGGCTGAATGTATGTGGTTCCTAGAACTAGGAGACAAACTTGAGACTGAAACCCGTAGATATAATTTTGAATTCGAAAGAACTACTCCTAAACTACTGTTCATAAGATTGTTCGTGGTTAATTAGTGAAAGAAATTAATAATTCATAAAATTTCTAATCAGATAAACGCGAATCGGTAGAATGAGTACAAGGGGACGAGGACGCTCTAGATGCGAATACCGGTGCGTACTCTACCATAGTATACTAAGTGTTTCTTTTGGCTTTAGAATTAGAGTGCGCAACGAAAGCATAGTGGTGAGACTTGGGTAGTACGATTAATAGTTAGTTGGAAATTTCGAAGACGAAATTTCTTTAAGGGGGTAGAACTGTAACATCCTGAAATTGTGGGGCTATGCACTTGTTGTATGTTACGTATAATGTGTTGATTAGAGTGTTTAAGGGGTTCAGATTGGGCTCAAGGTTGGGCCGAGGTCTTAGTTAGAACTTTTTGTTTGGACACTCTAGTGGAAAGCCTGATAAGATAAGGCTTAAAAGATGATTATCTGTGTTTTAAAATATAAAATGGGCTTGTGGCCTAGTGGCAAAGTGGCGCCACTAAAAGAGCAGGGAAGTGGCGTCAACTGGGAGGCCCAAATTCAAGTTGTATGAAGCCCAATTCTTTTAATTAAAATTTAGTTAATTTTCGACATTTAAGTGGGTAAAGTGGGACGGCAATGAGGCTTGAAAATAGGAGGATTTAGTTATTTGGATAATGTGGATAATATGGCTGATAATGTGGCAGATAAAGGAAGGAAGAGGTGGTGTTATCTGGGGCACTTGTGGATGAGAGATCAGATAATGATAAGGGAGAAAGTTTAGGAATTATCCATTGGTCAAGGTGGTGGCCGAATTTCCATCTCTTGGAGGGGGGAGGAATCGGTTTTGGTAAGTTCAAGGGGTGCCGAAATTTCCCTTGACTAGTAGCCTAGTTTTAGTTTTAAAAAGGGGCATTTTCGATTTTTAGGGATTAGGTGCCGAAATTTAGGTTAAGTAAGGGGGATATCTTTTATTTTCGGCATTTAGGGTTTTATTCTTCCATTCTCTTCTTTAATTTCGACATTTGGGTTTTTCTCTCCTTCTTTTCTCTCATTCTCTGCCAAAGTCGAAATACTTAAATCCCATTCTCTCATCTTCACTTTTATGCAAAAGCCGAAACTCTTGATTTTAATTCTCTTCTTCATTCTTTTTCTACAAGCCAAATATTCATTGTTCTTTACTTCTTCTCGTTTGCCGATCTCTTCACAAAAAACCGAATCTACATAGATTTCTTCCTATCATCTTTTCTTTTTGACCTTCTCAAAAGCCGAAATCTTCTAGGAGTTGCCGAATTCTCTGTAAAGGTAGGTGCCGATTTCTTCTGATCTATTCTTTTTCTCTTTCAGTTTTTAGAAGACAAAGCCGAAAGGCTAATGGATTAATGGTTTGATGTTTTCTTGTTGGGCGACATTCGAGAATTGAAGTAGATCTCTTAGATCTAAAAGCCAGAAACACTAGTCCCTGAATCTCATATCACTTTTCGGGATTTCAAGGTAAGGATTTCAATTCTCCTTAAGATGATCAACCGTTTTCTTTTCGTTAGTTGTGCCTTAACCTAATGTTTCGTTATCGGCTTTTGAACAACACCTTAGGGAGATAGCGGTGGTGTTGGCTACAGATACCGTTGGCTTAGAAAGTCTCGTTCTAACGGTAATCAGGTGTGTAGATCTCTAACACACTTTTTAACTGTAATTTATATGTTATGGGCTAGAAGCCGGAAAGTGGCTGTGTAGACAGTCAAATAAAACCCTAAAAGGGTTAGGCAAAAGATGCCAGGTACGTAATCATAGAAATCTCTATGTGTATCGAAATATATGAAAGCCTGTTTCTTTTTAAAGATGGTATGATGTTTTCGATTTTTCATGTGTGTATGCATGGGGTGGGATTATGATAATGAAGGGGAAGTGCATGATAGGTCACTTGGTGATCGGTGGTTAAATCACAAATTCAATTGTTAGGTCACATAGTGATCAGTGGCTATGCCACGTTCAATGATTCCTGAATTATAGGAATAGGCAGTACGACTGTCGTTATGGTGTGTAGCGAATGGAGGGTTGATTGTAGAAATCCTCAAGGTGTGATGGTTGGTACGGGTTGGTGTGTAGAGGATGGAATTCTAGGATGGGTTGGGCTATTCATCATTCATTATTATCATGTAATTATGATTGTTGCCTTCATGTATGGGCCAAGGCTCATAATGTGTTTGTGGGCCTTAGGTTAGTGTGTTTCGGGATTTATACACTGAGTCTTGGTGACTCACCCTTTTATTTTTCCTACTCTTTCAGATGAGCAGTAGATCGTGGACATGGGAGCCAAGGCGGACTCGAGGGGCCATCAAGTTTTTATCTTTATAGATTATTTCAGCTTTTCTTTAAGTTTTTAATTTTGGGAATATTTATGTAATAAGGCCCCATAGTTTAGTTTTTTTTATATTTGCAACTTATGAAATTATGTCAAAGGTTTAATTATTCAAAATAATAATAATAATACAAGGTTTTTTTTTTCAAATGTCACTTATTTAATTAATTATTGCCTAATTAATTTACGATTTCCAAAACCGATAAGGAACTATGTTTTCAACATCAAACCCGTAACATGCCAGATCTGGTCGAAACGTATGGGCCGGGTTTGGGGTGTTACAGTAATCAGGTGTGTAGATCTCTAACACATTAAATAATCTGTAATAATTATGTTATGGGCTAAAAGCCGAAAAAAGGCTGTAAAGACAGTCGTATTACCCGAAAAGGGTAGCAAGGGATGCCAGGTACGTAATCATAGAAACTTCTCTATGTGTATCGATGCATGTAATAAACTGTGATCTTTTAGGTAGTATATTGTTTTGATTCTGCATGGATGGATGCATGGGATGGGGTTAATATGATGAAGGGGAAGAGCATGTTAATAGGTCACTTGGTGATCGGTGGTTAAACCACGAATTGTAAAATTAGGTCACAATAGTGATCGGTGGTTGAGCCACGTTATATTATGAGGTCACATAGTGATCGGTGGCTAAGCCATGTTAAATTTATTCCTGATTGATAGGAATAGGCAGCATGACTGTCGGTATGGTGTGTAGCGGTTGGTGGGTTGATTGTAGAAATCCCCAAGGTGTGTTGGCTGGTACGGGCTGGTGTGTAGAGGATGGATTTTTAGGTTGGGTTGGGCCATGTTGCATGTAAATATTTTGTTGCCATTGTGGATGGGCTAAGGCCCATAATGTGTTTGTGGGCCCAAGCCTTTAATGTGTTTTCGGGATTTGCACACTGAGTCTTGGTGACTCACCCTTTATTTTCCTTAATTTTTCAGATGACCAGTAGATCGTGGACATGGGAGCCGAGGCAGACTCGAGGGGCCATCTAGTTTTTATTTCCATAAAGTATTTTCAGTTTTTCTTTAAGTTTAAATTTTGGGACTATTTATGTAATAAGGCCTCCATAGCTTAGGTTATCAATTTACAATTGTTAATGTCTTCATTTATTTTTTTAAATTTATATCCACTAAAAGAGCAAAGCTTTTCTTCCAATATCACTTATTTAACGAATACTTGAATAAAGAAACTGAATTTTCAAAGATCATCCAAGTGAAGTTTTTAACATTTAACCCGTAGCATACCAGATCCGGTCGTAGCGTTTGGGCTGGGTTTGGGGTGTTACACCCAGCACTTTAGGGCACGATCTCTCAGATTTCCAAACACGAAACATTGCGTTATTTTGAAACACGTTATTTTTAAAAATGACTCCAAATGCATTTTATTAGTGTGCGCATAATAAAGTGAAACATTTAATAATCATTCGAATACATTAAAATTAGAGGCGTGAAACAATAACGAGAAGTACAAGCGTAGCATTAAGCATGAAATAACATACAAACTCAACATTATAAGAATGAACATAATTGTAGATAAAATTTAACACATAAATATAAAATAATGTATATAAATAATAACATAAAAATGTATGAAATAAATTTAGTATACAATAAAATATGATCTTTCAAATTAATAGATTATATACACTAATTTTAAAACACAAAAACATATATATATTGTAACATCCTAAATTAGGGGTTGTTTGTAATTTAATTAATTTCCCATGTGTGTGCTTGAAGAATTAAATACTATGATCATTTGGCATGTTTTAGGGTCTAGGAATAACCCCGAGCTAGGCCTGACTTGGTATTAAAAATTTCTTTTTAAGTACCTAAAAGGAGGGAGCTAGGTGAGATAGGGCTTAAATAAAAATTTTGGGCGAATTATGGCACAGAGAATAGGCTTGGCACAAGTGGCTTGGTGCGCCTAAGGGGGGTAACAAGGGAGGAGGTTCGATCCGTGGAAGTAACAAGGGGGAAATGTTTTTTCCTTTTGGGCTTTTTAGGCGTTAGGGCTAGGGAGGCCTTATAATTAAATAAAGGAGGTTTGTGACATGAAAGTTAGGTTCGGTGGAGTGGCATGGGGCGTAGCTTAAGGGCCTTGGTATGAGGTCTCGGGTTCGAGACATGAAGGAAGCAAGGAGTTTTATTTTTGGGCTTTGGCGTTGAGGGAGTAAGGGCCAGGAAGAAGGCTTATAATTAAATGGTGGGGTAAGTTGACATGAAAGTCAATTGGGAAAGTTGGAAAGGGGCGTTAAGGGAGGCTGCTGCTGTTGTTGCCTTCACCAGGTCACTGGTTCGAATCAAAGATGCAGCACTTTGGTTTTTTTTTTTTTTTTTTACATGCTGGCGCCAAGAGAGAAGGTGGATTGGACTGCATATGGGTTCTCAATTGGATAAGCTAGAAGTTTTGTATTTACATTCGGCTGGAAGTGTGGGAGTATTATTTTATTTATTATTATTATTATATTTTATTTGAAGAGGTGATAAAGATAAGGATTATGCATGGGATTAATTTATTTGTTAAAGGATGAGAGAATATATAGGAAATTGATAAAAGATTAAGCTAGTTTTGGTTTTAATTCAGTTGGAGGGGTGGATTAATGTTAGTTTATTTTATTTTTTATTTGTATTTGAAGAGGTGATAAAGGTAAGGATAAATGTGATTTGATAAAAGCTGGAAATTTATCACCAAAAAGAAGGTGATGGCCCGATTATGGACTCTTATTTTGATAGGGGAGAGCTATTCTTTTTGCATATTTTCGGCTGGAAGGGTGTGTGTAGGAATTTAATTTCTTTCGAATTGTTGAAGAGGTGGATAGGACATAAAGATTAAAAGATAAAATTTTATCTCATGGGAGGCAATGGCCGAAATAGGGTCTCTCTAAGGCTGTCCATATCTGATTTGTATAGCAAAGAAGTGCCAAACTCATCAATTTTTCTCTCCAAATTGCTGCTGCCGAATTTTCCCTTGTTGCATTGCCTAAGTTGTTCAAAAAAAAAATTCCAGCTTCTTTTTCTTCTACTAAGCCGAAACCACCACCACTTCCCCTACATCTCTTCTTTCTCTTTTTCTAATTAGCCGAACCTACCTCTTTCTCTTCCCAAAATCCCAGCCCTTCAAACTTGAGTTAGCCGAATCTCTTCCATCCCCTTCTTGCCGAAATCTTTTCTCCTCCATTAGAGTTACTTTGGCCGAATATCAAAGGAACACAAGTTTCTTTTCGGGATTCTTTTTCAATCATTAGTAAGAGGTATGTGGACATGGCCGAATGGTTCTTTTTAAATCTATGATTATGGCCAAATGGCCTAAGACCCTTATTAATACGGTTAAAGCAATTGGAGGGAAGCTATAGCCATTAAGGGAAGCTTTCGGGATTTATTCTCCTAAGGTAAGGTGGTAAGTAACATTCGGCTATAAGCTTTGGTTATGTATAGATGTGCAAGCCAATTATTAACAAGTGCTTTGGTAGGAATCTCGACAGGACAAGTGACAAATACGGGAGTTCGGTGAGTTGGGTTAACGATCTAGCATCGTAGATGGAATCTTCGGGATCTAGGAATTTCGGTAGAAATAGGTGTGTACATACACACTTTTATGTAGCTTTGGATTTAATACCATAACGGTATAAGCGATGATTCAGGTAAGTTCCTGTCAGTATGAGTTTACTTTTGATGCTTTTGGGAAGCATGGCATACTTGATATATGTGATTTAAATATATGTTGGCATGAACTCTGTTATATAATTAATTGATGTGGGATGATGAGAAGAGGGGGCAGTGATATTCGTGTCGACGGACACCAGTGGTTTGGTACCACATTGTGACTACGGTCACTAGAGGTTTGGCACCTCCAGAGGTTTGGCACCTCCAGAGGTTTGGCACCTCATAGCGTCTCGTCCCAGTGGCTTAGCACCACAGTGGATTGGCCCCACAGTTTTACATTATGGGATTGACGCCAGTGATTTGGTATCACGCGATGGGTTGGCCCCATCATTTGATTGTGACTTCGGGTCACCGGTGGTTTGGCACCACAATATGACGGATTTCGTGACTTTAAGTCACCAGTGGTTTGGCACCACTAGTGGTTTGGTACCACACGGGGTAGAGAAAGGCGTTTGGATGGCTAGGTTGGGTGCATGATTTAGCGCATGTTAATTTGTTATAAATTGTGTATGATGTTGCACTAAATCGGGAAAAGGTTACACATTGAGTCTTGGTGACTCACCTTCTCCTTTAACATTTTCAGGTGACTCGTAGATCGCAGATGAGGAGCCGGATGGACTCGAGGTGGCCATGCAGTGGAGATTCGACATAAATGAACTTTAAACCTTAGCTTATTTTATTTTATTATTGGTTTTATTTTAATCAAGTTGTAATAAGGCCTCCTAGAACTATTTTTATTATTTTACATGTTTTGAATAATTTGTTTAAACTGTTTAATGACTTTAAAACGGGTACACATGTTTTCTCAAATTTAAATGTAAACGTTTTATTGTGCCATCGGGTACATTTGATATCTGTAACAACCTGACTTAATAAATTTTTCTAAACTAAACTAAGTACTGTTTTCTTTATACACCTCAACTGTTTTTTTTAACAAGACAATATCTTTTACCTTAAATGGAATTAGCTAAAGGGATTTTTCAAAGATGTTTTCCTCTGTAACAAACCAAATTCGTTCGTAATGTTTGGGCCGGGTTTGGGGTGTTACATATATATATATATATATATATATATATATATATATATAAGCAATTTTAGAAGAGGCTAAATTTATATATAAATAGATTTAAAAGGACATATATACATAGAAATAATATATACATATTGAAAGAAAATTTGAATGTAAACCTACATATATTTATATGAATAAATAATGTTTAAAATAGGCCAAAGATATTTTAAAACGAAATATGATGAGATATGTACATGCAAATTTAAATGATAATAAGACAATGAAATAAAAATAATTTTGATAAAATTTTATGCAAAATATTTGTACATAAAAAATATTCCTATTATACTAAATTTGAATAAAAGAGAATTAAAAATAAACATTTTTTTATGTGCAAGAAAATAAAAAAATATAATAAACATATATGTAAATAATTTGAAATGTATTAAAATTAGTTAGTTAATTCAAAACAAAATAAATCAATAATAACAATAAAAGAGTAGAAAAACCGTTTGAATAAAAAAATGAGATTAAAAGGTTAATTTATAAGTAATAAAATTATTAGACACACATGATTTAAGTATAATGCATGCGAATACACAGGGATTAGAAGTACAAATTTTCCCATAGCCGAAAAGCAGTATACAAATTGGATCGAATTGATATAACACACAGATTATGGGGGTCAATTGAAGAACAAGGTAAATATTTAATAAATCTAATTAGAAAACCGTACGAAAAAGGAGGACTAAATGCACAAATATCCCCGAAGATCAAAACACGCGGATCTTGGCCGCATTTAGGTCGGGTCGTTGGGTATAGGCCAATACGGCGCCGTTTTGGTGTCAATGAATCAGACTCCAAACGGTACCGTTTCAGACCAATTATAAAACCAAAAAAAAAACCTAAAATGTCAATGCTCAGCCATTTTAAAAAAAGAAATGAAAACCTAAATCCCTCTTTTGCCTTCTTCCTCAGCCGAAATCAGCCCCAATCGCTGCGTTTAGAACCCCGTCCGACCACCAAAGCCGTGACAATCGGTCGATTAATGGCAGACTCAAGCCATTTGAGTGGTTATTTTGAAACCAGGCCCAAATATCTCGGTATTTCTGATCTCGACGACCGCCTTTATTTCGATTTCAACGAAGAAAGCAAGATCGTCCGTTCGTCTTACAAAGGTAAGTCCCCTCCTTTGTTTTTGATTTCCACATGAACAATAAAACCAAAATCTTAAGAGAACTAAAACGAGAAAAAGAATGTTAAAAGCCGAAAATCACCTTTCAATTTCTCTGCCTTTGATTTTTTTTTGTATTGCATATATGTGCGTAATAATAGTGTGCCTAAAAAAAATACACTAAATGGCCTTTTGTTTTTATAGCCGAAACAAAAAAAAGGAAGAAAAAAATGCAAATCTATTCTTTTTTCTGTATATTTTGCTGTTTCTCTGCTATTGGAGCCCAGTTTTGCAGGTACAGATGGCGCAGACGTGGTGTACGGAGGCGCGTGGGGCATGAGGAGACACGAGCTGTGGAGCGCGTAGAGGCACGTGCGGGGGAGGCTGCGGCACTGGTTGATTCCAGAACCCTCTAGGGTTTCTGGAACGTCGAACATGTAACCTCCTGAAGTAGGGGTTATTAGGTTTGAATTGTTTTGCATGTGTAGGGCTGGATTATGTATTAATTAAGGTGTTTTAAGATCTGGGTATAAGCCAAGGGTAGGCCCGAGCTGTAGGAAAATTTTGTTTTTAACTGTTAGTTAAGGGGAGCTAGGCATTTGAGGCCTTAAGAAAATTTGTAGGGGAACTTGGACATAAAAAATGGGCTTGTTAAAGTGGCAAGGAGGAGCCACTTAGGGCCTTGGTAAGTGACGCCTCAAGCAGTGGAGAAGGGCTCAGGTTCGAGTGGCAAGGGAAGCAAATGGGAATTTTATTTTGCTGCAAGGAGGAGAGGTAGTGGACGGCACAGGGACTTTAAGTGGATAAGGATGAGACTTGGTCTCTTTCTTTTAAAATTCGGCTAGAAGAGAAGGATAAGTGTTGACTTATTCAAAATTGTTTGAATAAGGGGAGAAGAGGAAAAATAGGAGAAAAATGTGGGTTTTGATAGGGGAAGTAGTGTTGGCCGGCCAAGGGGTTCTTTGGATGACAAATTCAGTCATGTAGGGGAGGGAGTAAGTGCTGAAATTGTCTTTTATTGAGCATCCATCTTCTTCTTTCTCTTTTAGTCTCCTTGCCGAAATTCTTCTCACTTTCTCTTACTATTCTTTTTCTTTCTTTCGACCCCAATTCTACACCTTTTCTTGTATGGCCGAATATTCCATCACCATTTGAAAGGCTTAGCCGAACCTTATAGCCCTCATTCTCTCCTCTTTTTCTTTTCACCATTAAAGTGCCGAAACATCATCTCTATTTTGGTTCTCAGAAGCCAATCTCAATTGAAGCCGAATCTCCCTAGTGTTCTTCAAGTCGAATCTATAATCCCTTGCTATTCTCTTCAAAGCCGAAACACTTCTTATGGATTAGCCGAAACCTTTCTCTTTGGGATCTAGAAGCCGATTCTCTAGGGTGCTTTAATAGCGGTAAGTATTTTCTTTCCTTAGCAATCGGTTTTCCCTTCTTTCTCTTTTGGTGGCCAAAACCGAATGGTTGGCCTTGATTTCTAAGGATGGCCGAATGTTCATAGGGCCATTATCTTGTGTTTCTTTTGTTTGTAGCCAACGTGAAGGAGCATTGAAAGGGTCTCTTGGATTCGATTACTCAAGGTAAGGGTATGTTATTCGGCCATAGGCCATTTTGTCTGTTAGTGATGACCGTTTCTGACTATGATTATTTAGGGGCAAATCGACAGGAGTAAGCAGAAGCTTTCGGGATTCTGATCCATTTGGTAAGGATGTTAAGTTGTAGTTTCTATTCGTTTAAGATCTCCTATTAATCGGGTTTTGATTAAAGTGTTCGTCGATGGATGCGAGTGCCAGTCAAGGGGAGAAAGGGGTAGTCCCTATCCCTAAGTTTAAGAAGCGATCAGTCTCTGCGGTACGGGATTGGCCACCGGGGTGTGGGCCAGCGTCAGAACAAGAGCGTAGGTAGATAGTTGTAGTTTCGGTTAGAGATAGCATTGATATCGAGAGTGTGATTCTTCAGGTTATCAGGTGTGTAGTTATCGCACTGTTCTCTTGTTATTTGTGTATGTTGTTATATATATATGTATATGATGTGTATGGTAGCCGAAAATAATGGCTAAGATGGTGGATACCCATGGTGGGTAATCGATTAACCAGGTCAGTATTTTATGACATTAATTTACCTATGGTATATGTATGAAATTGTGGTAGCATGTGATGTATACTCATTCCAATGATATGTTGTCATGATACATATATATGCATGGGGCCTGGGATATGATTAAAGAAGGACAGGGTGTACATATTTATGTACGTGGTCTGATGTTAGCCTTGTGCTACATTGGCGCTTGATGTTGGCTATGTGCTTCATCAAGGTGGGGTGTTGGCTATGTGCCACATCGTGGGCAGATGATAGCTGTGTGCATCACCGTGGATTGAGGATGACCTCGAGTCACCTCGTGGATACAGATATGTGGGGTCACTTAGGTGATCGGTGGCTAAGCCACGGCCTTGGGCAGCAGGTCTGCCAAGGAGGTGTGTAGCGGTTGGAGGGCGATTAGTAATCCCCTGGTGTGTGCGGCAGGTACGGGGGTGTGTAGCGGATGGACACTAGGTTGGGCTGGGCTTCATTTTGCATAATTATGTATGTGGACTGTGTGGATATGGGCCAAGCCCATATTGTGGAGGCATGTGAAATAACTATACACTAAGTCAGTTTGACTCACCCAATTTTTACCAAACAATGCAGGTGATTCGTGATTCTTGGACCGGGCTGGAGCTGATATGAGGTGGCCATGCAGAAGATGTTTTTATTTATTTCTTGCACTTTATATTTCCAGTACTCTTGTATCATTATTTGTTGTAATAAGGGCCACTTAAAGTATTTGGGGATTTTTATTATGTTTAAGTTGGATTGACGAACGAGCTAATATTTGGGAATGGTTTATTTTATTTTCAAAGCAAAGACATCTTAAAAATTAAATTAAAGTTTTCAATCCGGATATCTTGTAACAACCTAATTTTAATTAGCAGTTTAAATATACCATATTTTATAAATGACAGCAAACTTTTATGTTTTTACCCTTATGTCAAATTCTTTTCAAACGTTTTCCTCAGTAGCATTCTAAATTCGGCCGTGGTGTTTGGGCAGGGTTTGGGGTGTTACAGAACATATTGGGCTATTTGGGCCAACTTCAGAATTGGGCTAGGGTTATTTATTTGGGCCTTAATAGAGTTAAGACATTGGGCTTGTAGGGATTAGCTTTGTTTGGTCTATTTGTATTTGGGTTTGACGTAATAAACTGGACTGTTTAATTGGTTTTTATTTTGTTTTTGTGTTTAATATTTGATTTAATTGGTTATGGCATGGGCCCGGGCAAATTTTGGACCTTACAATGGCTATTGTCATCTTGTTTAGCCGAATTTGAAAGAAAAAAGAAAGAAAAGAAGCAAAATAGGGTTCGACCATTACTAAGCTTGATTAAGGTATGAATTTTGTTCGTTTTTTTGATAATTCCTATGTTTTTGTAATCGTTGCTTAGTATACTATCAAGCCCATTCCTTAATTTTAGAATTTGATGAAGATGTTGAGATATGCCATTGATGATTCTGTAAGTTTTGTAATGTTAGTTGATGAAATATGAAATATATGTGTTAGATTAACATGTTTTGTTTTTAGATTTTTGATGAATATGAGTAATTTGGACTAAATTGTGAAAATAATATTTTGAGGGACTAAAATGTGAAATAAATAAAATATATGGTCTTGTATGATCATGATGATTATTCGGCTAAGCATGGGTACAAAGAAATTATGTGTATTTTGTGATTTTGTGAAATATGGACTTATATGTCAAAATGTGAAAATGTGAGGGCTAATTTGTAAAATGCCCTAAATGTATATTGTAACATCCTGAATTTTTGGGCCTACGCGTTTAGTGTGTGGGTATGTTTAATGTATTAATTCAAGGGTTAGGGATCTAGATTGGGCTCAAGAATAGGTTGAGGCTTTGTTTATATATTTTGTTTAGACACTCTAGGGCTTAAAGTAAAGTTTTGGTAACTTATTTGACATAGTGGGCTTGTGGCCCAGAGGAAAATGATGCCACTAGGAGGAAGGGGAGTTGGCGTCACTAGTGCATGAGGAGGGCCCAAATTTCGGTTGCTTGAAGCCCAAGTTATAGGGCCAAATTTCGGCACTTAAAAGGGGACTAGGAGGGGACGGCACAAGGCTAAAATATAGGGATTTTTAATGTTTTTAATTTGTGGATAATAAGCTGATAAAGGAGGGAGGAAGTGGTGTGATGTAGGATACTTTTGGACAGGTGTTTTGATAAAGATAAGGAAAGGATGAGGAGCTATCTGCAAGACGAGGTGTTGGCCGAAAATCCATCACCTAGAGGAGTTAAGAAATCAGTTTCTTTATGGCAAAGGGGTGCCGAATTTTCCCTTTTTATTTGCTTAATTTTTAGTTATCAGGAAGGGCACTTTCGGGTTTTGATAGGTAAGTGCCAAAATTTATATAAATAGGGGGTAGCTCATCAATTATGGCATTTAAACCCTACTCTTTTCTTCATTCTTTGTGCCGAAAATTAGTGGCTAATTTCTTGTCATCTTTTTCTTTTCTCTGCCGAAACCTCCACTCCATTCTTCCTCTCAACCTTCTTTCTTTTCTTTCTCCTTTATTGGCCGAACTCTTTGACACTCTCCTTCTCATCTCTTTCAAATACTTTAGCCGAAATCTCTAAATCTCTCCTTGTTTTCTTTCTTTCTAAGCCAAAGCCGATACACTTTACTTAGATCTTCTAAAAGCCAAAAGCGCACCAGTTCATCTTTTTCGGGATTTTCATAAAAGTCGAAATCCTTAGATCTCATCTCCTGTGTTTGCCGAATTCTCTCTGAGGTATCTGGTTGTGCCGAATCTCGAAGGAAACTGAAGGTAAGTGTTGATTCATAAGATTTCAATCCTTTCCGGCTTTTTAGGGACTCTAGTCGAATGGCTATAAGGAAACTAATCTTAAGTTTTTCTCTTATTTACGGTATTCTGGGATTTGAAGAGGAGTCAATCGCGTAGATCTCTAAGCCAGAGTTCAGTAACACTCGAATCGTGTTACTTTCGGGATTTCAAGGTAAGGAGATATATTAGTTTTAACGTGTAAATTTGGGTATTTATTAACCCTTGGCCGAATGTAGGGGAGCCCAAATCTTCGTATTCTTCCGGCTTTTAAGTAAGGTTTTAGACTAAGGGTGTAGATCTAGATAGTAAGGATTTAATTAAGGGAGTAAAACTACGTGATATCAGGTGTGTAACACTTCCACATCATTTAGATTGCCTATTAAGAATATGTTATAAATCTGTTATGTTCTGATAAATGCCGAAATTCCGGCATAATGGTTGAAACCCTAGGAGGGTAAAAGCGAATCACCAGGTTAGTGATCTCTGTCATTCCTAAGTGAATGTTCCTGTTAAGATTACATATGTGATAAGTATGCCGATTTCTGTGATTGCCTGGGGTTGGGTTCATTGAAAGGGGAAGTGTTCTGTTGTAGCGGCTTCTACCGTGACCTGTTGTAGCGGCTTCTGCCGTGACCTGTTGTAGTGGCTCTTGCCATGACCTGTTGTAGTGGCTACGGCCATGATCTGACGATGAGCAGCTATCTGCAGCATGACTGCCATCGATGGTGTGTAGCGGTGTGGGTTGATTGTAGAAATCCCCAATGGTGTGACTGGCAGGTAAGGGTGGCGTGTAGCGGATGAAAACCTAGGATTTGGGTTGGGCTTTGCATATTTTCTGATATATTATATTCTGTTATATGTTCTGTGGGGTTAAGGCCCAAATCTAATGGTGCATGAGGGTTGCACACTGAGTCTGGCGACTCGCTCTATTATTTTAACAATTTCAGGTAGCACCTAGTGCATCAGACCGGGCTGGAGAGGAGCGCAAGGTGGCCATGCGAGAGAGTACTTGATCCAGCAGAAGATTTTACTTAGAATATTGTTTTTTAATATTTTTGATTAAGGGTTTTGAATTTCGTTGTAATAAGGCCTTGGGGCACTAGACTATTATTATGTTTTGGTTTTATGTTGGGCTTTTATTACTAGGCATTTAAAATTTCATGTTTAAATTAAGCTAAGACATGTATGAAATTTCGGTTCTTATTTAAAATTCACCAAGGCATTTTATAAGTTTATATCTTAGATGACTTAATAAATCATTAAGTTTTTGGTATAAACAATTAATTTCGATAATTATTTTCAAAAGTGTCACATCTTTTGTAAAATTTCCTTAGTGACATACCAGATCTGGTTGTAGTGTTTGGGCCGGATTTGGGGTGTTACAAATTGGTATCAGAGCCCGATTCAAAACTCGACTTTGGGGGTTTTGGGCTCAAAACGTTTTCTAAAACTGGGTATTTGAAACATGTATATTTATAAATGATACATGATGGTTTTCTCGGCATGGCACCTGCGTCTCCGGCCCAAGTCTGCCAGGTAAGTATTATGAACTGACTGTGTGTTATATATGAATGTAGGCTTGATGGGCTTTAAGGGACGCAGATTATTTTTTTAGAACTTGATGGACTTTAGGCTTAGCTTAAAACAACTTTCTGAATCTCATAAGACTTAATCTATCCAAACAAACCCGTGAACAAATCGCTGGATTAGGGTGTGGCAACAGGCATGCGCATGTCTAGGATTGGATCCGGAAGAGCCTGGTATTTAAGCAGTCCTAGTGACTCACCTCCTCTTTGCTGGAATCCTACCTGGTGCGTAGTGACTGTTCACCCTAACCACGAGGATTTGTTGACGGGCCAAAATCTATAATTAAAACCCGAAAGGGACCAGCCACCTTATCTTTGCAAAATTGCTAAAATACCCTTCTTTTGAAAAAACATACCAAGATACCCGGGATTTGCAAATATACCCCGATTTACAAAGTCAACGAAATTTTTCCTTAAAAAAAAAACACACACACACACAACACATGACAACAAACAAAAACTCACAAACACCTGAACACTACTATTTTCTTTTGAAATCAAATCCTCTAAGATACCCCTGTGTTTTTTTTAAAAAATTGAAAAATATCTCTGATTTGTAAAATCTTCAAATTACCCCTGGTTCATAAAGGAACTAAAATATCTCTGATTTGTAAAAAAATTACTAAATTGCTCCTGATTTGTAAAATGACCAAAGTACCCCTGATTTCAAAATTACCAAAATACCCCCAGATTGAAAAATTACTGAAATACCCCTGGATTGCAAAAATTACCAAAATACCCTTATTTCATGAAATCAACAAGAACTCTATTTTGAAAATTATGAAAATGCCCTTGTAGGATAAAATTACGGAAATACCCCTAGGTAGTGGAATAACGAAAATACCCCTGTGTATTGAATGTGGGGGTACGGATGTTGTCTGTATGTTGGTTGTTGAATGTATGTAGTTCCTAGAACTAGGAGATGTGAACTTGAGACTGAATTGTAGATATAATTGCGAATTCGAAAGAACCACTCTTAAAATTACTATTCATAAGACTGTTTGTGGTTAATTAGTGGAAAGAATTAATGATTCATAAAATTCTCAATCAGATAAACGCCAACCGGAAGAATGAGTACAAGGGGTAGAGGACGTCCGCCGCGTGGACGCGGTAGGGGTAGGATGACTTTGTCTGAGCCAGTAGGGTCTGGCCACGGGTCAGGAAACGAAATGCCGGATCCTCCAACTGTGGAGGGAGAGTTACGGGATCAGTCAGGCGGAGATGATGCAGTATCTCAAGCGATGCTGGGGGTTCTCGAAAGGGTTGCTGGGGTAGGCACTGGTTCAGGTGCTCGGAAATCGGTATCTGAATGACTCCGAGCCAACGGAGCGGAAGTGTTTAGGGGTGTTTCTAGCGTAGCCCCTAACACAGCTGAGTATTGGTTGGAAGCAACTGAGCGCATAATGGATGATTTGGATTTCATGGTGGAGGAGAAGTTGAAAGGGGTTGTGTCTCTCCTTCGAGACGAGGCTTATCAGTGGTGGCTCACAGTAAAGGAGGGTACTGCTGCAGACCGGATTGACTGGGATTACTTTAAGGAATCGTTTCAGGGAAAGTATGTTGGGGCTAGCTATGTGGACGGTCAAAGGAAGGCACTCCTGAATTTGGTGCAGGGAAGTAAGTCTGTATCTGAATACGAGGTGAAGTTTCTGCGGTTGAGCCGTTACGCTCGAGGGATTGTGGCGACTGATTATGAGTGTTGCGTACGGTTCGAGGATGGACTAAGGGATGAGCTGAGGGTATTAGTAGCACCGCAGCGGGAAAGGGACTTTGCGGTTTTGGTTGAGAAAGCTAAGATATTTGAGGAGGTTAAGCGGACTGAGAAACAGAATAAGGATAAAGATAGGAATAGGAATAAGAGGAATTTTGAGCAGTCGGGATCATCTGGGAATTTCCAGAAAAAGCCTAGGTCCGATGGGCCAGCTCGTGCTCCGACGGGTCAGAATCGATCATGTCCTTCGTGTGGGAAGATGCATTATGGGGAGTGCAGAAAGAGCACCGGTAGATGCTTTAGGTGTGGATCCACGGAGCATATGATTAAGGATTGTCCGCAGGTGGATCAAGCACAGCCCGCGGGACGAGGTTCTGATCAGGCTGGGAGAGGTGATCAACAACCACCAAGGGGCCGCAGACAAGCCAGGGGCGATAATGGTAATGAACGCGGTCGTGGAGCACCTGGTAGAGGGGCAGGTTATGTTGAGGCGAGGGAGCCAGCGTTGGTCTATGCAGCACATCACCAAGGGGAAGGAGACGCTCCAGATGCGAACAATGGTGCGTACCCTACCATAGTATACTAAGTGTTTATTTTGGCTTTAGAATTAGAGTGCGCAGCGAAAGCATAGTGGTGAGACTTAGGTAGTACGATTATTAGTTAGTTGGAAATTTCGAGGATGAAATTTCTTTAAGGGGGAAGAATTGTAACATCCTAAATTTTTGGACCTACGCGTTTAGTGTGTGGGTATGTTTAATGTATTAATTCAAGGGTTAGGGGTCCAGATTGGGCTCAAGAATGGGTTGAGGCTTTGTTTAAATATTTTGTTTAGACACTCTAGGGCTTAAAGTAAAGTTTTGGTAACTTATTTGACATAGTGGGCTTGTGGCCCAGAGGAAAATGATGCCACTAGGAGGAAGGGGAGTTGGCATCACTAGTGCATGAGGAGGGCCCAAATTTCGGTTGCTTGAAGCCCAAGTTATAGGGCCAAATTTCGGCACTTAAAAGGGGACTAGGAGGGGACGGCACAAGGCTAAAATATAGGGATTTTTAATGTTTTTAATTTGTGGATAATAAGCTGATAAATGAGGGAGGAAGTGGTGTGATGTAGGATACTTTTGGATAGGTGTTTTGATAAAGATAAGGAAAGGATGATGAGCTATCTGCAAGACGAGGTGTTGGCTGAAAATCCATCACCTAGAGGAGTTAAGAAATCAGTTTCTTTATGGCAAAGGGGTGCCGAATTTTCCCTTTTTATTTGCTTAATTTTTAGTTATCAGGAAGGGCACTTTCGGGTTTTGATAGGTAAGTGTCGAAATTTCTATAAATAGGGGGTAGCTCATCAATTCTGGCATTTAAACCCTACTCTTTTCTTCATTCTTTGTGCCAAAAATTAGTGGCTAAGTTCTTGTCATCTTTTTCTTTTCTCTGCCGAAACCTCCACTCTATTCTCCCTCTCAACCTTCTTTCTTTTCTTTCTCCCTTATTGGCCGAACTCTCTGACAATCTCCTTCTCATCTCTTTCAAATACTTTAGCCGAAATCTCTAAATCTCTCCTTGTTTTCTTTCTTTTTAAGCCAAAGCCGAAACACTTTACTTAGATCTTCTAAAAGCAGAAAGCGCATCAGTTCATCTTTTCCGGGATTTTCATAAAAGCCGAAATCCTTAGATCTCATCTCCTGTGTTTGCCGAATTCTCTCTGAGGTATCTGGTTGTGCCGAATCTCGAAGGAAACTGAAGGTAAGTGTTGATTCATAAGATTTCAATCATTTCTGGCTTTTTAGGGACTCTAGCCGAATGGCTATAAGGAAACTAATTTTAAGTTTTTCTCTTATTTACAGCATTCCGGGATTTGAAGAGGAGTCAATCGCGTAGATCTCTAAGCCAGAGTTCAGTAACACTCGAATCGTGTTACTTTCAGGATTTCAAGGTAAGGAGATATATTAGTTTTAACGTGTAAATTCGGGTATTTATTAACCCTTGGCTGAATGTAGGGGAGCCCAAGTCTTCGTATTCTTTCGACTTTTGAGCAAGGTTTTAGACTAAGGGTTGTAAATCCAGATAGTAAGGATTTAATTAAGGGAGTAAAACTACACGATATCAGGTGTGTAACACTTTCACATCATTTAGATTGCCTGTTAAGAATATGTTATAAATCTGTTATGTTCTGATAAATGCCGAAATTCCGGCATAATGGTTGAAACCCTAGGAGGGTATAAGCGAATCACCAGGTTAGTGATCTCTGTCATTCCTAAGTGAATGCTCCTGTTAAGATTACATATGTGATAAGTATGCCGATTTCTGTGATTGCATGGGGTTGGGTTCATTAAAAGGGGAAGTGTTCTGTTGTAGCGGCTTCTACCGTGACCTGTTGTAGCGGCTTCTGCCATGACCTGTTGTAGTGGCTCTTGCCATGACCTGTTGTAGTGGCTACGGCCATGATCTGACGATGAGCAGCTATCTACAGCATGACTGCCATCGATGGTGTGTAGCGGTGTGGGTTGATTGTAGAAATCCCCAATGGTGTGACTGGCAGGTAAGGTGGCGTGTAGCGGATGGAAACCTAGGATTTGGGTTGGTCTTTGCATATTTTCTAATATATTATATTCTGTTATATGTTCTGTGGGGTTAAGGCCCAAATCTAATGGTGCATGAGGGTTGCTCACTGAGTCTCGCGGCTCACCATATTATTTTAACAATTTCAGGTAGCACCTAGTGCATCAGACCGGGCTGGAGAGGAGCGCAAGGTGGCCATGCGAGAGAGTACTTGATCCAGCAGAAAATTTTACTTAGAATATTGTTTTTTAATATTTTTGATTAAGGGTTTTGAATTTCGTTGTAATAAGGCCTTGGGGCACTAGACTATTATTATGTTTTGGTTTTATGTTGGGCTTTTATTACTAGGCATTTAAAATTTCATGTTTAAATTAAGCTAAGACATGTATGAAATTTCGGTTCTTATTTAAAATTCACCAAGGCATTTTATAACTTTATATCTTAGATGACTTAATAAATCATTAAGCTTTCGGTATAAATAATTAAATCCGATAATTGTTTTCCAAAATGTCACATCTTTTGTAAAATTTCCTTAGTGACATACCAGATCCGGTTGTAGTGTTTGGGCCGGGTTTGGGGTGTTACATATATTTTTGGATTGAATTGAATGATTTAGTGAATAAATGAGTTAAATTTGAATATGTATAGATTAAGAACCAAAGAAAACGGATTTAGACCGAGGAAAGTCGAAATTGATTTAGTAATCGAATCAGTCCGTTTATTCCGAATACGAGGTAAGTCTATATACAAATAAATGTATTTGAATTGATTTGTTTATGTTTATATGAAATTGAATTGTGATGAATGATTATGGAAGATACACACATGAAATCCAAGAAAGTATCGATAATGTGACAATGTCCGGAAAGCCCCGTATGAACCTTAGGAATAGATAGGATTCATATGTCATGACATAGGGTTCCGATATGAGATAACGTGTAAGACCACGTCTGGGACGTTGGCATCGATTTGAGAATTACGTGTAAGATCATGTCTGAGACATTGGCATCGTATATGATTTCGTGTAAGACCCTATCTGGGACAGTGGCATCGATATTTGATTACATGTAAGACCACGTTTGGGACGTTGGCATTGTACGAGTATTTTGAGTTATCCAAGTATCCTATTTGATTTCGAATGGTTCAACGAGCAATTCAGAGAAATGAAAGACTATGTGAAATATGTAACCGATTCAGGTATATTTGAAATGTATACTATGTTTGAGTATGAAAGGTAAGTATATGTGAATTTGCAAAAGTGAGATATGTGCATAGACTTGTTGAGACAAAATGTGATATATGTATGAATATGCTATGATCTAATGAGATACATGGAGATGTGATTTGTTGTTAAGCAAATGGTTAGATAAAATTGAGCTAAAGAAGAAATATGAATATGCTATTGGGATATGTTAAAGTTCATGTAATTGAAATGGTTATAAATGTTTTATATGTTAAGTTTATTTGTATATGGCTTGCTAAGCTTTTGAAAGCTTACTCTATGTGTGTTTGCATTGTTTTATAGATGGTTAAAGCTACGGAAGGCTAGGGGATTGTCGAGGATCATCACCACACTATCAAACTCTATTTTGGCACCTTTTGAACATGTACATATTTAAGTATGGCATGTATAGTCTAGTTGAATTGGGTGATGTTTTGAGTTGTATATATAAGCTATGTGATATGGCTTGTAAATGGGATGTGAATATGGTAAATTTTAGTCAATGTTTTGTGATGCAAAGTTGGTATATTATTGATGAAAGGTTGTCATAATAAATTGGTAAGTTTTTGGATGGATTATACTTAGAAATGCTTGTGATTAGAATGATATAAATGGTACATAAGTTGGTATGTTTGATATGCATTTGAATGGTTAGAAAAGATGGATATTATTGGTATGATTTGGTTGCATTCTGAAGGTATGAAATGTGTTTGTTTGTACTTGTAAGATTGACCCAAAATGGGTAGCAAATTGGCCTTGCAAATGGCCTATATTTGCTCATACAGTTGAGCACACAGGCGTGTGGCTCGACCGTGTCCCTTAAATTTGTAATTTGATTCAAGTTAGTGTCGACCACGGGCCAGACACATGGGTGTGTGACAGGCTGTGTGATGTAAGTTAGTGTCGACTACGGGTGAAGCATACGGGCGTGTCCTCGGCTATGTGGACAAGTCAGTATGTATGGCCTGATTTGCCACGGCTTAGACATACGGGTGCGTCTGAGGCCGTGTAACTTTGAAAAATATTAAGTTTTCAGAAAATTTTGTATGATTCGGTTTAGTCCCGACCCCTTCCTAATGCATGTTTCGTAGACCTATTTAAGGGGCTTTATGTAAATGATTTATTTTGATATGATAATGATATATCTTGTGATGTGAAATGTTCGTAAAAGTTCTGATTTGTCTGGTAATACCTCTTAACCCTAAATCGACGATGGTTACGGGTTAGGGGAGTTACATTTTGGTATCAGAGCTACGATTTAGTCGATTCTAGGACTAACGTAGCGTGTGAGAGTCTAGCTATACATGCCATATATGCGAACTGTGATAGTGTGATGAATCGTGACGTATAAAATGTGTTTTTTGTATAGTAAATGGATCCCGAAAGAGTTGTAGCTGACGATGTTGAAAGTAATGCGCCTGCTCTCGCTCAAGGGACAGTGCCATTTGATTCGAGACCGGCTACTAGCAGTCAGGAAGGAGAGGTTAAATAAGCCTTCTTCCAAATGATGAATGAGTGGTTCACTTAGTACATTAGAACAAATTCGGCTGTTTCACAACCTCCGCCCCCACCCAATCCTTCTCAGACTTCTGTTGTACCTCCGATTATGAATCTGAATTTGTTGAATAAGCTTCCGGTTGATAAAATTCGTAAATATAGGGTTGAAGAGTTTAGGGCCACTAGTGATGATGATGCTGAGAGAGCTAAGTTTTTGTTGGAGCATACAATCCGAGTGTTTGATGAAATGTCTTGTACTCCTGAAGAATGTGTAAAATGTGTAGTTTCTTTGTTATGAGATGCAGCTTATTAGTGGTGGAAAACTTTGACTTTTGTTGTTCCAAAAGAACGCATTACATGGGATTTCTTTCAATCTGAGTTTCAGAAGAAATAAATTAGTCAGAGATTTATAGATCAAAAATGTAAAGAGTTTCTGGAATTGAAAAAAGGTTGTATGTCTGTCACAGAATACGAACGAGAATTTGTGAGATTAAGTCAATATGCACAGGAATGTGTTTCTACTGAAGTAATAATGTGTAAAAGGTTTGAAGACGGCCTGAATGAAGATATCCATTTGCTAGTTGGAATTCTAGAAATAAAAAAATTGTTGTGCTTGCTGATCGAGCGTGTAAAGTTGAGGCACTCGGGAAAGATAAAAGAAAAGCTGAGTTAGAAGCTAGAGATGTGAGAAAGAGATTTTCAAGTAAATCATTTCAGTCTGCATCAAAGAAATTCAGAGATGAGCATAGCCATTCAAAGGCTAATGTGGGACATTCAAACAGAGATCGTGTTAGATCACATTCAAAATTCAAAGCTCTAGCGGCTTCGATAGCTAGTGTTGGAAATGTTCGATCTGAGCGAACTGAATGTAGACATTGTGGTAAAATACATCTGGGCAATTGTAGATTGAATAACCGAGCTTGCTTTAAATGTGGATCATTAGATCATTTCATTCGGGACTGTCCTGAGTCAGTTGAACAAGAAATGCTTCAGCTAGGGTTAGATCTTCTAGGAACACAAGAAATGTGAGTGGTAGCCAGAAAGCTACAAAAGATACGGTTGCGAGATCTGAAGCTAGAGTACCTGCTAGAGCTTACGCCATTCGAGCTCGTGAGGAAGCTTCGTCTCCAGATGTTATTATGGGTACATTTACTCTTTACGATAGTTCTATGATTGCAATGATAGATCCAGGGTCTACTCATTCGTATGTATGCCTGTAGAGTCTACTGAATTTGTAATTAGAGTATCGAACCCCTTAGGTAAAAGTGTCTTGGTTGACAAAGTGTGCAAGAATTGTCCGTTGATGTTTCGAGATATTTGTTTTTTAGTTGATTTGATGCTACAACCTTTTGATGAGTTTGATATAATTTTGGGTATGGATTGGTTAACATTGTATGATGCTATTGTGAACTGTAAACGAAAGGCTATTGATTTGAGATGTCAGAATGAGGGAATAGTTCGAGTAGAATCGAATTATTTGAATGGGTTACCGGCCATAATATCAGTGATGAAAGCTCAAAGTTATGTGAAAAAGGGTTATGAAGCTTATTTTGCCTATGTGATTGATTCGAAAGTGAATTAAAAGAAAGTTGAATTTGTACTAGTTGTTTGTGAGTTCCCTGACGTGTTTCCTGAAGAACTATCGGGATTACCTCCGATATGAGAAGTTGAATTTGGTATTGAATTAGTGCCGGGGACGACTCCTATCTCCATAGCTCTGTATAGAATGGCACCTACAGAATTGAAAAAGTTAAAGTCTCAGTTGCAAGAGTTGACCGAAAGAGGATTTGCACGACCGAGTTTCTCACCTTGGGGTGCTCCCATTCTGTTTGTGAAAAAGAAAGATGGCATGATGAGAATGTGTATTGGTTACCATCAGTTAAATAAAGTGACAATAAAGATTAAATATCCTCTACCTAGAATTGATGATTTGTTTGATCAATTGAAAGGAGCTTCTGTGTTTTCAAAGATAGACCTGAGATCGGGGTATTATCAGTTGCGAGTAAAAGATTCAGATATTCCGAAAATTGATTTTCGAACGAGGTACGGGCACTATGAGTTTTTAGTTATGCCTTTCGGACTAACAAATGCTCCTGCTGTCTTTATGGATTTGATGAACAAAATTTTCGGACTAACTTTCTCCTTCAGGCTTTATATTAAATTTCAACCCAATTAACTTTGGATAAAACTAAAATATAAAATACATAAAATAACCATCATTTGGACCATCCTTCGCTAGAAAAATATTCAGTCTTGCTCTTGGTTCACTTGATGCAAAAATTTCTCCAATGGTTCAAACCTTTCAAGGTCTATCGAGCCAATTTTTACCTTTTATGCAAAACTGTCGAAAATAAACCAAATTTGTGAAAATTTATTATAAAAATAATTAAAATTCAATATGTTAATAATTTAAGTGGAATTTATAATTAGAGCTCAAAAGGTGCTGAAAAAGTCTATATATTTTTGTGTTTCAACACTGAAACACCCCAAACCCGGCCCACGAGCCTTGACCGGATCTGGTATGTTCCTCGATGTAAACCGGTTTAAATTTCTTTTGTTACTTAGGAAAAATTTGTGTGTTTTGAAAGTAAAATGGTTTTGGGTTGGGCTTGAGTTGAAAACAAGTTTATTTTATTAAAAATCTTTTGCGTAAGTGGCAAAACATTTAGAGTTAGATTTAAAATAAATTTACTTAATCTTTTAATTGATAAAAGATTCATAACAAAATAAATAAAAAAAATAAAGTAGTCCAACTATGGCCTTATTACATCAAATAATTCCCCAAAAATAAATTAAAATGCTTAAATAGAATAAAAGTCCAAATAATGAAATTTTCCTTGCTGTGCATGGCCACCTTTGTGCTCCTGCCGACCCGGTCCATTACTGATCATCACCTGGAAGAAAATATTCCCCAACGGGGTGAGTCAAACAGACTCAATGTGTAACCAACACTATAACTTAACAATTCAGGCATACAATGTCATATCACATACTTATTCATATAACAGATATAAAGTAATGATGCAAACCCGAACCCAAACCTAGATGCCATCCGCTACACATCACCCATACCAACCTGCACACCGTGGGGACTAATAAGTCAACCCTTCATCCGCTACACACCATCGAAGGCAGTCGCTGCAGTCGACGTGCTCATCACCCTTATAAAATTCGTGGTCTTAGGTCACCACATTCAGATATCGTGGTCTTAGGTCACCACATTCAAATATCGTGGTCTTAGGTCATCACATTCAGATATCGTGGTCTTAGGTCACCACATTCACTTCCCCTTTCATATAACCCGAATGCCCCATATCATTCATATCATGCATATTACATAATTTCACATTCTTATCACTTTTCACATGTTACATATATAACATAATTTCTTATCACTTTTCACATGTTACATATATAACATAATTTCATATTCCTAGTAGGAGTAGGAAGCGTACCTGAGTACTTTTGTACCATTACATGGTACCTTAGCCATATTCTTACACATTCTTATAGTCACATACATATTAATTATTGCCATAAATATATCAAGAAATAGTGTGAGGTACACACCTGATTCGCTTAAGGTTTCCAATCCAAATCCCGAAAAGCTTGATCTAATGCCTTAGATCTTAGATCTCTACATTTAATCAATCATTTAATACTTAGTAAAGAGCCATTCGGCCATAAATCCAAATCCTAGTAGGATTAGTACACTAAAACTTACCTTATTGCCGATTGACTTAAGAATCAAGTCCCGAAACTTTGTTGTATTTCTTCTTGTATTCGGCCAAACATTAAATCACATCTCAGGTTAGTTTTGGCTTTTTAAACAATTATGAAATAGATCTAGATATCAAAATAAGCCTTGGCCGAATGCTATAGACACTTACCTTGTGGATTTTAAATCCCTAAACTCACCGAATAACTAGGGAACACGCGGCCTATGGTGTACCTTCGAAAAAAGAACTTCTCCTTCCTTGTAGTCGACACTTAGTAAATCCCGAAAGTATTCCTTGCCTTAGATGTCTGTCGAAATCCCTATAACTTCATGTTAGATCAATTTCTAACATTTATTCACAACAAATAACCCTTAGCCGAATGTTAAATATGACTTACCTTAGATTCTTAAATCCCGAAATAGTTGACTTGTCTTATGAAGTTGTCGACAATGGCAGAAATCCCGAAGAGCCTTCTTTCGAAGTTTCGACTAACACAATAATGGGGTTAGATTTCCTAGTTTCGGCTTTAATCTTAGAAGAAAAAGAATGGAAATTGATAACTACTGACCTTACCCTTAATCTTTGTAATCGACAGCCCCCTTTTCTTGAGTCCTCAAAGATTCGGCTTAAGGCCTAGAGAATAGTCACACAAATTTTGGCTTTTGGAATATTGAGAGGAGAAGAATGAAGAAGAAAAGAATAGTTGCTTAAGAGAATTCGGCAATGGTGAAATAAGGAGAAGGGAAATTCGGCAGAGCTTATCAAGGAAGAGAAAATAATGTTGAATGGCCTCTCTTTTCCTTTTATAGCCGAATTTACTAGCTTAGAATCCCTTACTTGGCCACCACTCTTCTATTTTGATAGCTTTATCACTTTAATTATCACCTAAAACTTAATCCAATAATTATCTCTTATCTCTTAATAAAAATATCAATAAAAATCCATCATTTATCCATCTATTTGCCGAATTTTAACAACAATAAAACACCTCCCTCTAGAGCCTTAATGCCGTCCACTTCTCTTGTTCCTGGCACCAAAATAAAATTCTTTTATTTGCTCCCCAAGTGACTCAAACCCAGGCCCAATTGCACCTGCTTGTGGCGTCAACTCCAGAGGCCCTAAGTGGCGCCTCCAAGCCACTTTTCCAAGCCCATTTGTATGTCATATTTCACCCATAAATTTTCTTAAGGCCACCTTACTTTACTTCCCGCTCTTAACCTCAGAACTTAAGTTTTCCTAAAACGTTTCCTTACATTTCCTTACATTTCCTTACATTTCCAAGTTTCCAAAAATGTTCGTTTGCCTCCTTTAAACTTAACATTTCTTACATTTCCAAGTTTCCAGAAATGTTCACTTTCCTCTTTTGAACTTAACATTTCTTACATTTCCAAGTTTCCAGAAATGTTCACTTTCCTCTTTTGAAACTTAACATTTCTAAATCATTTCCAAGTTTCCAAAAATGTTCATAATACATTCATAACACACAAGACATACCATTTCGTATACTTAAATAAAAAATGCATAGGCCCATTTTCAGGATGTTACAAACACCCCCAAACTTAATTCATTACGAGTCTCGAGTAATACACAAATTGGAAAAGAAAAAGTGCTTGAGATTAGCATTGAAAAATGTCTTTCGAATACATTTCCCCCCACAATTATGAATGATTTGAATGTTAAAGATTGAATACATTGAAAAATGTCTGTTAAAGATTTTGAATGTTGTCATGGGCGTGTGGCTTAGCTGTGAGTGAAACACGGCCATGCAACACGGTCGTGTTCCCCTTGTAGGTTTTAAAGGCATTCAAGTCAGCCAGTTACAAGGCCTAGCACATGGCCTGGCACACGGGCGTGTGGCTTGGCCATGTGACCCAACTCAAAGAGTTACACAGGCACGAACACGGGCTGGGACATGACCGTGTGTCCCTATTTCAATTGTTACATGGCCTGAGACACGGGCGTGTGTCTCAGCCGTGTAAGTCAAACGGCCATGTGCCCCCTGTAATTCAATTTTTCTAACATTTTCACAAATGTTTTAAATGTTTTCGATTTAGTCCTGAATCATTTCTAAAGTGTTTCTAAGGCCTCGAGGGCTCGTTTAAGGAACGATATGCATGTATATGAAAGGTTTATATCATGTTTATGTTTATATGTGAAACGTATGTTTTAAAGTTATGTTCTCACGGTAATGCTCCTTAACCCTATTCCGGCAACGGATACATGTTAATGGTGTTATATTTAGATGTATCAGAGTTACGGTTTAGTCGATACTCAGATTGAACGCATCATGTATGAAGTCTAGAAATACACGTCAGTATATAACCTGTGATAGTGTGATGCGTTCTGACTCTGATGAGATTTTTTTCACTTGTAGACAAAGATGTTCTCCAACCGAGCTAATTCCGATAATGCTGCAAGTGATACTCAAGTATCTGATTAAAAAGTTGTTATTGATGGGTAGACACTCATAAAGGTAAGAGTAGAGGTTCATAAAGTTATGTTGATAATCAAAGTTATGTTTGATGTGTATTTATGAGAATTAGATTTAGAGGCTTTACGACCTCCACCAGCTCATTCTCAAAGTCTTATACAATGGAATTTAAACAAGATTTATGTTGTTTAAGTTTGCAAAACAGAGAGCTGAAGAGCTCAGTGGTTAATTGAGTAATAATTTTGTCAGAGTCGAAAATTGATTAACAAGTAAAGAAGAAGTTATTCATTGGTAATCGATTCTGTTAGGGATGGTATCTAAAGAACGGGCCTATCGAGATTTCTTCTAAATTGGTTTCTTTAGTGGAACGGGATAATGTGGGATCATCGATAACTTTAGTAGTCAGTGAGATAGTGTTTGAACTGTAAATATATTTGAATGTAGTTGTTATGGACGAGTATCTTACAACGATCTCCTCTGGGTATTTTATATGTTCTTTTATCTTTAGAGACAAACGTTAGATAGAGTTATTGTTAGTTTGGTTGATTGATGATCAGCATTGCTTTATTTTTCTTGGGCATTCTATTTCATTAAGTTTTGGTAGAAGATTCGATGATAAGACTCATATGATGTTATTTTTCTACTTCTATTGGTTGTTGCTCTGCTTTATATATATGTGCAATTTATGTTGTCTCTGTCACAACTGGTTCCAGTGTGTATGAGCGATATTCTTTTTCTGGAATTTCTTCGGGGTATCATCGATCTCTTTATCAATTCATATGGGCTATATTCTCAGAAATTCCATAGAGTTTTACATCTTATACTTCATTATCTCGGATTTCTTATCATTCTTATTATCTATTATATCAAATATAGTTCATCTGTAAATGATATATATTGGCTTGAGATAATTATATCTATTACAGTTATAATTCCTGGCTGGATCATGGGAGCATGTTGATACAGATTTAAGCTTTATAGATGACATGTTACTGCACTTATTGTTGCTGGAATTATATTGAGTTTTCTTATTTGCTTCGGGGTGCATTATTGGTACTTAAGACATTGTTTTAGCTATATGTTGTGCCATCTATCTTATTAGAGAACAAGGCTCAGTTTAAAGAAGGTTTTCAAAGGAAGGAGCAAAATAATTCTTCTAATTCATCTGATGGTTATGGATTCGATATGGTTCAAAGCTTTGATGTTAATAATTGAAGTAGTTTCATTATATATCCCATTTCTAACTTTCATGAAGGGGATAGGTAACGAAAAAAGTATAGACGGTGGAAGATCGTGCTTAACCTCGAATATTGGTTCTCATTACTCAGGTAATCTCAAATTATGTCAACGATTCATAACGGGTGACATATTTTGAGTGAGTTAATGCAGTTTGTGGTGATCTTTGGTTGGTATTCTGAGGAAAGTATGATAGATTGTATGTCTGGGTTATCTTGAATACAAGAAGAAAGAATTATCCTAAAATGTTATTATCCTATTATTAAGATTGACTCATTTGTTTTAGTCAGAACAGATTATTCACTTGAAAAGTTAGTTGAGTATTATGTATTTGATTTCATTGTACGAATTCACAGGCAAATAGATGGATACTTAAGATGGAAAATTCATATTCTAGAAGACATGATACATTAATATATCAATAAGATCGGTTATAATCAGAAAATGTCATTATGGGTTAAAGTCATCTCGATAGTTGCAGCTATCACACTGTATTTAAATGATATTGTTTGAAGCTTTTCATGAAATGGAACGTTTATCAGTTGAAGGTTACAGATGCCGATGTATTGGAAACATCAGTTAGAGTCTGTTATGAAAATTACAAACTTTAACTAAACACTATGAATTGTCTAATGTGCCTCAAATCTGATAATCTGGGTTTTCAGTTATGTTTTGACATATAATTGCTGAGAATTTCTAAGTAGTTATGCTACTAATGATAAAGTTATGGCAGGAGAGCATCATAGATGTTCAGTTAAGTCAAGGTATAATATCTAGTTCTGGTATGAGTTCTGATTGGAGACGAGTTATGATTTATTTTGCTTTTGGACTACCACTGAAAAGGTGAGAGAAAGACTCGATCTGATGACTATTATCAGGTGAGAAATTTCAAGGGCGAAATTTTCGTAAGGGGGAGAGTTGTAACAACCTGTTTTTTAGTGGTGTCAAAAATAGTAGTTTCGGGGCCACAAATCCGACGAGTAAGCTCGTAAATATTATTATTTAATTTTTACGAGTCAAATATGATTTTTAAAAGGTTTTGGATATGGTAATTTAGGTAATATGAACGATTAATTAGGTTCAAGTGCTATGACCCTAAAGTCAAGTGGTTTTAAAAAATGAGGTATGGGACCTTGTTTCTATAAACTGAGCCGTAAATATTTTTATAAATATTTACAAAGTATTATTAAGGTTGTATTAAAGTTTTGTTAAGAAATTTTAATTTTTGGATGGTTAATTAAGCAAAAATGACTAAATTATAAAAAATGTGAAAGTTGAATTCTACTAACTAAAGGTGTTTAATAGCTATGAAAAAGTAAATTCCTGGACTAATATGGTAAATGTACCATATTATAAATGAGAGGACGGTTGGTGATTATTTCTTTTTAGTTTATATGATATATTTTAATATTAATAAATTTTATAATAAGTAATAAATAAAATAAAAGAAATGTAAAAACATATATTGTTATGTTCTTCTTGGATGAGAGAAACTCCATCTTTGGAGCATAGGAGGTTCGGCCAAACAATCTTTGATGCATGTGGGAGATTTTGAGGTCCGTTTTAATAATTTTTATGTTTTTGATATTTTTACAATTAGGTCCAGCTAGCTCGTACGTTCGTTTTTGAAATTTTTAAAGATTTTGAATGTTTCCATTGATGAATATTTGTAATTTTAGATGTTAAATGATGAATTTGAGGTATTATTTGTTATTTATAAGTATTTTGTTAAGTGTTTTTGATGAACTTAACGATTATGGATTAAATTGTTGAAATAATAAAAATACAAGGACTTGGTATGAAATTGTTACAAACGTGACTTGTAATGGATGCTATTAACATTCGAATGGTATGAATTTTCAATAAAATTGGTTTATTTGCATGATTAGGACATAGGGACTAAATTGAATAAAAATGAAAAGTTGAGGGTAATTTTGTGAAAATGTCAAAAATGACTAAATTTCACAAATTAATTGGTTTTGCTGTCTAAATTAATGAATTTGATTAAATTGTTAATTTAGATCAAGAACAAGTGGAAAATCAAAGAGAAAAGAAAATTACCAAATAGCCCCTATACTTAGTCATTTCTGCAATTTAGCCAGGTAAGTTGATATGAACTATAATCACTAAAATGTTGATTAAATTGAATGTTTAATGTGTTGTTTAATGTAAATGAATCAATATATATATATATATATATATATATATATATGATTATGTCCAGATTTTGATGGATTAACGGTTATGGAGCCGCGTTTGAACCTTAGGAATTCCTAGGTTACAAATGACATGTCATTAGGGTTTCCATGTTTCGGGTGCTGGCCTTGAATGTCCTACCGATGGCTGAGGTCCTGCATTTTTGTGGATACTCCATAGCTCATGTGAGCAGCATCGTGTAGGTTACATTCCGACTTACAGCTCGTGTGAGCAGGCCCATTTCACAACTCGTGTGAGTAATGATGTAAAGGAAAGGAAAGGTTACGGTTATATGTTTAGCACACTTCACGTGAGCTTTCCCGCATATCTGATGATATTCTAAATGGTTTGTAACACCCCTAACCCGTATTTGTCGCCGAAATAGAGTTTCAGAGCATTACCAAAATTTACAGATCAAATAGACAGAAATTTCAAACATTTCATAACATATAATTCAGATTAGAAACCAATCAAATTCATACATACTGTCCCTTATTTGAGCCCTTGAGGCCCAAAATACACGTTAGAAATAAGTTGGGACTAATTCGAAACTGAGAAAAAATTTCAAAGCTACAGGGTTCACACAACCAATAGACAAGCCCGTGTCTTAGGCCGTGTGGGCATTCGAAATAGGGACACACAGCTGTATCCTAGCCCGTGTCTGTGCCCGTGTAACTCTCTGACTTGGGTCACACGGCCAAGCCACATGCTTGTGTGCCAAGCTATGTACCCCGTTCGAAATGGCCTCGCGCGCTCATGTGTTAGCCGTGTGTCTCACATGGCCGAGTCAGACGCCCATTTGTCTGGTCGTGTAGACTTAAAATGTGCCTTAAACAACAAATTTATCATTCTCTACATGCTTGGACATTAATCAACTCAAAAACCATTCGTTTAACTAGTTCAAAACACAATCAAATACATTCAAAACATGTCAAAACAATCACCCTATGTGCCTAACCAATGTACCCTCATTGGTATCACATTCATATCATCTATTCATATTATCAAAGAATCATTCAAATCCAATTTCTAGGCACTTAAACACCAACTTAATTTCACCTACACATATCTAGATTTGATTCAATTTACCATGCCATAATATGGCTTCAACCACAAACACATGATTATATATATATACCAAACCAATATTAAACTTATAACCTTATTTACATTCCATCCACAAAATAACTATTATTTAGACACCCTAGGTACATGCCGACACAAAAGATAGACATCACCACATTTGACTTCGGGATCGTTGTTGGATGCTAAATCAGCGATCAAAAGTTAAGTACCTAACATACGCACAGAAAACAAAACCGTACGCCAAGTAAAACTCAGTGGTATTTCTATAATCCAAAATTTTAAATACAAGATAATATAATTGGAAACACGAAAATTTACGTGTTTTTACATGCCCTTTTTAACTTAAAATCATGCTATTTCGGTTAAATTCTTGTCGAAAAATAATTAAATATTATAAAATAATTAAATTGCATTAAAAATGTGAACATCATGAATTTTAATTAAGTTTATGGTTAATCTTGATTTATTTTGACTATTTTTGACATATTCGCACAAATGGCGAAAATTGTCTCGGCAGACACTGCTCGAAGAACAAAACCGAGAAGCAATTCGAAGTAACAAGGCAAAATAAATTCCAGCCTAAGACGGTCCAAATATGTGTATTAAATCATAAATTAATTAATTTTAATTTATTCCCAATTTAATTTGGGCTAAATAAATTAATCTTAATTAATTATGGAAAAAGGGCCTAGTTGAACCAAACCGATTGAACTGAACCGATCAAAGAATTGGGCAGCCCAAACCGTCCATATGCTGGCCCAAATCAGCTTATTAGCTGATTAATTAAGCTTGCAAAGAGGCCCTTGAAGACTTTTCAAAGTTGCATTCAACCCCCTCCACAATTAGTGGCTTTGTAGATTTACCCCATGCCATATTTAGCAAAGTTGAAGCCATCAACTTTGCCACATAGGTGGCCGGCCAAGGTGTGGCTCTTTGGCTGCTATTTTTGGAAAATTTCAGCTTCCACATTCAGCTATAATTACCCCCCATGGCTGACCATTCAAAGCATCCCTCATCCCTCATCCCTCATTTCTCATTCACTCTCTCATTCTCTCTTCTCCTCTCTCACTTTCTCCCAGCTTTTCCTTTCCATTTCCCCTTTTTCTCTTGTGCCGATTTCTCCCCTTGGGAAAGGGGTCTTCTTCAGCCATCATTGAGCAGCAATTAGAGTGTTCATAAGCCACCTTGATAGCCAAGGGCAACGGAGGATGAAGAACGGAGCAATCAGTCAAGCCAAGGAGAAACACCGGATTTGCTTCTTGTTCCCTATCTCTTTAAATTTCGTTGTTGTTTTGACTAACATGTTTATGAATATTTATGCTATTGGAATGGTTAATTTAATTCGCTTAGCTTGAATTTAATTTGTGTTGGGTTGATTGCATTTCATCCTTTTAAATTATTAAAATTGTGTTTATGCTGTTATAGGCCTCGGTAAAATGCAGGATTAAGTAAAATCATGCTTAAGTTATTCTGGCATTTTAATTGTTTAGACAACTAAAGAATTAATTATTTAAACGCATTGAAATTGTAATAAATGGACATAGTACTTAATCAGTGCATGTTTAATTCTTCTAAGGTAGCTGAAGATTAAATTGGCATTGTATTTGGCGATACATATGCCTTGCATAACTTGCAAGATTTTTGTGATTAAACTGTTTCAAGGTAAGGGTACTTTGTTACCTCACATAGTCTTTTATATGCTTATTTGGTTGAATTAATCGTTTGAATCGACATAGGAATATACGAGAGATTGTTTAATTTAATAAGTATGTATGTGCAATAACATGTTTACTTTTATAAATCTGTTTTATCGGTCGAATTGACATAGGTACAATAGATGAATGGATTTTTGATTTGTAAATATGTTCATAAGTTAGCAAATTACCGAGTTCTTGTGATTTATTTGTAACAAATATAAGCATAAGTTTAATAATTCTAAGGTAAGAAATGTAATTAATCCAACACAATTATATCATTTTGATTAAAATTAGCTTTTGAAATCGTGCATTAGAACTTTATTTTATTTTATTTTACTTTTTTTTTTTAGATTTTAAATATTTCTTAAATCCAAATATTTTCCCTTCACCAAAGTTGTAACATCCTAAAAATAGGGGTCTGGCATTTTTGCGTTATTGCATGTGTTGTGCTTGTTAAGCTTGTTATTTGGGTGTGTTTGGGGGTCCTAGGGAGGTTCGGGTTCGAGCTCAAGCCCTGGGAAAATTTTTCTTTTTGGCTCTTTAGTGGAGAGAGCTACTGAAAGTGGGACTTAAGCAAAATTGTGTGTGTTTAGAAGACACAAGTGGAGTGTGTGGCCTAGTGGTGATGGCGTCATAGGGAAGCAAAGTGGGATGGTGTTCGAATCCCACAAGCAGCATTTGGGGAGTTTTATTTTTGTGCACAGGAAAGGAGGAAGCTGAGTGGAGATCAAACTCTGCAGAAGAGAAAGAAGACTTGGTCAAATGATTTGAATGGGTGATGGAGAGTGATTGGTGGAGCGAAATGGGGAGTGAATCATGGGAGATGGTGGAGTGGAGGAGTTTGGCCAAAAATGGGAAGTGCATGGTGGAATTTCGGTCAAAAGAAGAAAAGGAAGAGCAAGGGGTCACTTAGTAGGATATTCGGTCTTGGGTAGTAAGTGTGCCGTGTGTTTCAAAAGTGTCTATTGTGAGTTTTGACCCTTTTTGGCATTTTCAGTGTTAGCATTTCGGGACACATTGCTTCCATTCTCTTTGCCGAAACCCCAAGTTGCTATTCTTCCTTTTTCTCATCTTCTTCAAAACATTTTCTTTACTTAGTATTGTCTGAACAGTATTGGCCGAAACTCACCTTCCATCTCCCCCCATTTGCATCTTTCTTCTACACCATAGCCGAAACTATCCTTTCTTCTTTATTGTTTTCTACTCTTTTCTCCATCAACTAAATTCTCTCTTCTCATCTTTTGAATCAGTCCTCTTCTCTTTTTCTAATAGCCAAACTTTGGCTAGTCTGAAGCTGGGTATTCTTGGCCTGCCGAATCTACCTTATTATTCGGCTCCTCTGTGATCAAGGTGATATCTTATTTATTTTCCATCTTTTCCTTCTCTTTGCTTTTCCTTAAAGCTGAAACTCTCACTCTTTTTGCAAGACCGAATCTGCTCACTCTTTTTATTTTTGAACCCCTCTTGCTCTCTTTTGTTAAAGGGCCGAATTCTCTAGGTTGCAAACTCATGTCGTGTTGGTTCAACTGCTTCGAGATATTGTTTGATTGTTGGTAAGTTGAGGACATGGTGGACTAGGGGTGATGGTCCTCTTGTTTGGATTGATTTTGTTTAGGCCAAAAAGCCATTTCTCTTATTATTATCTGGAGTGACGTTCTAACACTTTTTCTTTCATTAGAGGGGCGGATCTTTGAACGGTAGAGGTGGATTGAAAACCCTCTTTAGAAGGAAGACGAGTATTGGTGGGTAAGTTAAGTCTATAATCCTATGTGTTCATATTTTGGGTATAGCGAACAAGAAGACTAATTGTTAATCGATTGTATCTTTAGGTGCTTGGAGAGTAACGGGATTCAGATTCCAAGTGAGGTGTGTAATCTCACACCCCTCTGAATGATTGCATGTGATGTTTGCGAATCGGCCAAAAGCTGAAAAGCTGAAAAACTGGCATCTGTGCCCACTCGAGCGTGCGAGCGCTCGTAGTGCTAAATCGAGATACGAGTAGTGACGTTAAGTCGTGGAGAGTGTCAGGAACACTCTCGCGAAACTGAGGCTGTAACGGCCCTAATCGAGCCGAAATGGGCTTAACGGGCCCAACAGGCTAGCCGGCCCACATGGGCGAAATTGATGGAAAACTGTCAAAGGGTAAGTGCGGTTGCGAAATCTGGAAATCTGAGACTGAAACCATGCGAAGTGGGTCACACGAGCGTGTTGGCCCGTTTGGGCTTGAAATGGATTTTAGGCCCATTAGCTCCATAGAGACCCAACAAGGGTCCTGTGTCGCTCGAGGCGACAGTAGGCTTTCAAAAATCTGTAAATTGATAAATTACCTAAATACCCCTAGAGGGTAAAATTACCAAAGTACCCTTGGTGGGTAAATTACTGAAATACCCTCGATGGGTAAATTACTGTTATACCCTTAAGGGTTTATTAGTATGATTGCATGTATTTTGTTTAGCTGGTTATGATGGTAATTTATTTCATACATCATTTTTGATATATGCTTTGTATACATGACATACTGCATGGGATTGGGATATTGATGAACGGAGGATGAAACACCCCAAACCCGGCCCATGCGTTTCGACCAGATCCAGCATGTTATCGAACACATAACACTTTATCGCATTTTGAAAACACAAGTTAAATTAATTAAATTTGAATAAAGGAGAGACTTTTTGAAAATAAACCTCTGTGTATTTTTATTAATAAATGTAAATAACCCTTGTGGTATATTCATAAGTTGCATAACATAGGAAACTCCTAAGTTGAATAAAAACTAGGGGCCTTATTACATAACTGTTCCTCACATAACAATAAAACAAACTTAAAGAAGTCCTAAAGAAAATATAATTTGCAGAAATAGAACTTGATGGCCCCTCGAGTCCGTCTCAGCTCCCATGTCCACGATCTACTGCTCATCTGGAGAGTAGAGAAAAGGAAAGCGTGAGTCACCAAGACTCAGTGTATAAATCTCAAAGCACAGAACGACCTGAGCCCACAAACACATTATGGGCCCTGGCCCGTAAGGCATCAATCATAATTATACATCAAAATAATAAATGATTAATAACCCATCCCATCCTAGGGTTCCATCACCTACACACCAACCCGTACCAACCATCAACCATGGGGATTTCTACAATCAACCCTTCATCCGCTACACACCATAATGACAGCCGAACTGCCTATTCCTGTTATTCAGGAATCATTAAACGTGGCATAGCCACCGATCACAATGTGACCTAGTATTTGTATTTGTGGGTTTTCTACCACCGATCACTTCATGACCTATCATGCACTTCCCCTTCAACATATCAATATCCCAACCCATGCATACACACATAAAGAAAACATCATGCAGACATATACATTTTTCGATACACATAGGGAGTTCTATTTTTACGTACCTGGCATCTTTGCCTAACCCTTTTAGGGTTCCATTCGACTGTCTATACAGCCTCATTCCGGCTTTTTAGCCCATAACATATATAAATAAACATACATACAGGTTTATTAGCAGTGTGTTAGAGATCTACACACCTGATTACCGATAAAACGATGCTTTCTCTGTCGACGCTATCCTTAGTCGACACAACTGCTATCTCGAACGGCAGATACTGCTCGTTTCTTAAACTTAGGGATTCTTTCCTTTGCCTGATCCATATTTAATTCCATCATAAATCCTTATCAGAGCTACTATCACAATATTTAATCGTTAATCCTCATCTTAAAGTTTAGATCTTGCATATAAGGAATGAATCTAGTAAAGATCTAGGGGAAATCTTCTTACCTTAAAATCCCGAAATTGAAGACTAGCTATTTTCGGCTTTTAGATCTAATTGACCAAGCTTCCTTCAAATCTCGAATTACTGCCCAACATAGAACCATTAAACTATTAGCTTTTCGGCTTTTTGCCTTTCAAAAACTGGGAATAGATCATGAGAACTAATCAAAAATCGACACTTACCTTAGCATAAGAGATTCGACTAGCACTAGAGAGAGGATTTGGCAATGCCAATGGAAGATTTAAATGCCGGAAGTATAGAACTAATTCTCAAGTAGGATGAATAGAAGAAAAGACTATGGATGATTCGGCTTTTTAGAGAAATCGGCACAAGTAGGAAAAAGTGGAGAAGAGTTTCGGCTTTTGAAGAAATTGGAGAAAAGAAATTGGAGAGGGAAGGCTAGGGAATTCCAACATAATGGGAGAGGAATTTAGGGTTTTCAGTGTCAAAATCAAGGAGCTAGCCCCCCTATTTATAGATATTTCGGCACCTACTGCTAAAAACTGAAAACGCCCTTAAAATTCAAGCTAAAAGAGAGGAGAAATTCGGCACCCTCTTTGCCATGTAGTAGCCGAATTTTACACTCCTCTATGTGGTGGATTTTCGGCCAACACTTCCCTTGAAGATAAGCTCCTAACTTTTCTCCTTTTTATCTATGATATTATCACTTATAAAATCCACATAATTTCTCCTATTTTTGAGCCTTGTAGCCGTCCACCTCTACTAACCCTAGTGCCGTAATTTAACTCACTTAAATTAAAAGATTTGGGCCTCATTAAACTTAATATTTGGGCTCCTAATTCCTTGTGTGTAGCATCACCCTATCTTCATTTAAAGTGCCGAAATTGGCCTAAAAACATGGGCTCCTTGCGACCCAAAACTTGTTCCTTTTTAATTGTTAATGATGCCACCTTAAAATAATTTAATCTGGGCCTTCCTTTGCCTAATTCTAAGCCCAAATTTAGACCCCTTTCACTTAAGTTAACATATTAAACATATTCATGTACTTAACGCATAGACTCATTAATTCAGAATGTTACAGTTCTACCCCCTTAAAGAAATTTTGTCCTTGAAATTACCTGATCAAAAAAGATGGGGGTATTGCTACTGCATTGCTTCCTCGGGTTCCCACGTAGCCTCTTCAGAACCATGATTCCTCCACAGCACCTTAACCAAAGGAACCGTTTTCCTTCTCAACACCTTGACATCACGATCCAAAATTTCTACTGGTTCCTCCTCGAAGGATAGATTAGGTCTTACCTCGATTTCTTCCACAGGTACGATATGAGATGGATCCGAACGGTAATGTCTTAGCATAGAGACGTGGAATACATCATGAATTTGACTTAACTCTGGAGGTAACTCCAGCTGATAGGCTACTGGTCCTACTCGCTTCACCACCTGATATGGTCCTGTAAATTTGGGACTCAATTTACCCTTTCTACCAAACCTTAGTACCTTTTTCCATGGGGACACGTTTAGGAATACCTTATCTCCCACTGCGAACTCTATGTCCTTACGCTTTAAATCAGCATAGGACTTCTGTCTGTCCGACGCCTCTTTCAGTCGAACCTTAATCAATTCAACCTTCTCTTCTGTCTCAGTCACCAATTACGGAGCCAAAATCTGACGTTCTCCTAATTCCGTCCAACAAGTAGGAGTACGACACCTCCGCCCGTACAGAGCTTCGTAGGGCGCCATCTAAATACTTGACTGGTAACTGTTGTTGTAAGCAAATTCTGCTAACGGTGAGAACTCTTCCCAACTACCTCTAAAATCAATGACACATCCTCTCAACATGTCCTCTAAGATCTGAATCACTCGCTCAGACTGTCCATCAGTCTGAGGATGAAACGCTGTACTGAAGTTCAACTTCGTACCCAGCGCTTGATGCAACGCCTTCCAAAATCGTGAGGTAAACCTAGGGTCCCTATCTGATATGATTGAAACTGGTACTCCATGCAACCTCACCACCTCCGCTATGTATAACTTAGCTAACTTCTGCAAGGAATAATCAACACGTACGAGTATGAAGTGTGCAGACTTCGTTAAGCGATCAACAACTACCCAAACTGTATCTTTCTTAGCGGGTGTGAGGGGAAGCCCACTAACAAAGTCCATGGTAATTCTTTCCCAGTTCCATTGCGGAATCTTCACTGGTTGCAATAATCCTGATGGTAACTGATGTTTCGCCTTGACCTGTTGACAGGTCAAACACTTACCCACCAATTCGGTTACTTCTTGCTTCAACCCCGGCCACCAAAACTGATCTCTCAAATCCCGAAACATCTTACTTCCTCCAGGGTGCATAGCGTATACACTACCATGCGCCTCATTCAAAATCCTCTACCTTAACTCCGGATCTTTTGGCATGCAAACTTTCCCTCGAAAACATATCAATCCTTCCTCATTCATACTGAATTTTGTCGGCCCATCCTTTGAGATTAGCTGCAATTTTCCTTTTAACAACTCATCGGTCTGTTGCCTCTCCTTCACCTGACTGATCCAAGAGGGATTCACTTGAAGTTTAGCTAATAAACTTCCATCCTCATACAAACTAAGGTGAGCAAACATTGCTCTTAAGTCGGAGACTACTTTACGACTTAAAGCATCCGCCACTACATTAGCCTTACCCGGGTGATACTCGATCGAGCAATCGTAGTCCTTTAGCAACTCGATCCACCTTCTCTGCCTTAGATTCAACTCCTTCTGAGTCAAAAGATACTTCAAGCTCTTATGATCTGTGTAAATGACAGATTTCTCCCCGTACAGATAATGCCTCCAAATTTTCAAGGGAAACACCACTGCCGCCAATTCCAAATCATGGGTAGGGTAATTCAATTCGTGCGGTCTTAACTGCCGAGATGCATATGCAACCACCTTTCCATCTTGCATCAACACACACCCTAATCTTGCGTGTGACGCATCACAGTAAATTACGAACTCCTTTCCCGCCTCCGGCTAAATCAACACCGGAGCCTCCGTCAAAAACCTCTTTAACTTTTCAAAACTCCCCTGCTGCTTATCAGACCAAACAAACGGAACTCCTTTCCGTAGCAACTTAGTCATTGCTGCCGCTACCAAAGAAAATCCTTCAACAAACCTTCGGTAGTACCCAGCTAAACCAAGAAAACTCCTATTCTCAGCCACAGACTTGGGTGGCTTCCAATCTAACACTGCTTCAATCTTTCGAGGGTCAACCCTAATCCCCTCTGCCGACAAATGTGCCCTAGAAACGTTAGTTCCCTCAGCCAAAATTCACACTTAATGAATTTGACATACAACTGCTTCTCCCTCAGAATCCGCAAAACTATTTGCAGATGAGCATCATGCTCCTCCTCCGACTTCGAATAGACCAAGATATCGTCTATAAACACCACGACACACCGGTCTAGGTAGGGTTGGAACACTCGATTCATCATGTCCATGAATGCTGCTGGCGCGTTGGTCAATCCAAACGGCATCACCATGAACTTATAATGACCGTAGCAAGTCCTAAAAGTTGTCTTATGAATATCCGCTTCCTTGACCCTAAGCTGATAGTACCCTGACCTCAGATCTATCTTAGAAAAGATTGAGGCCCCCTTCAACTGATCGAACAAGTCATCGATCCTTGGCAACGGGTACTTGTTCTTGATTGTTAGCTTATTCAACTGACGATAATCAATGCACATACGCATTGTTCCATCCTTCTTCTTAACAAATAACACCGGCGCTCCCCAGCAACTCTTGAATCTGCGCTTTCAACTCCACCAACTCCTTCAGCGCCATCCTATACGGAGCAATAGATACCGGCACTATTCCTGGAAGAAGATCAATACCAAACTCCACTTCACGATCTGGGGGTAACCCCGGAAGCTCTTCAGGGAAAACATCAGGAAATTCCTTTATCGTCTTGACGTCCCCAACAGTCAGATCTTTAGCTTCTAGAGCCCGAACAAACAATAGAACTGCCTCACATCCTTTCCTCACCATCCTTTCTGCTCTTAGGGCAGTTACTACATTTGACAAATAGTTCCCCCTTTCTCCTATCACCAACACTTCATCACCCTCGAGGGTTTTTAACACCATACGCTTGGTCGCACAATCTAGATTAGCTTGATACTTCCCAAGCCAATCCATGCCTGAAATTAAATCGAACTCCCCGAATTGTAATTCCATTAGGTCCGTTCAGAAGACCATCCCCTGAACTTCTAGAGGTACTTCCCGATAGACTTTATCCACTACTACCGATTGTCCTAACGGGCTAGCTACAGTTATGGCCCTAGGGGTAATTTCAGATTCTAGCCTTAAAGTTCCCGATACGCTACTAGCTACGTACGAATGCGTCGACCCAATGTCAATCAATGCAGTGTAAGGCAAACCAAAAATTAAGAAGTACCGGTTATGACATCCGGTGCATCAGCCTCCTCTCGACGTATGACAGCATAAACCAACCTCGGCTGTCTTGCCTCAGTGTTTCCTACCCCTTGACCTGGTGCTCCACGACCCCGACCAGCACCATTACCACCTCTGGCTGCACCACGACCTCTTTGTGGCTGCTGACCTCCTCTACCAGGCTGAGCATTCCCTCGACCCATGGTCCCTTCACCATCCTGTTACTACGGATAGTTTTTAACTTGGTGGTTTGTAGATCCACACCTAAAACACTTCCCACTGCCTGCCCAACATTCACCGGCATGAAATTTACCACATCGAGCACACTTGGGTGTCTGGTTAGCAGCAACAGGTTTCTCTTCCCGTTTTGGTCCATCAGACCTGGACCTTTTCTGAGTACACCCGGTTGACGATCCAAAATTCCTCTTATTTCCACCCCTATCTCTATCTCGATTCAGTTTTTCGGTCCGCTTTACCTCCTCGGCTATCTTAGCCTTTTCCACTAGGACAGCAAATTCTCTCTCCCGCTGTGGGGCTATCAAAACACGCAACTCATCCCTCAAGCCATCTTCAAACCTAACACAACGTTCGTGCTCCGTGGCTACCATTCCACAAGCATAACGGCTAAGGCGTAAGAATTCAGCTTCGTACGCAGCCATTGACCTACTCCCTTGAACTAGATTCAGAAATGCTCTGCGCTGCGCATCCACATAACTCGATCCAATGTACTTATTCTGGAACGCCGTTTTAAATAGATCCCAGGTGATACGGTCAGCCACTATACCATCCTTAACCGTAAGCGACCATTGATATGCTTCATCCCGTAGGAGGGATACAACTCCTTTCAACTTCTCCTCCTCCGTGAAATCCAAATCATCCATTATGCGTTCTACCGCCTCCAACCAATACTCAGCTGAACTTGGGGCTACCCTAGAAATTCCTCTAAACACTTCTGCCCCATTGACCCTAAGTCGTTCCGGCACAGATTTCCGGGCTCTTGTGCCCATACCAGCCCCAGCAACCCTCTCTAAGACCCTTAACATTGCCTGAGATACCGCATCATCTCCGGCAGTCTGATCCTGAAATTCCTCCTCTACAACTGGCATCTCGTTTCTAGAACCATGACCAGACCCTATTGGCTCTGACACCGTCCTCCTACCCCTACCACGAATACGTGGCGGACGTCCTCGACCCCTTGTACTTATTCTACCGCTTCGCTTTTATCTGATTAGAAATTTTATGAATTATTAGTTTTCTTCCACTGATTAACCACGAACAGTCATATGAATAGTAGTTTTAGAGTAGTTCTTTTGAATTCGCATTCACAATTCAGTCTCAAGTGCATATCCTCTAAGAAACACATACATTCAATCATTAACATCCATGAAATTACGTTCATTACAGAAAAGTGTTGTTGTTGTTGTTGTTATTTTCACTACCCAGGGGCATTTTCGTAATTTTATCCTATAGGTGTATTTTAGTAATTTTTCAAAATAAGGTTCCGTGGTGATTTTGTAAAATAAGGGTATTCTGGTAATTTTACAATCCAGGGGTATTTCGTTAATTTTGAAAACTAGGGGTATTTTGGTAATTTTGACATCCAGTGGTATTTTGGTAATTTTAAAATCCGGGGGTATTTCGGTAATTTTGATATCCAGGGGTATTTTGGTAATTTTAAAATTTGGGGGTATTTCGGTAATTTTGATATCCAGGGGTATTTTGGTAATTTTGAAAATCGAGGGTATTTCGGTAATTTTGAGATTCGAGGGTATGTTGATGTTGTTTTTTTTTTTTTTTTAAAACAGGGGCTCTTTGGAAAATCTAGTTACTCTTGTAAACATAGAGTTTTTGAGTAAATTTTCATAGTTGTGAACATTTTCAAATCAAGTGTATTTTTTTTGGAAATGTACAAAACTTAGGGGTTTTTGTTTGCAACATAGTGTGGTTGGTCCCTTTCGGGTTTTAATTATGGGTTCAGCCCATGAACAAGTCCTTCTAGCTAGAGTGAACAGACACTACGCACCAGGTAAGATTCCAGCGAAGAGGAGGTGAGTCACCAGGACTGCTTAAATACCAAGCTTTCCCTGAATCCACTCCTAGACATGCGTATGTCTATTGCCACACCCTGTCATAGCTAAACTGAACAGTCACTATGCACCAGGTAAGATTCCAGCGAAGAGGAGGTGAGTCACTTGGACTGCTTAAATACCAAGCTCTTCCGGATCTACTCCTAGACATGCATATGCCTGTTGCCACACCTTAGTCTTGCGTCTCGTTTACAGGTTTTGTTTAGTGAAATTAAGTCTTATGGAATTGAAGAGTTGTTTGTCTAAGCCTAGAGTCCATCAAGTTCTAATCTAGATAGCCTACGTCCCATAAAGCCCATTAAGCCCACATTTATATCACAATCAGGAGTTCAGAATACTTACCTGGGTGGATTGGGTATCGGTAGACTCGAAAGCCATGTCTTCAAACCAAATTCTTTTTTTAAAATCAATATTTTTCTAAAACACTTCTCGACCCATTTCACAGCCCGAGTTTTGAACTGGCTCTGATACCAAAATGTAACACCCCAAACCCGGCTCATGCGTTTCGACCAGATTTGGCAAGTTATCGAACACATAACACTTTATCGCATTTTGAAAACACAAGTTAAATTAATTAAATTTGAATAAAGGTGAGACTTTTTGAAAATAAACCTCTGTGTATTTTTATTAATAAATGTAAATAACCCTTATGGTATATTCATAAGTTGCATAACATAGGAATCTCCTAAGTTGAATAAAAACTAGGGGCCTTATTACATAACTGTTCCTCACATAACAATAAAACAAACTTAAAGAAGTCCTAAAGAAAATATAATTTGCAGAAATAGAACTTGATGGCCCCTTGAGTTTGTCTCGGCTCCCATGTCCACGATCAACTGCTCATCTGGAGAGTAGAGAAAAGGAAAGCGTGAGTCACCAAGACTCAGTGTATAAATCTCAAAGTACACAACGACCTGAGCCCACAAACACATTATGGGCCCCGGCCTGTAAGGCATCAATCATAATTATACATCAAAATAATAAATGATTAATAACCCATCCCATCCTAGGGTTCCATCCTCTACACACCAACCCGTACCAACCATCACACCGTGGGGATTTCTACAATCAACCCTCCATCCGCTACACACCCTAACGACAACCGAACTGCTATTCCCGTTATTCAGGAATCATTAAACGTGGCATAGCCACCGATCACAATGTGACCTAATATTTGTATTTGTGGGTTTTCTACCACCGATCACTTCGTGACCTATCATGCACTTCCCCTTCATCATATCAATATCCCAACCCATGCATACACACATAAAGAAAACATCATGCAGACATATACATTTTTCGATACACATAGGGAGTTCTATGTTTACATACCTGGCATATTTGCCTAACCCTTTTAGGGTTCCATTCGACTGTCTATACAGCCTCATTCCGGCTTTTTAGCCCATAACATATATAAATAAACATACATACAGGTTTATTAGTAGTGTGTTAGAGATCTACACACCTGATTACTGATAAAACGATGCTTTCTAAGTCGACGCTATCCTTAGTCGACACAACTGCTATCTCAAACGGCAGATACTGCTTGTTTCTTAAACTTAGGGATTCTTTCCTTTGCCTGATCCATATTTAATTCCATCATAAATCCTTATCAGAGCTACTATCACAATATTTAATCGTTAATCCTCATCTTAAAGTTTAGATCTTGCATATAATGAATGAATCTAGTAAAAATCTAAGGGAAATCTTCTTACCATAAAATCCTGAAATTGAAGACTAGCTATTTTCGGCTTTTAGATATAATTGACCAAGCTTCCTTCAAATCCCGAATTACCGAACAACATAGAACCATTAAACTATTAGCTTTTCGGCTTTTTGCCTTTCAAAAACTGGGAATAGATCATGAGAACTAATCAAAAATCGACACTTACCTTAGCATAGGAGATTCGGCTAGCACTAGAGAGAGGATTCGGTAATGCCAATGGAAGATTTAAATGCCGGAAGTATAGAACTAATTCTCAAGTAGGATGAATAGAAGAAAAGACTATGGATGCTTTGGCTTTTTAGAGAAATCGGCACAAGGAGGAAAAAGTGGAGAAGAGTTTCGGCTTTTGAAGAAATTGGAGAAAAGAAATTGGACAGGGAGAGGCTAGGGAATTTCGGCACAATGGGAGAGGAATTTAGGGTTTTCAGTGTCAGAATCAAGGAGCTAGCCCCCCATTTATAGATATTTCGGCACCTACAGCTAAAAACTGAAAACGCCCTTAAAATTCAAGCTAAAAGAGAGGAGAAATTCGGCACCCTCTTTGCCATTCAGTAGCCGAATTTTACACTTCTCTAGGTGGTGGATTTTCGGCCAACACTTCCCTTGAAGATAAGCTCTTAACTTTTCTCCTTTTTATCTATGATATTATCACTTATAAAATCCATATAATTTCTCCTATTTTTGAGCCTTGTAGCCGTCCACCTCTACTAACCCTAGTGCCGAAATTTATCTCACTTAAATTAAAAGATTTGGGCCTCATTAAACTTAATATTTGGCCCCTAATTCCTTGTGTGTGGCGTCACCCTATCTTAATTTAAAGTGCCGAAATTGGCTTAAAAACATGGGCTCCTTGCGACCCAAAACTTGTTCCTTTTTAATTGTTAATGATGCCACCTTAAAATAATTTAATCTGGGCCTTTGCCTAATTCTAAGCCCAAATTTAGACTGCTTTCACTTAAGTTAACATATTAAACATATTCCTGTACTAAACGCATAGACCCATTAATTCAGGATGTTACAGAGGAAGTGTCATCTGGTGGCTCTGCCACAATCTGTAAAGTGCTACGCCATGTATATTCTGATATTCTAGTGGCTTCGTCACAAATTTTGTGATTAGCAGCTTGTCTACCTTATTGGTGTGTAGCGAATGGGTGGGTTGATTTAGAAATCCCCACAGGTGTGTTGGGTTGGTACAGTTGGTGTGTAGCAGATGGATTATTAGGTTGGGCTATATACTCTGCATGCACTATCTGCTTTATCATGTTAATAGGGCTAAGGCCCAGATTGTTACTGTAACATCCCGAAATTGGGCCTAGGAGAATTGGGCCTTTTGGGCCCCGAGTGTAGGAACTTTTTAAATATTTTTGGGAACAAGAGAACGGCTCTAATGCAAGTTGGACCTATTAGGTGAGTGAGTTTCGAAGGTTATGGGGCTTTTATGAAGTCCCGAGATCAAGCTTGGGCTTAGGAAAAATTTTGGTTTTAGGTGAATAAAACCCTGGGAGTTAGTAGGTAGGCTTTAAGAATAAAATGTGGAGAAAAATGACACAAGTGGAGTGTGTGGTGTAGTGGCAAAGTGACGCCACATAAGAGACAAGGGGGTGAGGCCACTAGGAAGGAAGGAGGTCCAAGGTTTAAGTCTTGGCACTTGCATTTCTTTTTGTTTTATTTTTTAAGTGAATTTAGACTTTGGCCCATAGGTTTATATTTAGTTGCGCATGCTTTAAGACACAAGAGGAGCTTGTGGCCTAGTGGCTAGCGGCATGGATTAAGATACAGGAGAGCCTGGGTTCGAATCTCATGAGTAGCAAAAAGGGGATATTTATTTTGCTAAGTTGGGGCGGCAAGAGTTTGTGTTGGATTTAAACTCTACTGAATCAGGGATCCCACATCGGAAAGCTAGCAAAAGGGAAGGTGAGAAGCTGGCTATATATAGAGCTGTCTATGAAGAGAGGAGGCACACCTTGGTTGGCGCTTGGGCATAAGAGTGCTCGGAGCGCGGATTAGCAGCTTCAGATTTCTATCAGGTGTGTACTTCTCTACTCTAGTTGTAGAGTGGCAAATTGCCAAAATGCCGATTACACAGCGATAGTAGCCACACGAGCGCGCGAGCGCATGTGTGTGGGCTTCGACGCGATAGCTGAGGCCATCAGTAGTATTCTTGTGGGTTGAGGCTGCTTGGGCCACTATGGGCCGAAGTGGGCCCAATAGACTCGTGGGCCCATATGAATAGATTGTATGATTGTGTAGTAGATATTGGACTGGTTTAGGATATATGTGGCTAGATTTGGGCTGAATGGGCCACACGAACTTGTGGGCCCACTTGGGCCAAAAATTAGATTTTGGCCCAATTGCACCGTTTCGATCAAAAAGGGTAATCGTGTCGCTCGAAGTGATAGTAGGCCTTCAGAGAGGTTGTTAGATGACTGAAATTACCGTTATACCCTTAAAGATAGTTTTAGCGTGAATGTGTGTAATTCTCACACCATCTCTTGCTTGATTAATAATAAGTATGCGAATTGGTTAAATGTTGAAACATTGGTAATGGCTGTTGAGTTACCCTTGGGGGGTGTAAAATCGAAGTTACCAGGTTAGTTACCCTTGATTGTGTCGTGTAAATACCTTATCATGAACATATGTATGCGCTGATTATTTGATTTACATTGACATATGTTGCATTCATTATATTGTGAATATATGTTGCATGGGATTGGGATATGATATTGATTAAAAAGGGCAGTGTATTATAGTGATTTGGTACCACATATATCGGTGACTCTGTCACATTATTTCAGTGGTTTCGTACCACATATATCGGGGACTCTGTCACACTATATCGACTTTGAGCAGCATGACTGTCAGCATGACTGCCAATGAGGAGTGTAGCGGATGGAAGGTTGATTGTAGAAATCCCCACAGGTGTGTTGAGGTTGTACATATGGAGCGGTGTGTAGAGGATGGAATACTAGGTTGGGCTGGGTTGCATTGCATACACTGTTTGACATGCTATGTTGTTAGGGCTACAGCCCAATTCGATTTATATGGGCTTCGGCCAAATATGTTACTCTGAGGGCTAAGGCCCAATCTGCTTCTGTGGGCTTAGGCCCAGTTATTATTCGTAAGGGGAATTACACACTGAGTTCTTGTAACTCACCCTTCTCTGCTTAATTTTGTAGGTAATCCCTAGTTCGAGGATTTGGAGCCGAGGTGGACTCTGAGGTGGCCATGCGCATTTTATTCGTAAACTCCATTTTCTTTACTTAAACTTAATTTTTAACTTGGGAATATTTTATGTAATAAGGCCTCCGGGATTTCAATTTTTTTTTAATTTAAATGCGGTTATTATATATTATGATATGTTAAGTATGAAGTTTTCTAAAAATATAAACAATCATTTTCCAAAATATCAACCAGCAGATAACAAGCAGATAAATAATTAAATTCGGGAATTTTCTTAGAACTAGAAACATTGTTTTCAAAGTGTCACATTTCAGAAATCCACTAGTCTCGGTTTTTCGTATCACAAAACCTATTTTCGACTGTTAGTATTATTAATGGAAATTTGCAAGAAAACCTTAAAACTGAATTTGATTTTCAAAATGAAAACAAAACGAAAAGTATGCAAAATTGCGAAGTCTTTAACAACCTTTCCATGTGACATACCAGATCCGGTCGTAACGTTTAGGCCGGGTTTGGGGTGTTACAGTTACTGAATAGGGCTTTGGCCCAGTGTGCTTCTGTATGGGCTTCAGCCCAATTTGCTTCTGTATGGGCTTCAGTCTAGTCTATTTCCGTATGGGCTCGGGCCCAGTTAATGACCGTTTAGGGGATTACACACTGAGTTCTCGTAACTCACCCCTCTGCTTTAACCTTGCAGGTGATCCCTAGCATTAGAGGATTCGGCGTAGTGGAGGACTCTGTGGTGGCCATACATTGGGCTGCTTCTTCCAAACTCTAGTAAAAATTTCCGTTTTACTTTATTGTGAGATTTATTTTAATTTGGGTTTAATTTTATGTAATAAGGCCATTTGGTTTTATTTTTTTCTTTTCTTTTGACCTTTCTTTTCAGTTATTTTCAGACTATAAATGATTAAACTCTGGGTTTTCTTAAAATGACAATAACGGTTTTCAAAATACCACATCCTGGAAATTCACTGAATCTGATTTCTGTTATAAACAAAGTTTTCGGAAATAATAATAATAATAAGAATGTTTTTACAAGAAAACCATAAAGGCAAATCGGATTTTCACACACAACAAGGCTCGAAGTTTCAAAAAGAATACAAACTTTTTAACGAACGCGCTGTTTTTAAACAACCCTTCTATGTGACATGCTAGATCCGGTCGTAACGTCAAGGTCGGGTTTGGGGTGTTACAAAAGTGTTTGAAATCAATTTCATAAATAATTCTTTTACAGTCCCTGTGGGTACGATAACTCGACATTTACTTGTCACTTTACTACTTGTTGCGATTGTGTACACTTGCCCATTTCCATCGTTCCAATAATATACACATAATAATTATAAGCACAATTGAATATTTAAAACTACACTTACTCATACAATGACATTAGCCATTCAATAACATTATCCAATTCATGAATACATAATTCATGTATCTCATTTTCATGTTTCAATTCACTATTCCATTTTCAATTCACATACAATATCATCCAATATCGACCATAGTACCGTTTATTTAATTACTTCTATTAACACGGTTTGGACTCGAACGGATACACGGATCCAACCAACACACCAGTTTGGCACCCAGTGCCTCATCGGATAAATCTGAAGTAGTATCTGCGCCCAGCGCTATATAAATTTGACACCCAATGTCTCATTGCTTAATCCAAAGTAAATTGGCACCTAGTGCCTCATCGACACGGGGTCGAAGAAATCCCTGAACTCTTCTTATCCTATGGCATGCCATTTATATCTGACTCAGCCTAATACAGTTAATAGGGTTACATTTTACTTTTCAAATATAACCAATATCCAAGATCAAATTTTCATATAATCACATTTATACATATGAATTCAATTCAATTCATGTAAATTCAATAAATTCATCACATACCGAATTAATCCATTTCAATTGTAAAACACAATAATTCTCACCTCCAATACTTACCATATACAAGAAATCAAAATGCAATAATTTTACAACTTAGTTCGGATTATAGAAATACAAACTAGGAATTCCGAGTTATTCGACGTCGACTTTATCTTTCCTCTTTTTAGTCGAGGATTTCGGTACGACGTTAGCTACTGAATTAAAACAATTAAAATCCATCAATATAACACAATTCAATTTCATATTGAATATTTAAATTTTGACTCAATATTTGCCCAAATTTCAATTTAGTCCCTAAACCGAGACTAATTTTCATTCTTCACAATTAATCTTATATTTTCATACAAATTCCACTTTAAACTAAATTTAACACCCTATTTTTACTTAAACCCTTAAATTTTGAATTTTTCACAATTTAGTCCCTATTACTCAAAATTTACAATTTATTCTACAATTTAATCTTTTTCACTTCTAGATTAAAAATCTATCAATTCAATCCTTAATACTAAAATTATTCAACATTAACAACATTTAAAAATTCAATCAATGCTAAAATTTCAACATGGGTCGGGTAATACTTAACACTAGGATTCCAAAAACATAAAGATTACAAGAAAAAGGGACTAAATTGACTAACCAATTAAACTTTAAAATTTTGGAGCCCTTGGTTGTGAGTTTCTTTTTTCTCCCTTTCTTTATTTTTCTTTTTCTTTCTTTCTAATTTTTTTGGCTTTTATCTTTATTTTTCTTTTACTTGATCATTTTGTGTTATTATAATTATATAATATATATACTTAATATTTAAGATAACTTTAATTATTATAATATATATAATAAATTTAAAAATATCTTACTTAATGTCGTCCTACTAAAGAGACAATGGTATAATTGCCTCTTTTAGTCCCTTTAATTATTCATTAATCTATAATTCAACTTTCACTCTATATGCAATTTAGTCCTTATACCTAATTACCTTAATTCGAACAAATTCACTTAATTGAAACCTAATTAACTACACAACTAGCTTACGAGTTCAATATACGGGAACGGAGTCCCAAAAATGCACTTTTCGACACCCGTGACTATCGGGTTGTTACATGGTTCAACAGGCATGAAAAGGAAATGAACGATAAATATTCAAATGAACTCTATCATGTATTTATGAAAAGGATTGAAAAGGTAAGCTTTCGCTTGGCATTATGCACATGTTAATGGAAAGGTTAAATGATTTAAATGAAATATGTTCACACGGAAATGGATCATCATATGTTTAATTCAAGTGAATTATGAATTGATGCACTAACAGGTGTTGTTGATGATGCTTAGGCTTGTGCCAAGCTTATGGTTGGATTATATCAAGCTTAATCTTAATGATATATGATAAGCTATAAAAGTAACATATTTGAATCCCATTCTTAATGCATTTTTGGATGATTAATTATGCAAATTAGTGAATTTGATGCTCATAATCCTTTAAATTCATGTTTCTATACTTAAGAGAGCATTTGCGAGCGAAAGGTGCGAAAAACAAGCCAAAATCATACAAATAGAGTTGTTTTCAGGATCCACACGGCCTGGGCATTTCCATACGGTCTGGACACAAGCTCGTGTGAGCCACACGGGCTGGCCACATGCTTATATGCCAACCCGTGTCGATATCGCACCCTGCTTCCCAAATATGTAAAAAAAAAAAAACCAATTTTTAGGCTTTCTGAGCATTCTAAAGTTTATAAATACCAATTAGAAAAAGACATAAGGTGGCAATCAGAGAAGATCGAAGAAACCACTCGAAGAACGCCATCAGAACCAACACAGAATTAGATCTCCATCAAGATTGAAGATCTCCTTTTAATTTCTTTCGATGTTTTATTGAGTTTCTTTATGTCTTGTGGTTATTCTGACTTTGAAATGTTTCTATTCAGGATTATGAACTAAATTTCGTAGATACCTAGGGAAGATGAAACCAATGATGAATCTTATTATTTGATTTCTAATTTACATGATAAATACTTGATTCTTGTTCTCAATTATGTATGTTTATTTCTTGTTTTAATATTTTTGGGATATTAATTCATATTTAATGTGCTTAATTCAGTGAGCAAAAGTTTCTGTTTAAGAGTAGATCTTGCATAATTGAGTGGAGTTGCATGCAATCCTAGAAATAGGACGACATAAATCTACCGGATTAAAGTCAAATCTAATAGGGGAATCCATAGATCGAGTTAATACGACGATAGGGGTTTTAATTAGAAAGAGATTTCAATTAATCAACCTGAAGAAGATATTAACATAATTTAAGGATTTCTACGGATCAAGTAACAAGCGAATAAATTGTTTAATTTAGATTCATAATAATAGGTGAAGTCTAGGTGGATTCTTTCCTGGGTATTGTCTATCTCATTGGTAATATTTGATTATTTCCTCGATTCATTCTCCGTTGTGTTCTAAGTTAAATTAGTTTAGTAATTTTATATTAAAACACATCACCCCAATTTGTCGGCGAGATAACAAGAAGATGGTAATTACTAGTACTTTTAGTCCTCCTGGATACGATATTCCCTACTCATCATAGCTTTACTATTATTTGATAGGCGCACTTACCTTTGTCGTATTTATTGTTAGTTTAGTGACCATCAATATACATTGAAATGGTAAGTGTCTAGATAGAAATATGCTTATGTGCATGAAAAGGTTGTATGAATTAAAATATATATTTTCTTATGAAATGGCTTATCATGTGGTTGATCCCAAATGAGTTATGTATAAATGCACTAACTTGTGTATTGATGATGATATTTAGGCTTGTATCAAGCTTGTGTAATTGGATGATGTTTATTCTTATGTTTTGTATTATGTAAATGAAACAGGTATGAAAAGGTAATGAAATGGTAAGTTCAAAATTGAGATGTAATATGATGGAAAAAAAATTATTGAGTTGAATAGTGTACTTATATGTGATAAATTATGTATGCTATGGATGAATTTACCTATGTCATGAATAAATAAACTAATTCGTGAATTGATGTTGTTATTTAAGTTTATGCTAAGTAAATAGAATGGAAAGTAAGTAAAGGGAGTAGTTCATAGTCTTATGAAAAGGTTAATGATAATGTAATATGTCTTATAAAATACTATTATGTTGGGAATGAAAAATTATATATAATGTTGATAGACTTACTCAGTGTGAGCTGATGGTTATATAGTTTGATAAATCTGGTGGCATTAGTATAGGTTTATTTTACTTTATAAAGTTAATTATTGAAATGGAATATTATGTTTAATGTTTATATGAGCTTATTAATCAATCATTGTTTACGTAATTACTTTCATTTACTTTTCAAATTATCGGAAGCTCGATTAGTTTGGAAGCTTGTCGGAGATCTATCACACTATCTAGTGATTATATCGGTAGTCTTTGGTGTTTTGGCTAAGGTTATAATGGCATGTATAGGTGGACTAGTGTTAGTATTTAATTGAATGTTAGTTGATGATGTTGGCATGTATAAGTTGTTTTGGTACCATTTGATCTTAGTTGGTTAGTGTCATTTTGGTACTTATAGATACCTTATTAGTATGTGTTAAATTTGGCAATATGTTGATGCATGTTTGAATGGCCAAAGTGTTAAGTGATGAATTGATCTCAATATGGTCAGTTTGTGGTATGTTTCGGAAATGGTATTGAACTAGATGTTTAAGATTGTAATGTGGTCAAGCATATACATACATTTAGGTACTTTTGAAAGTTGCAAATGAGGTGCCTTATATGGTATACTGATTGAATGGATTTGGCCTTTTGAGTTGGTCATTTCATGCATGTTTTGGTAAGGTTTTGATACTTTGATCATATGCACAAAATTCTTTTAGGTATATGTTTGAATTGATGATGGAAATGGCTTAATTTTGGTTAATTTCATGTCCACATTACCTAAGCCACGGGTGTGTGTCTCAGCTATGTGACACACGACCATGCTACATGGTCGTGTTTCCCCTATAGGTTTTAAAGGCATTCAAGTCAAGCAGTTACACGGCCTAGCACACGGCCTAGCATACGGGCGTGTGGCTTGGTCGTGTAACCCAACTTAGAGAGTTACAGGGGTACAGACATGGGTTGGCACACAGCCGTGTGTCCCTATTTCAATTGTTACACGGCCTAAGACACGGACGTATGACTTAGCCGTGTGACCCCTGTAATTCAATTTTTCTAACATTTTCAGTAATGTTTCAAATGTTTCAGAGTTAGTTCTGAATTGTTTCTAAAGTGTTTCTAAGGCCTCGAGGGCCAGTTTAAGGCATGATAAACATGTATATGAAAGGTTTATATTATGTTTATGTAACACCCCTTACCTGTATCCTACGCCGGGATAGGGTACGAGGCATTACCTAATTTAAACCCATGCCTACATACAATTCCGAATCATAAAAATCTGTTAAATTTAAAACTTCTCAAACTCCCTTTTAATAACCATAATATAGGCCTACGAGGCCCAAAACACATCTTAGAAACATTTCGAGATCAAATTGAGTTCCTTGGAAAACTTTAGAAAATATTATCAAAACAGGGCCACACGCCCATGTGGAAAGGAACACGCCCATGTGGGCAGGACGTGTGGATTTATTTCTCAATTCGAACCTACAGGGTTTTTTACACTGTCTGACACACACCCGTGCCCATGGCCCGTATCCCTCACACTGCCATGACACGCCCGTGTCTTCTCCCGTGTGTAAAAACCTTGACATTCTATTTCTGACGTCATTATCCCAATAAGGTCACACGGCCAAGGCACATGCCCATGCCCTTAAACCGTGTGGCGAATTTAAATTCCTAAATTTAGTTGTAGGCTTCACACGGCTTGGGCACATGCCCATGTTCTATGACCGTGTCTTCCACACGGTTGAGACACACTATTGGGCATTCTGTTTCGCCAACTTAGGATGCAGGGGGATACACGGCCAAACCACATGCCCATGGGGCAGACCGTGTGTCACATACGGCCTAGACACACGCCCGTGTGTCTACCCGTGTGGACAAACACAAGGTTATTTACCAAGCCTTTTTGCCACCCTGAAGCAATACATAGCATGACCATAAAGCACTTATAATATTCACTACTTCATAATGTATATATAAATTTCACACATTACTTATTAAATTGTATAAACTTGCATTTCATGAATTTCTTCATCATTGAATAAATATAGTTTGGCTAGTTTTGGCCGAATTCAATGACAATTTACAAAATGAATTTAACCTTAATAGCCAAAAATTTGGCTAACCAATATGACATATCACAAAATGACCAAATCCTATACATGCCATACTAAAAAAAAATTAAACTTCACTATACCAAAAGAATAGCTTGATAGTGTAAACCGAGCTCCGGCGTTCTATGATCCCCGAGCTAGTTTGGCGATGCTACAAGTAAAGGGAAAAGAGAGGGAGTAAGCATAAAGCTTAGTAAGTTTGCATGAAATAAATAACAACATGAAGGCTTATGATAACAACCATACGTTTCATTGAGTAACAACACAAGTTCTCAAGCACATTGCTATAACTTACTCATGCTTACTCTTACCAATCACATATCACATATCCGACACATTTCCCTCGTAAGATACTCACATGTACCTGTATCACTTCATCACATAATTTTAGCACTTTTACCATCTTGCACATAAATTTTAGCTCTTTACCCCGTTGAACCATTTGGAATGACGAAGGATACCCAAACTCGTCCTACACATAATAAGATGCCAATGCCATATCCCAGATATGGTCTTAATGGGATCACATGTTGATACCGATGCCATATCCCAGATGTGGTCTTATACGGGATCTCATATCGATGTCGATGCCATATCCCAGATATGGTCTTATAAGAGATCGTATATTGATACCATGTCCCAGACATGGTCTTACACGAAGTCTATATTCGATACCGATGCCATATCCAAAATATGGTCTTACACGGGATCTCAACTCAGTGCCAAGGCCATGTACCAGACATGGTCTTATACGGGACCATATGAATCTCATGTCTTGATAATGGTATCCTTTCTATTCCGAAGATGAACCGGGGCTTTCACATCATAAATTTTCATCATACTCTCATTAAACATCATTGACCATTTTTCATAGAAATAATATACATTTCATGTAATCTGAAGCATACTAATGCATAATAACCTGATGTTGAATTATTACACACAAACTTACCTCGATACCAAAATGTGCTTATTTGCAATTCTAGTCTGAAACCTTGCCTTTTCCTCGGTCAAGGTTAATTCCATGTTCGCCTTGATCTATAATAACAATAGTCACTCATTTAATCACTATATTGATCAAGACATTTCAAAAGTCATACTTTGGCAAAATTACCATTTTGCCCTTAGACTTTCACAAAATTACGGTTTTTCCCCTAGGCTCGTAAACTGATTCTAATCAAATTTCCTCCTTTAACAAGCCTAGCTAAACATTTATTACTCTTATAGAAATTCACAATACCAATTATTTCACACATTTACCACCTATTTTTCAACCTTTACAAAAAGGTCATTTTATGTGTTTTCATGGAAACTCCTTTCATATAAGTTGTTTATTGGACAACTAAGATTCATTTTCTTCCATAAAATTTTAGAAACCAATATGAATACTCACATGGCAAAATCCTAGACTCTTAACCATTTTGCAAAATAGTCCCCTCATTAGCTAGACTAAGCTTTAGGGGTTCCAAAAACACAAAAATGATCAAAAACGATCATCAAAACACTTACTTCCAAGAGAAGAGCTTGGCTGAAATTTTTGAGCTCTCAAAACCCCCTATTTTGCTTATATTTTCGGTGGTAGAAGAAAATGAAGAAGGATGATATCATTTTCTTTTTATTTTATCTTATTACTCAATTAAGTCACCAAACACCACCTAACCATTGACCATGTCTCATCTTTGTCTCTATGACCGGCCTACCCTTTCTATGGGTCTAATTGCACTTTAAAGACTTCCAATTTAAGGTTATATGGCTATTTGGTACTTTTAGCTTGCAGAACAAAACTTTGCACTTTATGCGATTTAGTCTTTTTTCGCAATTAAGCATGAAATTACTAAAATTAATGCACCATAATTTTCATACACTCATATAATCATGCTATAGCTCATAAAATAATATTAAAATAATTTTCTCTGACCTCAGTTTAGTGGTTCTGAAACCACTATTCCGATTAGCCCCAAAATCGGGCTGCTACAATTCTACCCCTCTTAGGGATTTTCGTTCCCGAAAATCTTGTCGGTAAAAAGGTTGGGATATTGGTTTCTCATAGCCTCCTCGGGCTCCCATGTAGCTTCTTCTATCCCATGTCTTTGCCATAGTACTTTCACAAGATCTATACTTTTATTTCATAACTGTTTGACTTCTCATGCCAAAATCTTAATCGGCTCTTCGCCATAAGTCATGTCCGGTTGAATTTCAACCTCTATCGGTACAATCACATGCGAAAGGTCTAATCGGTAGCAACGTAACATAGATACGTGGAACACATCATAAATCTTTTCCAACTCAAATGGCAAAGCCAAATGATAAGCTACCGGCCTATCCTCTCAGTAATCTCATACAGTCTGATAAAGCACGGACTCAATTTGCCTTTCCGGCCAAATCTGAAAACTTTCTTCCATGGTGATACTTTGAAAAATATCTAATCACCTACTTGAAACTCAATCTCTTTCCGTTTCAAATCCGCGTAGGACTTTTGTCTATCTGAATCACTTTTACTTTCTCTTCGGTTTCTCTGACCAAATCAACTCCGTGAATCTGATTCTCTCTAAGTTCGGTCCAATACAGGGGCGTTCGGCACTTACGCCCATATAATACCTTATAAGGCGCCATTCTCAAACTTGACTGGAAATTATTATTGTAGGCAAACTTCACTAATGGTAAGTACTCTTCCCAATTACCTTGAAATTATAAAACACAACATCGAAGCATGTCTTCGAGTATCTGTATTACCCTCTTTGACTGTCCGTCGGTTTGCGGATGGAAAGTTGTACTAAAAGTCAACTTCGTGCCGAAGGCCTCTTGCAACTTTTTCCAAAACCGTGATGTAAATATCATATCTCTATCCGAAATAATTGACAATGGTACTCTGTGTAATCTCACAAATTTTGACACATATAAATCCGCCAACTTATCAAGCGAATAATCAATGTGTATCGGTATAAAGTGAGCCGACTTTGTGAGTCTATCAATTACAACCCGAACAACATCTTTATTTTTCAGTGTCAAGGGCAAACTCGTCCATAGCAATACGGTCCCATTTCCACTCGGGAACCATAATAGGCTGAAGTAGACCTGAAGGTACTTGGTGTTCACCCTTCACTTTCTGACAAATTAATCATCTGAATACAAACTCGAAAATATTTTTCTTCATACTCGGCCACCAATACCAGTTCTTCAAGTCATTATACATCTTTGTGTTGCCTGGATGTATAGATAAACATCCACTATGTGCTTCGAGTAAAATTTTCCGAATAAGTTCATCATCTCTGGGTACACAGACCCTATCTTGAAACATTAGACATCCTTTGGAATTAATCCGAAAGTCTGACTCAACACCCGACTCACGTTGAACTCTTTTAGCTTGCAATTCACTGTCACCTTTCTGAGCATCACAAATTTCTTGGAGAAACATCGGTCTTGCTCTCAATTCAGCTAGAATAGAACCATCATTAGACAAAGTCATCCATGTATTCATGGCTCTCAATGCAAACAAGGATTTCCTACTCAAGGCATCAACGACCACATTCGCCTTTCCCGGATGGTAGTCAAATACTAGCTCGTAATCCTTTATCAACTCTAACCATCTTCATTGCCTTAGATTCAATTCCTTTTGAGTCATCAAGTACTTTAGGCTCTTATGATTAGTGAACATCCGACATTTTTCACCAAACAAATGGTGTCTCCATATCTTTAATGCAAATACAATAGCGACTAACTCCAAATCGTAAGTCAGGTAATTCTTCTCGTGAGGCTTTAATCGTCTAGAGGCATAAGCTATCACCTTGCCCTCTTACATGAGTACACAACCCAATCCATTCAAGGATGCATCACTATAGACCATAAATTCTTTTCCTGGTTCGGGTTGTACTAAAACTGGAGCCTTAGTCAACAATGCCTTCAATTTCTCAAAACTCTTTTGGCACTTTTCTGTCCACTCAAACTTCACCTCTTTTTGCAATAACCTCGTCATCGGAGTAGCTATCATGGAAAATCCCTTGACAAACTTTCTGTAATACCAAGCTAGGTCCAGAAAACTTCTAACCTCGAATACATTCCTTGGCGGCTTCCAATCCACAATTGCTGAAATCTTACTCGGGTCAACTCTAATTCCATCTCCCGAGATAATGTGTCCTAAAAATCCGACTTCTTTAAGCCAAAATTCACTTTTACTAAACTTGGCATATAACTGATTATCTCGTAAAATTTGTAAGACTGTCCTCAAATGCTCAACATGCTCGTTCTCATCACGAGAGTAAATTAATATATCATCAATGAAGACTACAACAAATTTATCCAAATATGGCCGAAAAATGCGGTTCATTAAATCCATAAACACAGTAGGGGCATTTGTTAAATCGAAAGGCATGACTAAAAACTCGTAGTGATCATACCTTGTCCAAAATGCAGTTTTCGGCACATCTAAGTCTTTGACTCCCAACTGATAATATCCAGACCTCAAGTCTATCTTGGAAAACACAGTGGCTCCCTTCAATTGATTAAACAAATCATTGACCCTTGGCATGGGGTACTTATTCTTTATGGTCACCTTATTAAGATGCCTATAATCTATACATAACCTCATGGAACCATGTTTCTTTTTCACAAATAGAACTGGAGCACCCCACAGAGAATAGCTCGGTCTTGTGAATCCTTTATCCGTTAACTCTTGTAACTATTCCTTTAATTCTTTTAACTCGGTTGGAGCCATCCTATATGGAGCAATTGAAATAGGCGCAGTACCAGGAGCTAGCTCAATCCCAAATTCAATCTCTCTAACCAGAGGTAACCTGGGCAATTCTTCTAGAAGTACATCTGGGTACTCACATATTATCGGCACTGATTCAATTCTTAACTTAGTCTCTTTGGCATTTATCACAAAGGCAAGATAAGCTTCATATCCTTTTCTTACATATTTCCGAGAAGACTTGTGAGAAATCACTATAGGCAACTTGTCCCGTTCATCCAATTCAACACGAAGAATATCCCCATTTTCACATTTTAATTCAATAATTTTATTTCCACAATTTACTATCACATCATGAGTAGTTAACCAATCCATACCAAGGATTACATCAAATTCATCGAACGACAATAACATGAGATTAGCCGGAAAGTAATGGCCTCTAATCCTTAAAGGGCAATCTTTACATACTTTATCAACTAACACACATTTGCCTAGGGGATTCGACATTTTTACCACAAATTCTGTAGACTCTATAGGCATGTTCATACTAGATACTAATTTCATGCAAATATATGAGTGGGTAGATCCCAGGTCAATTAAAGCTACAACATGAGTATAATAGAGAGAAAATGTACCCGTGATCACGTCAGGGGAGGACGCCTCTTCACGAGCGCGAATGACGTAAGTCCTCATAGGCGCTCTACCCTCAGATCTTTCAGTTTGCTCTCTAGATGTATTCTTGCTACTTGTTCCGTTTCCAGGATTTCTCTGTGACCTTCCCTTAGCAATACTTCCCAATCTTGCACTCTGAGATTTCTCTTTCTCGCCCATCTCGGGGCAATCTCTAATAAAATGATCTAGGGATCCACACTTGAAACAAGCTCTCTCATTTGCTCGACACTCACTGGGATGACATCTGCCACATTGAGGACATTCCGGTCTACTTGGTCGAGCGTTGCCAACACTAGCAACTGAAGTGGTCTGAGCTTTAGACCCTAAGTATTGTTTACCCTTTCTTCTGTTTGAAAATCTAGCTGAAGTGGCTGATCAAGTAGTAAACTCTCTTGATTTCTTGGATGAGGATTGAAATTACTTGCCCAATTGTCTCTTCCTTGAGTCTCGAGACTCGATTTCAGCCTTTATTTTCTCTTTAACCAGCTCCTCGGCCTTATAAGCTCTATCTACTAACACAACAAATTTCTTTAGTTCCAGGACACCCACAAATAAGCGAACATCTTCATTTAACCCGTCCTCGAACCTTTTACACATAATGGCTTCAGTGGATACGCATTCCCCAGCGTATTTACTAAGCCTTACGAACTCACATTCATATTCAGTTACCGTCATTTGACCTTGCTTTAGCTCTAGGAATTCGTTTCTTTTCTGGTCGATGAACCTTTGGCTAATATACTTCTTTCGGAACTCTTCTCGGAAAAATTCTCAATTAACTCTATCCCTTGGTACAACCGACACAAGGGTGTTCCACCACTGGTAAGTCGAATCTTTTAAGAGAGACACCACACATTTCATGCAGTCTTCAAGTGTGCAAGACAACTCATCGAATACCCTAATGGTATTTTCTAACCAGAACTCTGCCCTCTTCGAGTCATCATCTTTATTAGCTCAAAATTCCTCAGCTCCTTGCTTCCGAATTCTATCAACAAGGGTCTTTTCCCTTCTTACCACTTCTACAACTTGGGGAGCTATAGGGGTAAGTTGAGGAATAAGTGGGGGTGGATGGGGTTGAGTATTAGGATTTGCTCGAATAAACTCATTATACCAATTACTCATCATATGGAGAAAGGCTTCCCGAACCTCCTCTCCTTGATCCAATGTCTCGGGTCTACTTTTTACTGGCGCGATCCCTTGCGCAGGAGCCGACGCATTACTAGCAGCATCATCAGCAGTAGCTTAATTGGGATCCGTTTACTATATGAAAACATAATTTAAATCGTTAGGAGTCGTCACACTATCAGTATGTAAATACTCATACGTATGGCATGTATAGCTAGACTCATGCATACGCTCCGTTAGTCCAAGAATCGACTAAACTATATGAAACACCCCAAACCCAGTCCACGAGCCTTGACCGGATCTGGTATGTTCCTCGATGTAAACAGGTTCAAATTTCTTTTGTTACTTAGGAAAAATTTGTGTGTTTTGAAAGTAAAATGGTTTTGGGTTGGGCTTGATTTGAAAACAAGTTTATTTTACTAAAATCCTTTACTTTAGGTGACTAAACGTGTAGGGTTGTTTTGAAATAAATTTGTTTAATCCATTAATTAATAATAGTACGCAGTCGTAACAAATAAAAGTAAAAATAAAGAAATTCAACTATGGCCTTATTACATCCAATAATTCCAAAATTAAAATTTAAAATACTTAAAATAAAATAAAAGTCCAAATCGTGAATTTCTTGCTGTGCATGGCCATCGCTAAGCTTCTGCCGAACCCGGTCCATTACTGATCGTCACCTGAAAATAGTTCCCACAACGGGGTGAGTCAAACAGACTCAATGTGTAACCAACACTAAGAATCAACATCTCAGGCATGCATTATCATATCACGTACATATTCATATAACAGGTAAAAATAATGATGCAACCCAAACCCAAACCTAGATAGCCATCCGCTACACTTCCCCGCACCAACCTGCACACCGTTGGGACTACTAGGTCGACCCTCCTTCCGCTACACTCCATCGAAGGCAGTCGCTGCAGTCGACGTGCTTATCGCCCTTATAAAATTCGTGGTCTTAGGTCACCACATTCAGATTTCGTGGTCTTAGGTCACCACATTCAGATATCGCGTTCTTAGGTCACCGCATTCAGATTTCGTAGTCTTAAGTCACCACATTCACTTCCCCTTTTCAATAACCCATATGCCCAAATCATATTATGCATTAACATGCCAAAGTTCACATTCTTATCATTATTCTCATGTTACTTATAACATATTTCATAAACCTATTAGGAGTAGGAAACGTACCTGAGTACTTTGTACCATAGCATGGTACTTAGCCATATTTTCGCATTCTTAATAACACATTTAATTTAAAACATAGCCATGAACATATTAAAACTTAGGGTAGGGTACACACCTGATTTGCTTAGCAGTTCACTTAAATCCCGAAAAGCTTGATCTAATGCCTTAGATCTAAATTCCTACATTCGACCAACCTTAATATATTAGCATAAAGCCTATTCGGCTATAAAACCAAATCCTAGTAGGATTTGTACACTTAATACCTACCTTGTTGCCGATTGGGACACCAACAAATCCCGAAATCTTTGCTTTATTCCTCATTGTATTCGGCCAGGCATTGAATCAATTAACCTGGTTAGTTTTCAGCTCTTGAACATTTAAAGAACAGATCTAAATACTAATCTAGGCCTTAGCCGGATATACATAGATGCTTACCTTCCAAATCTTAAATCCCGTAATTGATCTTTGCTTCCTTAATGCTGTAGAAAACCCTATAGACAAATGTTAGAGTTTAATCTAACATTAAAACACTATAGAATGGCCTATGGCCGCATCTTATATTCGCTTACCTTGAATGTTGAAATCCCGAAGAACTCCTTCTCTAATCAACACCACCTAAATCCCGAAATTCCCTTCCATAGTTTCGGCCAAAACACAATATGAGGGATTAGTCCCTGAATTTCGACAGGCTTAAAAAGGAAAGAAAGGAAACCGAATCTAGATCTTACCCTTATTTGGAGAAATCGATTGCACCTTTACTTCAACCTTCAGAGATTCGGCTATGGCTAAATGATGCTCTCACAACTTTCGGCTTTTGGAGGGATTAGAAAGAAAAGAGAAGGAAGAATAAAGATGGAGGATTCGGCTAGAACACAAGGTATTTCGGCTTGGCAAAAATAAAAGAAGAAGAAGATTTGGTGAAGAGAATTCGGCAGAGGCTTCCAAAGAACAGAAAATAATGCAGAATGGCCTCTCTTTTCCTTTTATAGCCGAAATTACTAGGCTAGAGTCCCTTACTTGGCCACCACTCTTCTATTTTGATAACTTTATCCCTTGATTTATCACTTTAATTATCAAATATTTATCTCTTATCTCCTAATAAAAATAATACTAATAATAATCCTTTTTTATCTCTTCCTTATCTATCAAAATAAAAGAAATAATATCCACATTTATCACCCCTTTTAGCTGAATTTTAATAAGAATAAAACCTCATCTTAAACTCCTCCCAAAGACTCCCCAAGCCGTCCATCTCTTCCTCTTGTTGCCGCAAAAATAAAAGCTTTCTTCTGCTTCCTAAGTGATTCGAACCCTGGCCCAATTGCACATGTAGGTGGCGTCACATGCTAAGCCTTTAAGTGGCATTTCCAGGCCACTTTTACAAGCCCAATTTCATGTCATATTTCCTCCATAAATTTTCTTAAGGCCACCTTGCCTTAATTTCCTCTTTTTAAACTTTAAAACTTATCATTTCCTTACATTTCCAAGTTTCCAAAAATGTTCGTTTGCCTCCTTTAAACTCAACATTTCTAAATCATTTCCTTACATTTCCAGGACATTTCCTCACATTTCCAATACAAGACATTTCCAAAAATGTTCACTATCCTCTTTTGAAACTTAACATTTCGAAATCATTTCCAATGCATTCCCTCATATCTTAGGGTTCCTAAAACTCCTCAGAACACATCCAACACACCCACTGAGCCCACTATCTCATGAATTACGCACGAACGCATAACCCCTAATCTAGGATGTTACAGTTCTACCCTCTTTAAAAATAATTTTGTCCTCGAAATTACTTATTAACAGTCGTACAATCCTTCTCACCGCACTATGCTTACGCTGCGCACTCTGATCTTAATAGAACCATCATACTTTCTAGGCACAATCTTTAAGTTCACGTCCCCTAGAACTCATGTCTACTTCACGATTTAATCTGATTAAGAAGTTTTATGAATTATCCTTTATTCCACTGATTACCCGCGAAGAAGTTTTATGAAAAGAATTTTAGGAGTGGTTCTTTCGTATTCATACATGCACACAGTCTTTTCATTCATACATTCATCAATCAATTATGAACTTTCGTTCATTCAGAGAAATGCTGTAGTTTTCATTGTTGCTGTTTTTCCACTACCCAGGGGTATTTTCGTAATTTGCCCTACAGGGGTATTTTCGTAATTTGTCAAAATAAGGTTCCTTGGTGATTTTGTCAATAAGGGTATTTTGGTATTTTTTTTGAAATCCCGGGGGTATTTCAGAAATTTTTAAATTACAGGGGTATTTCGGTAAATTTTGAAACTCAGGGGTATTTTGGTAATAAACTAGGGTAAATTTGTAAATCTTACTAAATCAAGGGTATTTCCAAAATTTGCAAAACTTGAGGGTTCTTTTTGAGAATTTGTTTTCCAAATCGGTGATGTTGCAAAAAATGTTTTTTGAAATTCAGGGTCATTTTGGTAATTTTGTAAGTCAAGGGCAATTTCGTAATTTTCCAAAATCAAAGTGTTTTGATATTTTGCAAATTAGGGTTTTTGGACTTGTTATAAAGTAATGGATTTTTTTTTAATAAGAACTGTGGGTATTTTGGAAATTTCATAAACCAAGGGCATTTTTGTAATTTTACCACTAGGGGTATTTTAGTAATTTTATAAATCAAGAAATATTTCAAAAAAATTTTATGGGATAGCTTGTATAAATCAAAAGGGTAATTTAGTCATTTTAAAACTAGGATTTCCATAAAAATGTGGCTAATCCCTTTTGGGTTTTAGTTAGGGGTTTAGACTATGCATAAGTCCTTTTGGCTAGGGTGAACCGAAGCTACGCACCAGGTAGGATTCCTGCGAAGAGGAGGTGAGTCACTAGGACTGCTTAAATACCAGGCTCTTCCGGATCCAATCCTAGACATGCGCACAATGGTTGCCACACCCTAACTCGGCGACTTAGTCATAGGTTTGTTTAATTAGTCATTAAGTCTTATGTAATAGTTGGGGTAAACTAGTCCTAGGGTTCCAAATACTTATCATCTACCCTTCTACAATTCATACTAAAATTCACACAAAGGTTAGGGGTACTTACCTGGTGGACTTCGGGTCGGAGACTTAGGTGCCATGCCAGAAAACCTGCTTATCTTCAAAAACTCATTTGGGCTCGATTTGAAAACGTTTTGGGCCTTAAACCCCAGGCCGAGGGTTTGAAACTGGGCTCTGATACCAAATTGAAACAGCCCAAACCCGGCCCACTAGCCTTGACCGGATCTGGTATGTTCCTCGATGTAAACCGGTTCAAATTTCTTTTGTTACTTAGGAAAAATTTGTGTGTATTGAAAGTAAAATGGTTTTGGGTTGGGCTTGAATTGAAAACAAGTTTATTTTACTAAAATCCTTTACTTTAGGTGACTAAACGTTTAGGGTTGTTTTGAAATAAATTTGTTTAATCCATTAATTAATAATAGTTCGCAGTCATAACAAATAAAAGTAAAAATAAAGAAATTCAACTATGGCCTTATTACATCCAATAATCCCAAAATTAAAATTTTAAATACTTAAAATAAAATAAAAGTCCAAATCGTAAATTTCTTGCTGTGCATGACCATCCCTAAGCTTCTGCCGAACCCGGTCCATTACTGATCGTCACCTGAAAATAGTTCCCACAACGGGGTGAGTCAAACAGACTCAATGTGTAACCAACACTAAGAATCAACATCTCAGGCATGCATTATCATATCACATACATATTCATATAACAGGTAAAAATAATGATGCAACCCAAACCCAAACCTAGATAGCCATCCGCTACACTTCCCCATACCAACCTGCACACCGTGGGGACTACTAAGTCGACCCTCCTTCCGCTACACTCCATCGAAGGCAGTCGCTATAGTCGACGTGCTCATCGCTTTTATAAAATTCGTGGTCTTAGGTCACCACATTCAGATTTCGTGGTCTTAGGTCACCACATTCAGATATCGCGGTCTTAGGTCACCGCATTCAGATTTCGTGGTCTTAGGTCACCACATTCACTTCCCCTTTTCAATAACCCATATGCCCAAATCATATTATGCATTAACATGCCAAAGTTCACATTCTTATCATTATTCTCATGTTACTTATAACATATTTCATAAACCTATTAGGAGTAGGAAACGTACCTGAGTACTTTGTACCATAGCATGGTACTTAGCCATATTTTCGCATTCTTAATAACACATTTAATTTAAAACATAGCCATGAACATATTAAAACTTAGGGTAGGGTACACACCTGATTTGCTTAGCAATTCATTTAAATCCCGAAAAGCTTGATCTAATGCCTTAGATCTAAATTCCTACATTCGGCCAACCTTAATATATTAGCATAAAGCCTATTCGGCTATAAAACCAAATCCTAGTAGGATTTGTACACTTAATATCTACCTTGTTGCCGATTGGGACACCAACAAATCCTGAAATCTTTGCTTTATTCCTTCTTGTATTCGGCCAGGCATTGAAGCAATTAACCTGGTTAGTTTTCGGCTCTTGAACATTTAAAGAACAGATCTAAATACTAATCTAGGCCTTAGCCGAATATACATAGATGCTTACCTTCCAAATCTTAAATCTCGAAATTGATCTTTGCTTCCTTAATGCTGTCGAAAACCCTATAGACAAATGTTAGAGTTTAATCTAACATTAAAACACTATAGAATGGCCTATGGCCGCATCTTATATTCGCTTACCTTGAATGTTGAAATCCCGAAGAACTCCTTCTCTAATCGACACCACCTAAATCCCGAAATTCCCTTCCATAGTTTCGGCCAAAACACAATATGAGGGATTAGTCCCTGAATTTCGACAGGCTTAAAAAGGAAAGAAAGGAAACCAAATCTAGATCTTACCCTTATTTGGAGAAATCGATTGCACCTTTACTTCAACCTTCAGAGATTCGGCTATGGCTAAATGATGCTCTCACAACTTTCGGCTTTTGGAGGGATTAGAAAGAAAAGAGAAGGAAGAATAAAGATGGAGGATTCGGCTAGAACACAAGGTATTTCGGCTTGGCAAAAATAAAAGAAGAAGAAGATTTGGTGAAGAGAATTCGGCAGAGGCTTCCAAAGAACAGAAAATAATGCAGAATGGCCTCTCTTTTCCTTCTATAGCCGAAATTACTAGGCTAGAGTCCCTTACCTGGCCACCACTCTTCTATTTTGATAACTTTATCCCTTGATTTATCACTTTAATTATCAACAAAACTTAATCCAATATTTATCTCTTATCTCCTAATAAAAATAATACTAATAATAATCCTCTTTTATCTCTTCCTTATCTATCAAAATAAAAGAAATAATATCCACATTTATCACCCCTTTTAGCCGAATTTTAATAAGAATAAAACCTCATCTTAAACTCCTCCCAAAGACTCCCAAAGCCGTCCATCTCTTCCTCTTGTTGCCGCAAAAATAAAAGCTTTCTTCTGCTTCCTAAGTGATTCAAACCCTGGCCCAATTGCACATGTAGGTGGCGTCACATGCTAAGCCTTTAAGTGGCATTTCCAGGCCACTTTTACAAGCCCAATTTCATGCCATATTTCCTCCATAAATTTTCTTAAGGCCACCTTGCCTTAATTTCCTCTTTTTAAACTTTAAAACTTATCATTTCCTTACATTTCCAAGTTTCCAAAAATGTTCGTTTGCCTCCTTTAAACTCAACATTTCTAAATCATTTCCTTACATGTAATAGCCCTTACCCGTATTCTACGTCGGGACAAGGTACGAGGTATTACCTAACTTAAACTCATGCCTACGTACAACTCCGAATCATAAAAATCTATTAAATTTCAAACTTCTCAGACTCCCTTTTAATAACCTTAATATAGGCCTACGAGGCCCAAAACACATCTTAGAAACATTTCGAGATCAAATCGAGTTCCTTGGAAAACTTTAGAAAAAATTAATAAAATCACACATGCCCATGTCCCTTTTATGTGCAGATTTATTTCTCAATTCGAACCTACAGGGGTTTTCACACTGTCTGACACACGCCCGTGTCAATAGCCCGTGTCCCTCACACTGCCATGACACGCCCGTGTCTTCTCCCGTGTGTAAAAACCTTGACATTCTGTTTCTGACGTCATCATCCCAATAAGGTCACACGGCCAAGGCACACGCCCGTGTCCCTAGACCGTGTCGCGAATTTAAATTCCTAAATTTAGGTGCAGACTTCACATAGCCTGTGCACATGCCCATGTTCTATAACCGTGTCTTTCACAAGGTTGAGACACAAGGTCGTGTCTCAGCCCGTATGGTTACTACTGGGCATTCTATTTTGCCAACTTAGGATGCAGAGGAACACATGGCCAAACCACATGCCCATGGGGCAGACCGTGTGTCAAACACGGCCTAGACACACACCCGTGTGTGTAGTCGTGTAGACAAACACAAGGCTATTTACCAAGCCACTTTGCCACCCTGAAGCAATACATAGCATGACCATAAAGCACTTATAATATTCACTACTTCATAATGCATATATGATCGTTGATTTCAGAGTTTTAAATTTATAATGATCGAACCTAGAAACTAACTATGGCAACGATTGAGGCAAGTGCACCTATCGAACAGTAGTATAGCTTAGGCAAGACCGGATTGTTGAACCCAAAGGAACTAAAAGTACTAATACTAACTTTCTTTTTATTATCTAGCCTAAAATAAGTGAAATTTTTTAATCTAAATTTAACTAACTACTAAGCTAAAGACGCAAAGACAAAAAGAATGAATTGGGGGAAATACTGTTGGAAAAACTCAGTTGATTAAGACGATACCCTTAGGAAGAATCCACCTAGACTTCACTTGTTATCTAACATTGAACCAGACGATTTATTCACTTAACTTGATCTGTAAGATTCCCTAAGTTATATTAAACCCTCTCTCGAGGCGAATAACGTCTAACCCTAGGTTGATTAATTGAAATCTCTTTCTAATTAAAACCCCTAGAATCGCATTAACTCGATCTATGGACTCCCATATTAGGTTTCACCCTAATCTGGTAAAATCTCGTCACCCTATCTCTAGGCGCGCGAGCAACTCCGCTTAATTATGCTAGATCTACTCTTAAGCAGGGACTTTTGCTCCACCACCTAAGCACATTAAACTTGAACCAATATCCCGAAAATATTAACACAAGAATTAAGCACACATAATTAAGAACAAATCAAGTATTTATCATATAGTTCAGAAAACAATAACAAGATCCATCTTAGGTTTCATCCCCTTCAGGTATCTGAAAGGTTTTAGTTCATAACAATAAAAGAAAACATCTCAGAAGAAAAGATTAAACAAAACATAAGAAATCCCTAAAACCTCCTGAAGGAATTAAAGGAGAGATCTGTCATCTTGAGTAGAATTCTGGCTTCTTGAGATGGATCAATTGGCTAACTTCGAGTGATTCCCACAAATCTGACCTTTCTGGCTCGGTTCCTTGGCCTAGCTAACCGCCCCCTGACTAAAGCCCTGGCAGAAGGCTTCTGCCGAACTTCCGGCTTAAGTTGCCCCCTAGGATGTTTATATAGGCTTTGAGATGCCTTACTTGGCCCCTAAGTATCCTAATTCAAGTAGAATTCCTCCTAGGGTGTTTGAATAAGCTTTGGAATGTGTTTCTTTGCCTCCAAGTATCCTATTCCGAGTAAAACTCCTCTTGGTCGCGGTAGGGACACACCCATGGCACACGCCCGTGTAAGTCGTGGCCAGGCCGTGTTCGAGGCTGTTGATTGAGGCATGGCCGTGTGGTCTTGGGCCTAGGCTGTGTGGATTTCGTGATATGGCCCGTTTACTCTGTTTGGGCCCGTTTTATGTTCTTTTCATCCTCGGGTGCTTTCTTGAGTATAAAACATGAAAAGAAAGGATTAAGAGCACCTTTTTACATAAATCGAGGGATAAATCATCCAAAAGTATGCTAAATGTGGGATTAAAATATGTTACTTTTACGGTTTATCAATATATAAATTTCACACATTACTCATTCAATTGTATAAACTTGCACTTCATGAATTTCATCATCATTGAATAAATATAATTTGGCTAGTTTTGGCCGAATTCAATGATCATTTACAAAATGAATAATTAACCTTAATAGCCAACACTTTGGCTAACCAATATGACATATCACAAAATGACCAAATCCTATACATGCCATACTCAAAATAATTAAACTTCACTATACCAAAAGAATAGCTTGATAGTGTGAACCGAGCTCCGACGTTCTATGATTCCCGAGCTAGTTTGGCAATGCTACAAGGAAAGGGAAAAGAGAGGAAGTAAGCATAAAGCTTAGTAAGTTTGCATGAAATAAATAATAACATGAAGGCTTATGATAACATCCATACGTTTTATTGAGTAGCAACACAAGTTCTCAAGCACATTGCTATAACTTAGTCATGCTTACTCTTACCAATCACATATCACATATCGGACACATTTCTCGTAAGATACTCATATGTACCTGTATCACCTCATCACATAACTTTAGCACTTTTACCATCTTGAACATAAATTTTAGCTCTTTACCACGTTGAACCATTTGGAATAACGAAGGATACCCAAACTCGTCGTACACATAATAAGATGCCAATGCCATATCCCATATATGGTCTTATATGGGATCACATTTTGATGCCGATGCCATATCCCAGATATGGTCTTATACGGGATCTCATATCGATGTCGATGCCATATCCCAAATATGGTCTTATATGAGATCGTATATAGATGCCATGTCTCAGACATGGTCTTACACGAAGTCTAAATTCGATGCCGATGTCATATCCCAGATATGGTCTTACACGGGATTACAACTCAGTGCCGAGGCCATGTCCCAGACATGGTCTTATACGGGACCTTATGAATTTCAAGTCTTGATAATGGTATCATTTCTATTCCGAAGATCAACCAGGGCTTTCACATCATAAATTTTCATCATACTCTCATTAAACATCATTGATCAATTTTCATAGAAACAATATACATTTCATGTAATCTCAAGTATATGAATGCATAATAACCTGATACCAAAATGTGCCAATTGCAATTCTAGTCCGAGACCTTGCCTTTTCCTAAGTCAAGGTTAATTCCACGTTCTTCTTGATCTATAATAACAAAGTCACTCATTTAATCACTACATTGATCAAGACATTTCAAAATCCATACTTTGGCAAAATTATTGTTTTTCCCTTAGACTTTCACAAAATTATAGTTTTGCCCCTAGGCTCGTAAATTGATTCTAATCAAATTTCCTCCTTTAACAACCCAAGCTGAACATTTATTACTCTTATAGCAATTCACAATACCAATTATTTCACACATTACCACCTATTTTACAACCTTTACAAAAAAATCCTTTAAGGTGTTTTCATGGAAACTGCTTTCATATAAGTTGTTTATTGGACAACTAAGATTCATTTTCTTCCATGAAATTTCAGAAACCAACATGAATACTCACATGGAAAAACCCTAGACTTTTAACCATTTTGCAAAATAGTCCCCTCATTAGCTAGACTAAGCTTTATGGGTTCCAAAAACACAAAAATTATCAAAAATGATCATTAAAACACTTACTTGCAAGAGAAGAGCTTGGCTGAAATTTTTGAGCTCTCAAAACTCCCTATTTTGCTGATATTTTCGGTGGTAGAAAAAAATGAAGAAGGATGATATCATTTTCTTTTTATTTTATCTTATTACTCAATTACGTCACCAAACACCACCTAACCATTGACCATGTCTCATCTTTGTCTCTATGGCCAGCCTACCCTTTCTATGGGTCTAATTGCACTTTAAAGACTTTCAATTTAAGGTTCTATGGCTATTTGGTACTTTTAGCTTGTAGAACAAAACTTTGCACTTTATGCGATTTAGTCCTTTTTCGCAATTAAGCATGAAATTGCTAAAACTAATGCACCAAAAATTTCATACACTCATATAATCATGCTATAGCTCATAAAATAATATTAAAATAATTTTCTCCGACCTCGGTTTAGTGGTTCCAAAACTACTATTTCGACTAGCCCCAAAATCGAGTTGTTACAGTTTATGTTGAGATGTGAAATGTATGTTTTAAAGTTATGTTCTCACGGTAATGCTCTGTAACCTTATTCTAGCGACGAATACGGCCGCTGGCTTACTATTTTGCCCTATACTTCCACTTTCATTTTAACCCTTTTTCGTTATTTGCAAAATTTCTCACGATTACTATCCTGATTGACTACCCATGTTTATTGCCCCGACGAACTACACCGTGTTCAGTGTCCTGACGGACTCCACAAGCTACCATAGTCGAGATATGGTCTTACACCTCATAATCCCTGTGTATTCTCCTAGAAGCCTACACCGTGTCTACCGTCCCGGCAGCCTACCTTGTTTCCATAACCAAACTATGGTCTTATATGTTAGACCTCTTTTGAGGTGTCACCCTGAAGGACCCTACAGCTGTTGCGGTGTCGCCTCGAAGGACCTTACAGCTGTCACAGTGTTGCCCCATAGAACCTGTTGATAGCCCTCGCAGTGTTGCTCTATAGAACCTTATAATTGTCGGTATTGATTTGCCTTGTATCTACCTTGATGCTCGAGCACTGAAGTGTCCCCCTTAAGGCCTAGAGCTTCACAGATCACAGTTTACTCCTGGCAAACCCAAATGGAAAAATCTTAATGGAATTCAACTTTCTCCTATGCCTCCACCCATTCCTCTATCTCACCATTCCTAACCTTGATGCTTGAACACCTCAGTGTTCCTTCCACAAGGCCATGAGCTTCACACATCATGGCACCATATGGTGGTATCTAACGAAAATTCCTATTTCCCAAATCTTAACTTCATCTAAACCCTTCAAAAATTCTCGTTCGTATTACACAACACATATAAATAGGCATTTCACACAATTCATAATCATTTGAACATGGTGTATGCTACTTTACAAGCATAAGGCTACAACATTCTCTTTCATAACGACATACTAATGGATACCTATAAATCTACTCAACTTTATATACACAAGCATTTTCAAACAACAGAGATTACGCATCATCATGGAACTCATACTGGATTTAACACACTCTTGCCAAACAAACAACATATCAGAGTTGGAATGTAAAAACTCACCTAATGTTTCCTTACCTACTCAGCTTAGTCTTTCCTGAACACTAGAGCTTCCATTCTATTGGTAACTAAGCATTACAACCAAGACCATAAATTAAACTTAGCATTTTTTCAACGTAAAATTTAGTTCTCCAAAATCATGCAAAATTCCTAAAATGGTTTTGAAATCCCTTAATCTTGTTTACTAAACCTTACTTACACCGAGGGACTTAGAACATTACCAACTTTATGATTCTTTAATTTTTCAACTCAAAATTCATGATTGTTGCTCCATGCAGAGCTTCCCATAACTATCTCTTCTTTGAGGCAACCCAAGGAAAATGATAAGGAAGAGAAGAAAATGAAATAGAAGGAGGAAGAATTCTCCCCAAGAAGTCATTTCTCAGCTATTTATAACTCTTTTCGTTCGGCTATCGACCCCATAAAAACTGTCCATTTATAATCATTTTATCTCCCACCAAGGAAACTGTTGGTTCTAATTCAACCAAACCATACTTGGATTTCAACCTTATCCAATTTCAGTTACTAACTTTTCTTGATTTTCTAGTAGAGGCTACCAACTTACCGTTTTCTTCCAATTTAACCCCCCCAATTGTTCCAAATTTACAGGTTTAAAGGAAACCTGGTGTGACATATTGTAACTCTTTTAAGGTCAGTAAAAGCATATAGAAGTTGATTTGTGATATTTTTCCATTGAATTATCTTTTGAATTTTTAGTATATATTTTTTTGTTAGAGGATCTAAATGAGATAATAATGGATCATCCTATGTAAATTCATTTTCCAATTGTTTTCCCCCTAATGTTGGGAACATTGTTTCATCAAAATAAAAATCGACAAATAGTGTAGTGAACAGATTTCTTGTCATTGGTTCAAGATACTTAATTACAGAAGGGGATTCATACCCAACATATATTTCCAACCTTCTTTGAGGACCCATCTTTTTTTGTTGTGGTAGAGTAATTGGAACATATACCACGCAACAAAAAAAATTCTAAGATGAACAATATTTGGCTCCTTACCAAAAGCTGATTATAATAGGGAGTATTTATGAAAACTTCTTGGCTTAATGTGTGTAAGAAGTGCAACATGTAAACTCACTAGCATTATCAAGATGAATTGTTTTAATTACAAAGTTTGGAAATTGTGCCCTTAATTTAATTACTTGCATAAGTAATCTCACGAACGCCAGATTAGAAGTTGAAAATAAGCACACACTTGACCATCTTGTAGATACATCTATCAAAACCATATGTTGGATGAATGGGCTCGCATATATCACCTTGAATATATTCTAGAAATACTGGAGATTTTATCCCAATCTTAGATGGTGATGCTCTCATAAGAATTTTTCGTAATAACAACACCACATGAGAATTCCTTAAATTGAAGAATCTTTTGGTTCTCAATTATTTTTTGCATTGTAGATGAATCGGGATGGCCTAACTAGTCATGCCAAATAGTAAATACATTTCGATTTATAAACTTCTAGTTTATTGCAACATCTGTTTCAATTGTACTAATAATTGTATAGGACAAGCCTGATGACAAGTGTAACATCCCACACCGACCCGATCATCGAGTCCGAGCTACAGGATGCCACATTAGTTGTCGGAGCAACTACAGTCAAATATTTGGAAAATAAATCATCAAACAACCAATTATAACATGAACACATTCACATCATGATATACAATCTTTTGCGAGTCTTAATCAAGCTTACAAAAGTTCTTTTGTTGGCCCAAGCATGAAATAGGACCAAATTTTAAAGTTTTAAAATTTTGGATCAATGGGACGATGTGACATGCTAACTTGGCCTCGTTGTGATGACATGGTTCCTTGTTACGTCGTGGCCTGAAGTCCAAAGCTCGCCACTACATGGACTCTATTTTTGGTACAAATTAGGCAATTTGGTACCTATCTCTTAGCTATCATTCAAACTTACTAATCGATGCATATTTGCACAATCTCTCCTGCACAAGAACATACCAAAACAGATTGCAACATTGAATTTAACCATTTCCCAATCAACCAATCCAATATACCTCAATTTGGTACCAAATCATATCAATTCAACTTATTGAATCACAAACCAATCAAGCATGCATATAGCCATCCAATACCTTCATCTTAACCTATAGCCATTCAATACCTTCATCTTAACCATGTAAATTCATACTCAACTATGCCATTTCAGGTGCCATACATATAGCTCAAAATGTTACCAAAACATTCATGTGTAATAGGCATTAACCTTATCAAAGATCAAGCATTATAAAGGATTCAACCATATCAACTTCTAAGTTAAAAAAGTCATAACACCTATATGCATGCCACAAAACTGAGCTTCAAAATTATTAAAAGACTACCAAATCGATAATAGGATAGTCTGAGCTTCTCAACAATCCACTTGACAGGTTTTGCAAATTGGCAATCTACAGGGAAAGGGAAAATGAGGAGGTAAGCATTTCGAATGCTTAGTAAGTACAAAGGCATTAAACAACAACATACCCCCATTTATAATTTAATATGATAAGCTACTAGCTTGACAAGTTTACCTAAACATGGAAACCACATATCAACAAAGTGATTTCAACATATAAACATATCATATAATAATTCAAACATATAACATCCCAATTCACTTATAATCAACATTACAATGACATTCACAAAATCAATAAACATTTAATCAATTCAATATCATATTTATACCATTTTCCTAATTGAATCAATTGATTCGTCACATCCTCATATCAGTCCTTTAGACTTGTATATCAAGTTTGCATAATCTTTTGTATACTATTGAAATTCATATATTTTAACTCTTCTTTTAAGAATTATTTCACAATATGAATTCAATTGATATACCATTATCAACTTTACATTTTATATCCCTATTAACCTTATTCGGACTCAAACGGATACACGAATCCAACTAACACACCAATTTGACACCTACTACCTCATCGGACAAATTTAAAGTAAATAGTTTACACCTATCGCTCATCAGTATAACCGAAGTAAAATTTGTGCCCAGCACTCATCGAAACATTGTCGAAGTAACTCGTACTCTGTCTATCCTATGGCATGCCAACTATATCTGACTCTGCTCGAACAGTTAATAGGGTAACCAATAATCCAATTTCATTAGAAGTTTTATTCTCATTCTATCAATATCAATAGCATCAATTCATCAATCAAAATATCATTTCATACATAGCATAGCATGATTCGTCTCAATTTCAAGCAAATTTCACAATTTTACCAAGTTATACTATTTCCAATTTTATTCAATTGAATCATTTATCTCGATAATCAATCAAATTCATACTAATATGATTCAATCAATCATAACCAACTATAAATTCATTAGATATCTCAAATTTCAATTTACCATATTCAATTTATCATTTCTTTACGATTTAGTCCATATCTCACATTTTTTACCAAATTGCAAACAATTCAAATTACTATCAAACATTCAAAATTCATAATTAAAATATATAAAAACGTAAATACAATCAATTCATATGAAATTACCTGAAAAAATCAGCAATTAAGTTGGAAGTTCAAGGACTATTCAACAATTTTCGCTTTTCTCTAATTATTTCTGGTTTGGTCCAATTTCCTATTTATACAATTATTCAATTAAAATTTTAAATTCTAAATATTTTATAACATATTTTTATAAGTATGAATCAGCTCAATTTTCATTTTTTGAATTCCCCTAAATATTTTCATTTTATTCAATTTAGTCCCTAAAATGGAATTTGCAATATCTTTCAAATTTCATGTTCAATTTCAAAACTGATCTTAATTACATTCTTCTAAAACTCCATACTATCAATAATTATAGAAATTTTAGAGCAATTTTGAATTTTATACAGTTTAGTCCCTTTGTTAAAAAACTAGCAATTAAAACTTACAAACTAGTCTCTTTTCACTTCTAAACTTAAAATCTAACAATTTAGTACGAATTTCTTCAAGCATTCATGAATTAAAACTTTTAGAAACTTTAAAAGTTTTTCAAATTAGCACATGGGCTAAATAAGCTCCCACGACCTCAAAAACATAGAAATTACAAGAAAAAGAATTAAAATTAACTTACAATTGAATGACCAATTGTTGAACCTTATGAAAGCTTTTCCCCCCTTTTTTTCTTAAAGTTTCGGTGAAAGAGATGAAGAAATAAAATGACATCCATTTTTTCAATTTTTATACTTTGATTAATATTTAATTAATCATAATTAACTTAATTAACTTTGAATTAATTAACATTAAATGTAACACCCCTAACCCTTATCTGTCGCCAGAACAGGGTTACGAAGCATTCCTGAACTTTATAAACTAATTTACGAATATTTCATTATCTTTATTATACAGATCAAGAATCATTCATATTATACTCATATTGTTCCTTAGATGGGCCCTCGAGGCCCAAAATACACTTTAAAAGTGAATCCAGATCAAACCGGACACCCAGGGAATTTTTCCCAAAATCTTAATTTTTTTTCTTAGGAACAGGGGACACAAGCCCGTGTGGTCAGGCCATGTGAGCCACACGGCCTAGTGACACGTTCGTGTCTTAGGCCGTGTGGGCATTCGATGTGAGGCACATAGCCGTGTTCCAGCCCGCGTTCAAATTAGGGTAGCTACTAACTTGGGTCACACGGCCAACCACACGCCCGTGTACTAGGCCGTGTGTAAAAACTTGGGCATTCTGTTTTGAAATTTTAAGGTGTAGGGAACACACAGCCAGACTACACGCCAATGTGCCAGGCCGTGTGTCACACACGCCCGTGTCTCTGCCTGTGTGGACAAAAAATAGGCCATTTTAAGGCCACTTTTCTCACCCTTTTTGACATCAACCTACACACAATATTTCAATACATCAAATAGCCCCAATCAAACAATCAACACAAGCCAAAATCATGTTTTTAAACATAATATATTATCACAAACTAAATAACCTAAACTTACCAAAGTAACTCTATTCATTGATTCACCAAAATCTATTACTAAATCCATACATACTAACATGTGTGTGTGTGTGTGTCATTCACAACCATACTTCAAATTTAACTTTTTTCCACACCAACCCTATACATGCCATATAAACAATAAAACGTACAACAAAAATCTATTGGAGTAATCTGGATAGTGTGACCTGATGTGTTGATCCGATCCCTCGAACTTCTTGAAAATCTACAAAGAACATTAAACGACACAAGTAAGCTTAATGAAGCTTAGTAAGTTTATTAGGTTAAACATTGATCTTACCAAACTTAATATAATAAACTAAATTGTAAATAAATCATACATTCTCCCTGTCAAACACAACATAAATCAACGAACATACTTCCATCAGATCAACAACATTATTAATCAATATATTTTTCAATTCATTCACATAAGTCTTTTAGCAATTCTTACTGAATCAAGGAACGACTTACAGATATGAGTACATCGTATTCTTTATGCCATTGTCCAACTACGGTCTTACACATGTATTGCCATGGCCCAACCATGGTCTTACATTCATAGTGCCATAACCCAGTTATGGTCTTATCACCAGAATGCCATAGCCCAGCTATGGTCTTATATTTAATCACTGTCATGGTCCAACCATGGTCTTACGTTCGTAATGCCATAACTCAGTTATGGCCCTATCCGTCAATTCATCCTTTCCATTAATGCCATAGCCCAGCTATGGTCTTACATATAAACATGCCATGGTCTAACCATGGTCTTATCCGTCAATTCGTCCTTTGTCACAGAACAAATGTACTCAATCCCGCGTTCCACTCGTTTTGAACATTTATTTCAATTTTACAATTCAACGATAATTTTATTTTCAACATTAGATATGAATAATACATAATAACATTCACCAATGTAATAAATAAACATTAAATTTTAACCATATAAACTTACTTGGGGTAGATTTGTGACACCCCTAACCTGTATTTGTAGCCAAAATAGGGTTTCGGAGCATTACCTAAATTTATAGATCATTTAACAGAAATTTCACTTCATATAACACTCATACCTAAAATCAATCAAATTTAATCATAATGTCCCTTATGTGAGCCATCAAGGCCCAAAATATACATTAGAAACATATCAGGAATAAACCGAAAACTCAGAAATTTTTTTGAAAATATTTAAAATTTTCAATACTGCAGGGGTCACATGGCCGTGTGGCTCACACGACCAAGAGACACGGCCGTGTCTTAGACCGTGTGGGTATTCTGTTTTGCATAAATTAGAAGATGCAGTGGAGACACGGCTGTGTCATCTGACCGTGTGTCACACATGGCTGAGACAGATTCCCGTGTCTCTGCCCGTGTGGATGAAATTGGTCAATTTTCCTAGCCTCATTTCTTACCCAACTTGTCATCAAACTAACCAAACATTTTAGAACATCATCATTTTGAGGCAAATTGTGCATATACCAAAATACCAAAACACTTATAGGCTAATGTTTAATCAAAATAACCTATACATGCCATTATAACCAAAATTAGATTATCCAAAATTACCAATTGAACCGATGGTGTAACACCCCAAACCCGGTCAACACACCACGACCGAATCTGGTATGTTACGAGGAAAATCGGAATTTTGAGAAGGTAGGTTTCTGTTTAAAAGTTTGATGAAAACACTTCGCTATATTGTGCATTTGAAGAAAACTTGGGTAGGCTTGATTAAAATCTGATGGTGTATTTGAAAACCCGGAAATTTTGAAAACTTAATCAGATGTGTAGGTAAAACAAGTTTATCTCATTTAGAAATTCAAGTAGTTTCTTATTGTTACTTAAAACAATTTGACTTAGTAGAAAATGGAGTTCAAGTTTGGAAAATGTTTGAGTTATTAGTTATCTCAAATCACAGTGTGATACCCGATGGTATAGTTTAAAACATATCGCTTTGTAGTTTTGAAATCTTTATTTTTCCAAGTTCTAGCAAATTTAAACCCAATTAATTTGTTAAGGCACATTAAAAATCAACTTTAAGCATAAACATAGCAAAACATAATTTTAAAGGCCGTTTACAATCCAAAATAAAACCAAATAGTAATAAATAAACTAAAGTACCAAATTTTATTATAGTCGAAGCAAATCCTTATTTAGGCATGGCATGAGCACCTCGAGTCCATCCCGGCTCCATGTCCGCGTCTAAGTGTCACCTGACATGTCAAAGGAGAAGGTGAGTCGCAAGACTCAATGCATAAATCCCTCTCCTGATAATACAACATGCTAACACACATCATAACAAAGCAATACAATTAATGCACCCGTTCCTAACCATCCATCACATCTTTTCTACCCCGTGTGGTACCAAACCACTGGTGGTGCCAAACCACTGGTGACCCAAAGTCACGATATCCATCAATGTGGTGCCAAACCACGGGTGACCTAAAGTCACAATTAACCAACTGTGGGGCCAACCCACGTGTGATACCAAATCACTAGTGACAATCCCGTATCTCTCAAGTGGGGCCAACCCACGGTGGTGTTAACCACAGGGACGAGTCGCGATGAGGTGCCAAACCTCTGGTGTCCCAAAGACACAAGTGTGATGCCAAATCACTGGTGACCGTAGTCACGAATCGAATGATGGGGCCAACCCATCGTGTGATACCAAATCACTGGCGTCAATCCCGTATAATCAACTGTGGGGCCAACCCACTGTGGTACTAAGCCACTGGGACAAGACGCTGAGGTGCCAAACCTCTGGTGACCCAAAGTCACAAAATATCATCTGTGGTACCAAACCACTGGAGGTGCCAAACCTCTGGTGTCCCAAAGACACAGTGTCCCAAAGACACGGATATCATTTTCCCCCTCCTCTCATATCACCCATACATGTCATACCGATGCAAATCATGTAAATTATGCAATCATGCAATTATGCTTAATATCGCATCTCATATCACATACATCAGCAATCATGATATCATATACCAACAATAGAACTCGTAATGAAACGGACTTACCCGTATCCGTACACATACCCCATTTGGGTACCAAATGCATCAACCGCATTGTTTCACTTTACACAAACAAGTTATTAACATATTACTAGGAAATCAGTGTGTTAGTTTACACACCTGGTAAATCGCAAGTCTATATCCCAGAGAACCCGTCTAAATCCCTCGATCACCTCGACAACCTTGTTCCTAAAATCGGCCAAACATAGGTTAGTCACTTATACCATTCGGCCATAACCATTTAAACCAAAGGGTTTATCGATGAACCCTTACCTTACACCTGATTTGGTTTCCTACCAAATCCCGAACCAACAATGGTTCCTCTTTTAACAATCGGCACACCCTATTAAGAAGAACAGTTAATCCATTGGGTCTTGACTGAATGAAACTAAAAGATTAGACTTAACAACATCAACTCTTGCTACCACTTACCCACGATTAAGCAAAGGTAACTGCTCCACTTGATTGCCACCAAAGTCCAAGGCTCTACAATGAAATCGATTACACACAAAAGATTAAATCCTTATCCACAAGGCAAAAATCGGCTCTTAACCAATCCAACATCAATAAAGAACAAAGGAGAGAAGAGAATTGAACATTCGGCCAACCCCTTACCTTACTTTAACCCGATTGAACACCACACAAGAGAGGTTTACACCACCCCCAGTATTCGGCCAAAAGAGAACTACTAGGAGAGGGGATACTTTGGCAACACAGGGGAGAGATTCGACTAGTCTCTTGAAGATGAAAAGCAATAGAATTGTGGTTCAAAAGAAGAAGAGAGATTGACAACAATTGAAGAAAGATTCGGCTCAAGAGGAATGGAGGGAAATAAATGGAAATTCAGCTAAGAGAGCAATGTGAATTCGGCACAAGTGTATTAAGAGAAAAGAGATGAAAGTATGAGAAGAAGAGATATTAGTTTCGGCTTACACCCTTGAGAGAAAGAAAGAATGATGGATGGGAATATTCGGCTAACAAAGAATACTAAGAGAAGCAAGCAATTTTTTCGGCAAGTATGTGCTTGGACTTTCGATTTCAAGAAGAAATGAAGAACTCTTTTGAAATTTTCGGCTAGCTAACCAAAAAGAAAGGATTTTTCCTAAACACAAATTGACCGAATATGCACCAAAAATTCAAAATGAATTTCGGCACTCCCCATTCCCACACTACCAAACCGTCCACTCCCCCCCAAATCTCTCCAACATTAGGCCAAACACCTCCCACTACTCACAACCATCCATTCAAACTAGTTGAACTAGTCCACCTCCACAATTCACTCTCCACCCACCATTCAAGTCATTTGACTTGGTCTTAGGCAGAGTTTAAACTGCCTACAACTCCTCCCCTCTATGCCGTCAAAATGAAACAAAAAGTGGGCATCCTGCAGCTTGAACTCAGGACATCACCCCTTGTCAAAGGCGTCACACTCACAAGCCCTTAGTGGCGCCTATTCTGCCACTCCACCAACTTATTTCTTGTGCTAAAAACCACCAATTAAAACCTTTAAACCCCAGCTTCTTCAGCTCCTCTCACCTAAGTCCAAAAATTAAAATTTTTCCTACCTCTCCGGCTCACACCTAGCTTACAATTAAGCCCCGAAACCATGCAAACAACAACATAACAGACCCAACACATGCAAACCATGCCATAACAAAAATAGCCCCTAACCCGGGATATTACAGATGGATAGTGTGATATAGCTCCGATAAGCTTCCAACCCATTCGAGCTTCCGATAATCTGTATGGTAAATATAAACAAATACATAAGCAATGAATGCTTAGTAAGCTCGTATAATCTTTGATCATAATACTTCTTTTCAAATATAAGATTTATTTATATCAAGAATAATCCATTATTGATACCACAATACTCATGAAGTTATATTTAACAACTCACCAAGTGAATAATCTACAATATCACTTTCACATATTATTTCTAGCATGGTAGGATTTTAAGCAACTTTAACTCTTCCACATTCATACCGTATGCATAACACACCAGTCATAAGCATATCATTCTGTCATAGCTACAAGCTAGTGCATTTAAACATAGACCTTTTTCGAATTAATCACATGATAAATCATTTCATAAGAAATTGCATTTAAACCTTACCACTTTTTCATTAGCATATTTTCTCTTGAGTACTTATCATTTCAATGCTTCATATAAAAAAATATATTACCATTCAACCAATAGCTTGGCACTTGCCTAAGCATCAACAACAACACTTGTTAGCGTACTTGCACATATTTCATATAAATTCAACATTGATAAACTTATTTTCTCGACATGTCACACTTGAGTTTATTACTCGTCTCAACTTACATAATTTCCTTGTATCAACATATCAAAGATAGTCACATATTTACATCTCATGATACATACCATTCTCTTGTTGTTTCTTCATAAACATATATCATTCATTTCATTATATCAATATTTCATATACCATAATTTTCATGAATTTCGTATATATTTATTCCAGAAATAGTTCATAATCATGAATATACATAATTACCAGGCAAGGTTCATACAAATTTATTTTCCATGTCATGTTTCAATATATCAAATAAATATCATTTCCATGTATTTCAGGGATATTTAAGAAATAAATTATATTAAAAATATATTTTCTCACATCAGGAGTTTTGTCTGTTGAATTATTGAAATATCGATGGATACCCAGATAGTATACACGAGTATACAAATCAGTGATCCGTCAATTCATATTCAAAGGTACCTTTTAGGGCGCATAATTAGGAAGCACACTCTCGAGCCGTATAATAGGATGCTCAGATGAGCCATGTAACAGGTCGCTTATTTGAGCTAAATAGGAAACTCATAATAGTTTAGAACAGGAAGCTCATTGAGCTTAACAGGTAACTCCGAAGAGTTATTAACAGGGATGAAACACCCCAAACCCGGCCCACGAGTCTCGACCAGATCTGGTATGTTCCTCGAGTAAAAACAGTTCAAATTCGTGGGTTCTTTTAAAAATCTTTAAGTGATTTTGGAAAACGTTTTGGGTTGGGCTCAAGTTGGATACCAGTTTATTTTATATTGGAACCCTTTATTTTTGGTGACAAACACTTAGAGTTTATTTTTAAAATAAATTTACTTACTCTTTTGATTGATAAAAATTTGTAACATAATAAATGAAAGAAAAATAAAGTAGTTCAACTATGGCCTTATTACATCAAATAAATCCCAAAATTAATTTAAAGTACTTAAAATAAAAATGTCCAAATCATAAAAATTTCCTTGCTGAGCATGGCCACCTTTAAGCTCCTGCCGACCCGGTCCATTACTGATCATCACCTGAAAAATGTTCCCCAACGGGGTGAGTCAAACAGACTCAATGTGTAACCAACACCAAAATTTAACAATTCAGGCATACATTATCATATCACATACACATTCATATAACAGATAGGGAATAGTGATGCAACCCAAACCCAAACCTATATGCCATCCGCTACACATCACCCGTACCATCCTGCACACCGTGGGGACTACTAAGTAACCCTCCATCCGCTACACACCATCGAAGGCAGCCGCTGCAGTCGACGTGCTCATCGCCCTTATAAAATTCGTGGCATAGCCACCAGATACATAGTTCGTGTCATGAGACACCATATTCAGATATCGTGGTCTTAGGTCACCACATTCACTTATCGTGGTCTTAGGTCACCACTTTCACTTCCCCTTTCATAATATCCCATATGCCCATGTCATATCATGCAAAATTATGTTTCATACTTTATTCATATTCTTATAACTGCACTTAGGTGCCATAACCATTATTTATCATACTCACAGTAGGAGTAGGAAACGTACCTGAGTACTTTGTACCTTAGCATGGTACTTAGCCACATTCACATTCTTATAAACATGCTCATGTTAAATATTGCCATAAATCGTATAAAAAGATAGTGTGGGGTACACACCTGATTCGCTCAATGCTTTCAATCCAAATCTTGAAAATTCAATCTACTGCTTTAGACCTTTGATGCCTATATTCGGCCAACACTAGGAATATTTAATAAAAAGCCATTCGGCCATAAATCCAAATTCCAATAGGATTAGTACACTTAAAACCTACCTTGGTGCCGATTTCACTGCTAACCAATTCTTGAAATCTTTGCTATACTCACCCTTGTATTCGGCTAGCCATCAAAATTCCCAACCATTTAGTTTCGGCTTTTTAATCCCACAAGAAATAGATCCAAGTATCAAAAATAGGGCTATAGTCGATTGTTCATAGTGCTTACCTTGTGGTTTTGAAATCCCGAAATTAGCCACCTAACCAAGGAGATGTCGAAATACCTATAGTCATAGGTTAGATTTAAATCTAACTTTAAATCACATAATAATGGCCTATGGCCGAATATCACTCTATTGCTTACCTTAGATTTTAGAAGTCCCGGAATATCCCTTCTTGAAGTCGACAACACCTAAATCCCGAAACTCCCTTCAAGTAGTCGGCCATAGAGCAACAATAGAGATTAGATCTCAGATTTCGACAAGCCTAACAAAAAAAGAATGGAAATTGAATTTGATCTTACCCTCACTGAAGAAATCGACAGCACCCATGCTTATCACCACGGAAGTATTCGGCTTTGAGACTTGATGGAAAGTCGACTAGAAGCTCCTTATATATTCGGCTCTTGAAAGGAGTAATAAGGGTTATGGATTCGGCTTCCACAAGGGTCACAAAAGAAAAGGGTATGGAATATTAAGGATAGCGGCAATGGTGAAAATAGGGGAATGGAAAGTTCGGCTAGAACAGATAAAAAGAAAAGAAGAAGAAGATGATAGCTTGGAGAGAAAAGAGTGCTTGAAAGAGAGGCAAAAAGTATGAACGATATTCGGCTATCCCTTCTTCTAGCTTAGCCAAAAATACTAAGCTTAGAGTCCCTGACTTGGCCATCACTTCTCCCTTATCATAGCCCACATTTTCCTCCTTTATCACCTTATTTAAAATTACAAATAATCCATCAATTATCTCTTTAAAAATAAAAAGATAAAAGCTCCTAAAATTTAGCATCTGTGCCGTCCCCCCTACTCCCCTCTTGTTGACGTCACAAGCAAAAATAAAGGCCTTAAAATTTTGCTTCCCATGCGACTCGAACACAAGTCCTTCCCCCTAGCATGTGGCGTCATTTCCAGAGCCCTAAGTGGCACCTCCAAGCTCAATTGTGTGTCATATTTCCTCTATAAATTTTCTTAAGACCACCTTACCTTAGCTTCCTATTTTAGACTTAAAATATAATAATTTCTAAGGCATTTCCTATTATTCTGAAGTTCACCAACATTCATAAATACACATTCATACATACAAAGGCATGCTTTCACATTCAATTAAGCAATAATGCATAGGCCATATTTCGGGATATTACAAGGGAGCTCCGGGTAGCATAACAGGAAATTCAAGCGAGCCATATCAGGAAGCTCAAATAGAGCCTATATCAAGACGCTCACGAAGAGCTGCATTTGTGTCTGTAATATATGCAGGATCACAACCGATCATTTAACAGGACGCTCTTAAAGAGCTGCGGTAGTGCGCAACACATGCAGGATCACTACCAATCAAGATGCTCGCATGAACTATATAGCAGGACACTAGAGAGGGCTTATAATAGGATTGCTCGTCCGAGCTATATTCTGTCCGCAACATATGCAGGACCACATTCAATACGGGAAATCATGTATCCATCGAATTTCATTATTCAAACGGAACTTAACATTCTCTAGACATTAACGAACATGTGATTATTTCATACATTATAACATTTATATAATTCACATAAACACGTATCGCACTCAATTCAAGTATAAAAATAAACACAATTTAGTTACACGAACTTACCTGGCTAAATTGCAGAAATATCAAGATTCAGGGGCATTTTAAAAATTTTCTATTTTCCTCTATTTTCCACCCGATCTTGATCTAAATTAATAATTTCATTCAATTTATTAATTTAAATAATAAAACAATTCATTTCATGCAATTTGGTCATTTTGACATTTTTACAAAATTGCCCCTAAAGTTTTACTTTTATTCAATTTAGTCCCTAAGCCTAAAACATGCAAATTAGTCACTTTTAATATAAACCCATGCTAGCTGAATATTCATATATTTTCCTCCTCCTCCTCTCCATTCCACATCCTTAATGTATATATAATTCCACTATTTACTTATATGTTCATATCAACCTGTCCACTTGAGTCACAGTCACTAAATTATTTATATCTTAAGCTACAAAATTCTAAATTAAGATCCGCTTGATGTTTTCGAAACTAGACTCAAATATCTTTCTACAATAAAAATTTTAGAAACTATAATTTATCCAATAAGTACAGTAAAATCTTCAAATTTATCCCTGTTTTGCTGTTTGACAGCTTCGACCTTTCTTTACTAAAAATTAATTATCTCTTGGTACGGGGTTTGAATGATATTTCTGTTTGTTTCTCTTGAAAATAGACTCACTAAGAATTTAAAAATATGAATTTAAACCAGCACATATTTTTTTTTACAATTTTTAATGATTTTCCAAAGTCAGAATAGGGGAACCCGAAATCATTCTAACATTGTCTCACAAAATTTTTTATATCTCATAATTTACAATTCCATTGCTTACACCATTTCTTCTATGAAAAACTAGACTAAATGAAATTTAATTTGATATTTTATTCAACCTATAATTCAATTTCCACAATTTTTGGTGATTTTTCAAAGTTAGACTACTGCTGTTGTCCAAAACTGTTTTAGTGCAAAATGTTGATTACCAAGTTTATAACACCCTTATTTCCTTTTTCTACAATCAATTCCTCTTATTTCCCTTCACTAACATATCAAGAATATAGAACCTTAAAAATAACTCTACTTTAACATCATTTTCATGCTTTTTCAATAATATCAACTTTAAAAAAATATGTTGGAGTCTTGATGGCTATGGAAATTCTTTTAATTTCTAAGAGAAAATGGTGGATTTTTGCTGAAACGACCAAATTGTAAGAAAAGAAAATTTCTTTCTTCTTTTCTCTATCTCACGTTGGTTGCATGAAAGATGAAGAATTCTCTTCATCTTTCTCTCCTTATATATTAAATAAAATAATAATAAAATATCTCATTAAAACATTAATAAACTAATATTTATTTAATTAATCTAAAATATCACCAACATCATCATTGCCTTCTAGATTTCTCTCTCTTTCTAATTGACCATTTTGCCCTTTATGATCTTTTAAAATTCCATCCTTGAGTCATCAGTTAATTTGGTAAAATTACGATTTAGTCCCTCATAATTTTTCACCTATTCAATTTGGTCCTAATTCATCCATTTTTTTAGTTTCTAGATCATTCCACCCTTAAAATATTTGCACTATTGGTTCTTCAAATTTTTCATATTTACACTTTAACCTCTCAAATTTTGAGTATTTACTCTTGGGCAACAAAACTTTTCTCACTTTTACAATTTAGTCCTTTCTTGAATTAATATATCATAATATACTTCCCAATGTTGACATAACCCAAAATTTCCCTTTTTGTCACTTTATTTCCTTGTTTTACTATATTAAGGATAATATCTTACTTTCTTACTACAGTAATTTTCGGGATATTATAAGATTTGTTGAATTTATAATAGTTAGAGACTATTCTACTAATTTCCCTTTTTCTCGTTGATCTACAGGTTCTTGACCTAAAATGTAAAATTATTCATTCATTAGCACATATTTCAATTCTAATTCACTTCACAATTTATACCTTTCAATTTTCAAAATTACACAAATACCCCAAGTTTTACAATTTTTACAATTTAGTCCCTCATCAATTAGCCTATCAAATAAGCTAATTTTTTTCAATTAACACCTTATCTAAATATTTTAAGCTATTACATAGCCTTTGATAAATAGAATTTAATACCAAACCCTAGGATTAAACCTTTTTCACAATTTGGTCCTAAAATCAATTTCTATTAAAATTATTTGATAAAATCATCATATAACAAAAATTAAAGCTTCAATTCCATGTTAATTAATCATAAAAATCCAGAACTAATCAATGGTAACTTTCAAAACCACCCATAAAATAAAAAAACTAATGAAATAGATAGTTGGACTTAATTAAAAATTTCAAGAAAAGAACAAGAATTGAACTCACATGATGCAAGAATATGAAAACCAGCTTCTAAGGACCTTCTATGGTGTTTTTTGCTGAAGAAATATGAAGAAATGTCTATAGATTCAATTTAGTCCAATTTTAACTATTTAATTTTATTTCTTTTCCAATTTTACCCCTTGTTCACACTAATTCTTTGATTTTTTTCTGCTTATGCCGCCCAAGCCTTCCACTTTGTGTAACACCCCAAACCCGGCCCAAACACTACAACCGAATCTGGTATGTCACTAAGGAAATTTTATAAAAAGACGTGGCACTTTGGAAAACAAATATCAGGTTTAAATATTTATACCGAAAACTTAATAATTTATTAATTCGTATCAGATATAAAGTTATAAAATGCCTTGGTGAATTTTAAATAAAAACCGAGATTTTGTACATGTCTTAACTTAATTTAAATATAAAATTTAAATGCCCAGTAATGAAAGCCCAACATAAAACCAAAACATAAATAATTGTCTAGTGGCCCAAGGCCTTATTACAACGAAATTTAAAACCCTTAATCAAAATATTGAAAACAATATTCTAAGTAAAATCTTTTGCTAGATCAAGAAATCTCTCGCATGGCCACCTCGCGCTCCTCTCTAGCCTGGTCCGATGCACTAGGTGCTACATGAAATTGTTAAATAATAGGGTGAGTCGTGAGACTCAGTGTGCAACCCTCATGCACCATTAGACTTGGGCCTTAACCCCACAGAACATATAACAAAATATAATATATCAAAAAATATGCAAAGCCCAACCCAAATCCTAGGTTTCCATCAGCTACACACCACCCTTACCTGCCAGTCACACCATTGGGGATTTCTACAATCAACCCACACCGCTAGACACCATTGATGACAGACATGCTGCTCATCGTCAGATCATGGCCGTAGCCACTACAACAGATCATGGCAAAAGCCACTACAACAGGTCACGGCAGAAGCCGCTACAACAGGTTACGGCAGAAGCCGCTACAACAGGTCACGGCAGAAGCCGCTACAACAGAACACTTCCCCTTTCAATAAACCCAACCCCATGCAATCACAGAAAACAGCATACTTATCACATATGTCATCTTAACAGGAACATTCACTTAGGAATGACAGAGATCACTAACCTGGTGATTCGCTTTTACCCTCCTTGGGTATCAATCATTATGTCGGGATTTCGGAATTTATCAGAATATAACAAATTAATAAACATATTGTAACAGGCAATCTAAATGGTGTGGAAGTGTTACACACCTGCTATCGTGTAGTTTTACTCCCTTAGTTAAATCTTACTATCTGGATCTACAACCCTTAGTCTAAAACCTTGCTCAAAAGCCGGAAGAATACGAAGATTTGGGCTCCCCTATATTCGGCCAAGGGTTAATAAATACCCAAATTTACACGTTTAAACTAATAGATCTCCTTACCTTGAAATCCCGAAAGTAACACGATTCGAGTTTTACTGAACTCTATCTTAGAGATCTAAGCGAGTGACTCCCCTTCAAATCCTGGAATGCCGCAAATAAGAGAAAAAACTTAAGATTAGCTCCTTATAGCCATTCAGCTAGAGTCCCTAAAAAGCCGAAAAAGATTGAAATCTTACGAATCAATACTTAAATTTAGTTTCCTTCGAGATTCGGCACAAGCAGATACCCTAGAGAGAATTCGGCAAACACAGGAGATGAGATCTAAGGATTTCGGCTTTTATGGAAATCCCGGAAAAGATGAGCTGATGCATTTTCAGTTTTTAGAAGATCTGAATAGAGTGTTTCGGCTTTGGCTTAGGAAGAAAGTAAAAAGAAATCAAGAGAAGGCTTAGAGATTTCGGCTAAAATATTTGAAAGAGATGAGAAGGAGATTGTCAGAGAGTTCGACCAATAAGGGAGAAAGAAAAGAAAGAAAGTTGAGAGGGAGAATGGAGTGAAGGTTTCGGCAGAGAAAAGAAAAAGATGACAAGAACTTAGCCACTAATTTTCGGCACAAAGAATGAAGAAAAGAGTAGGGTTTAAATGCCAGAATTGATGAGCTACCCCCTATTTATAGAAATTTCGGCACTTACATACCAAAACCCGAAAGTGCCCTTCCTGATAACTAGAAATTAAGCAAATAAAAAGGGAAAATTCGGTACCCATATATACTAAAATAAATAAATAAATAGAATAAACCTACACTCCCTAATCAACTCAAACTTATCACTAATTAAATTCCTTTATTATCTCAAAAATCCAATTTGAATTACATTCAAATTGCCTTCCCCGAACAGTAGCCATTCTTTAGGTGTTTCGGTCCACTTCAACCACCTTCCCCACGCCTGCAGCAGAATAGAAAATTATTGTGCACAAGGCAACTCGAACCTAAGACCTCCAAGCACAACCACATGCTAACAGCCACTGCACCAGAACTCTTCTTGTGATATGTTTCATTCTCAACTTCTTTTAAGGCCTATTTCACAGCGACCAAATCATCCACAGAAATCCAAAAATATTAACCAACACCCAGATTCGAACCTCCGACCTTTTCACTATGAGGCACGTCCCTTGCCACTGCGCCACTTATTTTATTTGAGTCATATTTCCTCCCCAATTAATTATCAACCTTTATTCCTTGCTCCATGTTTACTTAAAAAAAACAACCATTTAGCGCGCGCCACGGCTAGAACCATGCTCCCACTACTACTCCAAACGCCTTTGCCACTGGGCCAGGCGCCCTAACTAATTATAAGGCCTAAACTCTGGCCTTCGTACCACTTATGTGTAATAAAAGTTTTTTTGCCAAGTCCAGGACTTGAACCTCTGACCACCAGCTTATTCCAAACGCCCCAAGCCACCAGACCACCTACTTCTTTATGATATCTTATAACCCAACAATATTTTAAAAGCCTTATGACTACCACCAACCTCCCTAAAAAAACAAAATTTTTGCTAAAGCCCAACACTACCAACCCTTCCTAAACCTCCTAAAAATTAAACTAAACATGCAATAATAATTCTTTTTAAAAGAAAATGTCCATTCAAACTTTTCATGATAAAATAATTTATTTCTGTTTGAATAATATTTTTAAGAAAAATTAACTATTTAAATGTATGAGTGACATTATAAAAGTAGAGGGACAAACTATGTAAAAAAAAAGTAAAGCATATAAATCAAATCCCCAAATTTTAGCATAATCTAGGGGTCAATTAAAAATTGACCATTATCTTATTTTAGTATAAACCACATATTATTTTTTTAGTACATTCAAATTATATATACTTATATTGTATATTAACGAATATTTAACGATAGAAATTAATATTATAAAAAAATATAAGAACTAAATTATATTAAAATATAAAAATTAAATCGAGAATAATAGAAAAATTAATATTTCTAAATTATAACTTCGTTCATCACACTGATAACATAAATAAAATAATTAATTATATGACAAGGACAAAATTATGGAAAATATTTGATAAATTGATGCATAAATTGACTACATAGAGTTTAATATTATGCCACATTAAATTTTATTATAATTCAGTTAATATATTTAAAAGGGAGGAAAAATTAGTATACAATAATTACACATTAATCTAAATCCAAACAATAATTACAAGTTTTTTTTTAACGACAAAATCCATTCTCTCAACACACGAACCCACTTATTCTAGGCCCAAATTCAGCGTGTTACAATTCTACCCTCCTTAAAGAAATTTCGTCCTCGAAATTTTCAACTAACTAATAATCATACTACCTAAGTCTCACTACCATGCTTTCGCTGCGCACTCCAATTCTAAACCAAAATAAACACTTAGTATTCTATGGTAGAGTACGCACCGATATTCACATCTAGAGCGTCCTCGTCCCCTTGTACTCATGCTATCGATTCGCGTTTATCTGATTAAAATTTTTTTATGAATTATTGGTTTTCTTCCACTGATTATCCACAAACAGTCTTATGATTAGTAGTTTTAAGAGTAGTTTTAAGAATTCGCAATTCAGTCTCAAGTTTACCTTTCCTAGTTCTAAGAACTACATACATTCAACCATCAACATACAGACAACATCCATGCACCCACATTCAACACATAGGGGTATTTTCGTTACTCCACTACCCATAGATATTTTCGTAATTTTATCCTACAGGGGTATTTTCGTAATTTTGAAAATAGAGTTCCTTGTTGATTTCGTGAAATAAGGGTATTTTGGTAATTTTGTAATCCAGGGGTATTTTGGTAATTTTGTAATCTAGGGGTATTTTGGTAATTTTACAAATCAAGGGTATTTTCAAAAGAAAATTTTACAAAACTAAGAAGGTATATATATATATATATTATTTTTTTAAGCAGGGGTATCTTGGAGAATTTCATTTCAAAGAAAATAGTAGTGTTCAGGTGTTTATGGGTTTTTGGTTGTTGTTGCGTGTTGTGTGTGTGTGTGTGTTTTTTTTAAGGAAGAATTCCGTTGACTTTGTAAATCAGGATATATTTGCAAATGATGGGTATGTTAGTAATTTTTTTCAAAATAAGGGTATTTTAGTAATTTTGTAAAAATAAGGTGGCTGGTCCCTTTCGGGTTTTAATTATAGATTTTGGCCCGTCTACAAATCCTCGTGGCTAGGGTGAACAATCACTATGCACCAGGTAGGATTCCAGCGAAGAGGAGGTGAGTCACTAGGACTGCTTAAATACCAAGCTCTTCCGGATCCAATCCTAGACATGCGCATGCCTATTGCCACACCCTAGTCTTGCGACTCGTTCACGGGTTTGTTTAGTGAAATAAAGTCTTATGAGATTTAAGGAGTGGTTTAAGCTAAGCCTAGAGTCCATCAAGTTCTAATCTAATTAGTCTACGTCCCCGTAAAGCCCATCAAGCCCACATACATATATAACACACAGTGAGTTCAAAATACTTACCTGACGGACTTGGGCCGGAGACGCAGGTGCCATGCCGTGCTATCAGACCTGTATCATTTATAAAAATGCATGTTTCAAAACCCCTCTTTAGAAAACGTTTTGAGCCCAAAAACCCCAAGAGCCGAGTTTTGAATGAAACACCCCAAACTCGGCCCACGAGCCTTGACCGGATCTGGTATGTTCCCTGGTGTAAACCGTTTCAAATTCTTTTGTGACTTAGGAAAAACTTGGGTGTTTTGAAAGAAGTTATTGTTTTGGGTTGGGCTTGAGTTGGAAACCAATTTATCTTATATTGAAATCCATTTAATTAAGGTGACAAAACAATTAGGGTTTATTTTTCAAAAAATAAATTTACTCAAACTTTAATTGATAATAATTCGTAAACATAAAAAAATAAAGTGAAGTAAAGAAATTCAACTATGGCCTTATGGCCTTATTACATCAAGTAAAAACCCAAAATAAAATTCTTAAGTACTTAAATCAAATAAAATGTCCATATTGAATAAAACTTCAAGTTGAGCATGGCCACCACAAGTTCTACCGTCCCGGTCCATCACTGTTCATCACCTGAAAAAAATGTTCCCACAACGGGGTGAGTTAACAGACTCAATGTGCACACAACACTAAAATTTAATAGGTTTAGGCATACCATACATATCATGTTCACATAATAATAATTCAAGATAATGATGCAACCCATACCCAAACCTAGATGCCATCCGCTACACATCCCCGTACCAACCTGCACACCGTGGGGACTACTAAGTCAACCCTCCTTCCGCTACACACCATCGAAGGCAGTCGCTGCAGTCGACGTGCTCATCGCCCATATAAATTCGTGGCATAGCCACCAGATAATTGTGTCATGAGACACCACATTCAGATAATGTAACCGAAGTTACCACATTCAGATAATGTGACCGAAGCCACCACATTCAGATAGTGAGACCGAAGTCGTCACATTCACTTCCCCTTTCTCATATAACCCGAATGCCCCATATTATTCATATCATGCATATCATACTTAAATTCACATTCACGTTACTTTTCACATGTTAAATATAACATATTTCGTAATCCTAGTAGGAGTAGGAAACGTACCTGAGTACTTTGTACCACATTAGGGTACTTAGCCATATTCACATTCTTTTACATACATATATTACATATTGCCATATAACGTATTAAAAGATAGTGTGGGGTACACACCTGATTTGCTTAACAAATTCCTTGAAATCCTGAAAAAAACCGATCTATTGCTTTAGATCTCAATTCCTACATTTGGTAACCTTAATATGTTAGCATAAAGCCTATAAAACCAAATCCTAGTAGGATTTGTATTCTTAAAACCTACCTTGTTGTCGAATTGACTATAGTCAAATCCCGAAAACTTGTATTCTTCTCCTTTGAAGTCGGCTACTCACTAGATCCCTTGAATCCGTTAGTTTTCGGCTTAAAACACATAATAATAGATCTAACTACTAAAATAGGCCTTGGCCGAATGCTATAGACACTTGCCTTGTGAATTTTAAATCCTGAAATTCACCGAATAACTAGGGAACATGTAGCTTATGGTGTACCTTCGGGAAAAGAACTTCTCCTTCCTTGTAGTCGACACTTAGTAAATCCCGAAATATCCTTCCAAATTTCGGCAAACAAGTTTCTAATGGGATTAGTCCTAGATTTCGGTAAATCTTAAAAGAAAAAGGATGAAACCGAATGAGATCTTACCCTTACTTTAGATATCGACAGTTCCTTTGCTTGAAGTCTCAAACTATTCGGCTATGGCCTTGATCTTAGCAAGCTTTCGGCTTTTGGAAAATTGAGAGGAGAAGAATGAAGAAGAAAAGAATAGGGGTTGCAGAGAAAATTCGGCAGAGGTTATCAAGGAAGAGTAAATAATGCTGAATGGCCTCTCTATTCCTTTTATAGCCGAATTTACTAGCTAGAGTCCCTTACTTGGCCACCACTCTTCTATTTGATAGTTTTATCCTTTGTATTATTACTAAATAAAAGAATTTAATCCAACCATTATCTCTTGAAAATAATGATAAATAAATCCCTTATTTATCCATCATTTAGCCGAATTTTAAAGAGAATAAAACTCTTCCTTTTTAAATAGCTTGTGCCATCCACCTCACTTCTTCTGGAAGCAAAATAAAATTTCTTTTATTTGCTTCCCATGCAGCTCGAACCTTGGCCCAATACTCCTGTATGTGGTGCCATTTCCAGAGGCCCTAAGTGGCATCTCCAGGCCACTTTTCCAAGCCCGTTCTTGTGTCAAATTCCCTCTATTAATTTTCTTAAGGCCACCTTGCCTTAATTTCCTCTTTCTAAACTTTAAAACTTATCATTTCCTTACATTTCCATTTCCTTACATTTCCATACATTGCCTTACACTTCCATACATTTCCACACATTTCCATACATTTCCATACATTTCCATACATTTCCAAGATTCTAATAATGCACACCACACATCCATATCACAGTAAACATGCTATTTCATAAAATTAAGCAAAAATGCACACAATGGGATTCTTCCCTCAAAGTACTTCACTTGATGCCATAACCCTTGCACCTTAGATGGCGTCCCTTGCCACTTTTCCACATCACTTCTTGTGTCCTAAACTCCCCAAAACTTTTCTTAAGGCTACCTTAGCCTAGCTCCCCCTTTTTAACTTAAAAACCAATAATTGTCCAAAGCTTTCTCTTCCATCCTAGGGTTTTAAAAACCCTTAATTCACTTCCAAACACTGCCAAAACCTACTACTCATGAATTATGCACGAACGCATAACCCCTAATCTAGGATGTTACAATGAACCTGGCTCGGATACCAATTTGTAACACCCCAAACCCGGCCCAAACACTACAACCAGATCTGGTATGTCACTAAGGAAATTTTATAAAAAGACGTGGCACTTTGGAAAACAAATATCAGGTTTAAATATTTATACCGAAAACTTAATAATTTATTAAGTTGTATCAGATATAAAGTTATAAAATGCCTTGGTGAATTTTAAATAAAAACCGAGATTTTGTACATGTCTTAACTTAATTTAAATATAAAATTTAAATGCCCAGTAATAAAAGCCCAACATAAAACCAAAACATAAATAATAGTCTAGTGGCCCAAGGCCTTATTACAACGAAATTTAAAACCCTTAATCAAAATATTAAAAACAATATTCTAAGTAAAATCTTTTGCTGGATCAAGAACTCTCTCGCATGGCCACCTCGTGCTCCTCTCTAGCCCGGTCAGATGCACTAGGTGCTACCTGAAATTGTTAAATAATAGGGTGAGTCGCGAGACTCAGTGTGCAACCCTCATGCACCATTAGACTTGGGCCTTAACCCCACAGAACATATAACAAAATATAATATATCAGAAAATATGCAAAGCCCAACCCAAATCCTAGGTTTCCATCCGCTACACGCCACCCTTACCTGCCAGTCACACCATTGGGGATTTCTACAATCAACCCACACCGCTACACACCATTGATGGCAGACATGCTGCTCATCGTCAGATCATGGCCGTAGCCACTACAACAGATCATGGCAAAAGCCACTACAACAGGTCACGGCAGAAGCCGCTAGAACAGGTCACGGCAGAAGCCGCTACAACAGAACACTTCCCCTTTCAATAAACCCAACCCCATGCAATCACAGAAAACAACATACTTATCACATATGTCATCTTAACAGGAACATTCACTTAGGAATGACAGAGATTACTAACCTGGTGATTCGCTTTTCACCTCCTTGGGTTTCAATAATTATGCCGAGATTTCGGCATTTATCAGAATATAACAAATTAATAAACATATTGTAACAGGCAATCTAAATGGTGTGGAAGTGTTACACACCTACTATCGCGTAGTTTTACTCTCTTAGTTAAATCCTTACTATCTGGATCTACAACCCTTAGTCTAAAATCTTGCTCAAAAGCCAAAAGAATACGAAGATTTGGGCTCCCCTATATTCGGCCAAGGGTTAATAAATACCCGGATTTACACGTTAAAACTAATAGATCTCCTTACCTTGAAATGCCGAAAGTAACATGATTTGAGTGTTACTGAACTCTATCTTAGAGATCTAAGCGAGTGACTCCCCTTCAAATCCCGGAATGCCGCAAATAAGAGAAAAAACTTAAGATTAGCTCCTTTTAGCCATTCAGCTAGAGTCCCTAAAAAGCCAGAAAAGATTGAAATCTTACGAATCAATACTTACCTTTTGTTTCCTTCGAGATTCGACACAAGCAGATACCCCAGAGAGAATTTGGCAAACACATGAGATGAGATCTAAGATTTCGGCTTTTATGGAAATCCTGGAAAAGATGAACTGCGTTTTCGGCTTTTAGAAGATCTGAATAGAGTGTTTCAGCTTTGGCTTAGGAAGAAAGTAAAAAGAAATCAAGAGAATGGAGTGAAGGTTTCGGCAGAGAAAAGAAAAAGATGACAAGAACTTAGCCACTAATTTTCGGAACAAAGAATGAAGAAAAGAGTAGGGTTTAAATGCCAGAATTGATGAGCTACCCCCTATTTATAGAAATTTCGGCACTTACCTATCAAAACCCGAAAGTGCCCTTCCTGATAACTAGAAATTAAGCAAATAAAAAGGGAAAATTCGGTACCTATATATACTAAAATAAATAAATAAATAGAATAAACATACACTCCCTAATCAACAAACTTATCACTAATAAATTCCTTTATTATCTCAAAAATCCAATTTGAATTACATTCAAATTGCCTTCCCTGAACAGCAGCCATTCTTTGGGTGTTTCGGTCCACTTCAACCACCTTCCCCACGCCTGCAGCAAAATAGAAAATTATTGTGCACAAGGCAACTCGAACCTGAGACCTCCAAGCACAACCACATGCTATCAGCCACTGCACCAGAACTCTTCTTGTGATATGTTTCATTCTCAACTTCTTTTATGGCCTATTTCACAGCGACCAAATCATCCAAAAAAATCCAAAAATATTAACCAACACCCAGATTCGAACCTCCAACCTTTTCACTATGAGGCACGTCCCTTGCCACTGTGCCACTTATTTTATTTGAGTCATATTTCCTCCCCAATTAATTATCAACCTTTATTCTGTGCTCCAGGTTTACTTAAAAGAACAAACATTTAGCGCGCGCCGCGGCTAGAACCATGCTCCCTACTACTCCAAACGCCTTTGCCACTGAGCCAGGCGCCCCAACTAATTATAAGGCCTAAACTCTGGCCTTCATACCACTTATGCGCAATAAATTTTTTTTTGCCAAGTCCAGGACTTGAACCTCTGACCACCAGCTTATTCCAAACGCCCCAAGCCACCAGACCACCTACTTCTTTGTGATATCTTTTAACCCAACAATATTTTAAAAGCCTTATGACTACCACCAACCTCTCTAAAAAAAACAACATTTTTGCTAAAGCCCTAGATCAAGCCTAGGACTTTTTCAACACTACCAACCCTTTCTAAACCTCCTAAAAATTAAACTAAACATGCAATAATAATTTTTTTTACAAAAAAATGTCCATTAAAACTTTTCATGATAAAATAATTTATTTCTGTTTGAATAATATTTTTTAAGAAACATTAACTATTTAAATGTATTGGTGACATTATAAAAGTAGAGGGACAAACTATGTAAAAAAAAAGTAAAGAATATAAATCAAATCCCCAAATTTTAGCATAATCTAGGGGTCAATTAAAAATTGACCATTATCTTATTTTAGTATAAACCACATATTATTTTTTTTAGTACATTCAAATTATATATACTCATATTGTATATTAACGAAAATTTAACGATAGAAATTAATATTATAAAAAAAATATAAGAACTAAACTATATTAAAATATAAAAATTAAATCGAGAATAATAGAAAAATTAATATTTCTAAATTATAACTTCGTTCATCACACTAATAACATAAATAAAATAATTAATTATATGACAAGGACAAAATTATGGAAAATATTTGATAAATTGATGCATAAATTGACTACATAGAGTTTAATATTATGCCACATTAAATTTTATTATAATTCAGTTAATATATTTAAAAGGGAGGAAAAATTAGTATACAATAATTACACATTAATCTAAATCCAAACAATAATTACAAGTTTTTTTTAACGACAAAATTCATTCTCTCAACACACGAACCCACTTATTCTAGGCCCAAATTCAGGGTGTTACACTTTGGGCTAATTTGCCCTTTTATTCCTCCCTTATTAAACACTTAAGCTATTTAATCACTTTAGCAAATTTTGTATCTTTTACAATTTAGTCTTTTTTAATTAATTAACTATCAAAACGTTAAAATTTTCTAACGAAATTTTAATACTAACCTATTGACACTCCGTAAATATTTTTATAAATATTTATGGCTTTGTTTATGAAATCGAGGTCTCAATACCTCGTTTTCAAACCACTTTTCCTAATAATTTCTTCTAAAACACAAACCATCAAATCAAAAATCTTTCTACAATCATATTTAACTCATAAATAATAATTAAATAATAAAATTTTCAAACTCACTCCTCGGATTTAGTGATCTCGAATCACTGGTTTCGACACCATTGAAAATTAGGCTGTTGCAATAAGCATAATTAACCAATTTGGTGGATTGTATTGTTGCATTCACTCTTGGGAATAGAACAAAACTAGTAGAAGGACTTTCATGATTTTTTATTAATAGCTCATTATTTTGCTCAACTACCAAAAGGAATGAGATTAATTTGGAGTATTTTTTAAAACCCTTTTCATAATATTGTTGTTGTAGGAGCACATTAGATGTGTGAAAAGATGAGAAAGTCTTCTCCAATGAGTCCTCATCATATTTTTCTCCACATAATTTTAATTGAGAATGTAACATCCCGAAATTGGGACTAGGAGAATTGGGCCTTTTAGACCCCGAGCGTAGGAACTTTTTAAATATTTTTGGGAACAAAAGAACGGCTTTAATGCAAGTTGGACTTATTAGGTGAGTTTTTTTGGAAGGCTAGGGGGCTTCTATGAAGACCTGGGATCAAACTTGAGCTTAGGAAAAATTTTGGTTTTAGGTGAAAAAAAACCCTGAGAGTTAATAAGTAGGCTTTAAGAATAAAATGTGGAGAAAAATGACACAAGTGGAGTCTGTGGTGTAGTGGCAAAGTGACGCCACATAAGAGACAAGGGGGTGACGCCACAAAGAAGGAAGGAGGTCCAAAGTTCAAGTTGTAGCACTTGCATTTCTTTTAGATTATTTTTTAAGTGGATTTAGACATTGGCCATAGACTTATCTTTAGTTGGGCATGATTTTAGACACAAGAGGAGCTTGTGGCCTAGTGGCTAGCGGCGTGGGTTATGCTATAGGAGAGCCTGGGTTCGAATCTCATGACAAGCGATGGAGTATTTATTTTACAGACTGGACGGCAAGAGTTTGAGTTGGATTTAAACTCTGCTGATGGAAGGATCCTACATCGGAAAGATACAAAGAAGGAATGTGAGAAGCTAGCTATATATAGAGCATTCTATGAGGAGAGTTAACATACCTTGGTGGGCATCTGGACATTATTTTAGATTATTTTTTAAGTGGATTTAGACATTGGCCATAGACTTAGCTTTAGTTGGGCATGATTTTAGACACAAGAGGAGCTTGTGGCCTAGTGGCTAGCGGCGTGGGTTATGCTATAGGAGAGCCTGGGTTCGAATCTCATGACAAGCGATGGAGTATTTATTTTACAGACTGGACGGCAAGAGTTTGAGTTGGATTTAAACTCTGCTGATGGAAGGATCCCACATCGGAAAGATACAAAGAAGGAAGGTGAGAAGCTAGCTATATATAGAGCATTCTATGGGTGCAAATCTAGAGGATAATCGCCAATAGTAGCGAAGGAAGGGCTGCTAGAATGTGAAGTACACGGTAAGGGTACGGTGAGGTTTCGATTTTTGATAAGTATGCTTTAAATCTTGGTTAATCGCTAGTAATGTCGATTGTAGGGTCGTGACTAAGGGATTTGCAGCGCGCGTGGTTACTAGGTTTGTACAAACACTACACACATGATATCGGCAATGCCGAAAAGCCGAAAATGGCAAAATGGGCCCGGTGGGCCCTGAGGCTAAGAATTGATGAAATGGTTTTGTTGGTTATACGAATTGAATTAGTCATGCATGATATATGAATTGGATTTGTTTTGGGCCTAATAAGCCATATGATGAGATTCGGGCCTAATGGGCCGTAAGGGTGTGATTTGGCTTATGGGGACGTAGACATGTATGTTAGGGTTTCTGAACCTTAGGCCTAGTTTGAACAACTCTTAAATTCCATAAGACTTAATCTAATTAAACATGTATGTGAACAAGTCGCAGGGTTGGAGTGTGGCAACAGGCGTACACATGTCTAGGATTGGATCTAGGAAGAGCTTGGTGTTTTAGCAGCCCTAGTGGCCCACCTCTTCTTTTCTGGAATCCTACTTGGTGCGTAGTGTCTGTTCACTTTAGCCGCGAGGACTTGTTGATGGGCCAAAGTTCATAGCTAAAACCCAAAATGGACCAAATACCCTTATATTTGCAAAATTCCTAAAATACCCTTATATTTGTAAAATTTACTAAAATACCCCTATATTTGTAAAGTACCAAAATACCCCTGATTGGAAAATTACTGAAACACCCATAGGTTGCAAAATTACCGAAATACCCCTAGGTTGCAAAATTACTGAAATACCCTTGGTTTGCAAAATTATCGAAATACCCTCGATTTTTTAAATTATCGAAATACCCTCGATTCGTAAAATTACCAAAATACCCCTGGGTAGTGAAATGATGAAAATACCCCTATGTGACGAATATGAGTTTATGGATGTTACTCGTATATTTGATGCATTCATATGATATTCTGCTTACGATGCATATGGGTGGGAATTATGGTACGGAGGAAGATTTGATGATCGCATGGCCGTATGGTATGGATCCAGGATCGCACGGCCGTATGCTATGGATCCAGGATCGCATGGCTGTATGGTATGGATCCATCGGAGGCTTTAAGCCCAGTATATGATTAGCAGCTTTGCTACAACATTCGGTAGTACCGCAACCGGGCTACCCTTGGTATGTATCGGAGGGGTGGGTCGAGCTAGAATTCCCCACAGAAGTCATAAGGTTGGAAGGGAAATGGTGTGTGTAGCGGATGGATTTTTGGGGTGGTCTTTGCATTATTTGTTTATAAATGATACAATATGATATGATATGAGGTCATTGTGGGCTAAAGCCCAAGACAACTGATTTTGATAGGGCTTAGGCCCAATGTGAATATTTGTAAGTGATTTGATTGCCAAGGGTTGTGCACATTGAGTTTCGAAACTCACACCCCTTTAATTTAATGTTTCAGGTAATCCCGAATAGACGACTCGACGTGGGAGAGGACTCGGAGATGGCTACACTACAAGAGGCTTGAATTTTCATTTATTTGTTTCAAAATACATGTTTTTATTTACTTAATTTTCGGTGGATGTAATAAGGCCTTGTACTCCATTTTGACTTCAGATTTATTTTGGGTTTTGAGATTAATTGTTTATTTTAATTATTAAACCTAAGTAAGTTCTTATGTTTAAACTTGGTTTCCGAATTACTTAAAACAATAAAATGGGTTTTATCTTTAATTAATAAGACTCAAAGATTTTGGGCTTTTGGGCCTTAAATTTTTAATTAGCAAAACCGTTTTGAATTGTGCCTTTAATGTGACATTCCGGATTCGGGCCTAACTTCTAGGCCGGGTTTGGGGTGTTACAGAGAACTTATTTTAAATATTGTAGAATTATACTCACTATTTTATAGTCTTGCAGTCTCAAGTGCATTCAATAATAGCGAGCTTTTGATAGAATTATCATTTTTCTGATGGTTGTGTCTTTCTTTTAATCTATTCCACAATTCAAGTGGATCATTTATAGTTAAATATTATATTTTGAATTCTTCATAAAAATGATGACGGAGGGAAATTATAGCTTGAGTTTTATCTTGTTTAGATGTCTCAAAACCTTGCATAATTATATTTGTAACCTCCTAAAATTTGGAATTGTATGTGTTACATTATTTCTAGTGTTAAGCTAGTTAAATTATTAATTGTGTATGTCTAAGGGAGGTCTTGAGAAGGCTCGGGGTCTATTTGGACCTAGTAAAAATTTTGGCTTTTAGCACTTTAAGGAAATATAGTAAGTGGCCTCAAAGTTTATGGTAATAAATGAGTAAATAGCTAGCATAAATGAGCAATTAGTAAAGAGGTTATGGCATCAAGTGAAGTACCTTGAGGGAAGAGGTTCAAATCCCTTAATGTGCAAATTTTGACTATTATTTTTGTACTTTTCCCCTAAGTGTCGGCCAAGCTTGTAAATAAGGTAAGTTGGACTTTTTAATTTTGGCAAGGTGGCTAAGGAAATAAGGAAAGGGTGAAGGTAAGGTAAGGAATCAAAAGAAAAAGGGCAAGTAAGGGGAACATGTGGCCTTTTTCAAGGGAAGTGTTATGGAAAGTGTGGTTGGCCAATTTTTGACCATTATGGTCATGAATGTGGACGGTTTGGGGTGTAGAGGGAGGTAGCCGAATTTTTCTTGGTCTTTTGGTAAAGCTTTAGTGCTTATTTTGGTCAAAATTCCTATAGCATCAATTGTGTCATTTTCTCCAAATTGCTATTCTCTTTGCCGAATTCTCCTAGCACATTTGTGCATTTTTCTTCTCTTTTGTTTGGTCAAAACATTCATCTCTTGTTCATCTTCCTTTGATAGTCGAATCACCTAGCATCCATCCAACCTTCCCTTCTTTTCTTTTAACCATTCCTTCAATCTTTCCTCTTCTCTAAATCGACACCACCATAAGATCACATCTTTTTGTTTGATTATCCCCCATAGCTGAATATTAATATACATTTTCCTCTATAACCGAACTTTCATATCTTCTCTATTTTTCTTCTCATTCGTATTAACACTCATTTCTTGATCAATCGGTAAGTGTTCTTCTCAACATTTTATTTTCTTTCTCTTAATGACCGAATTTATGCTTTGGTTTGGGATGGTCATATTGACCGAGACCATCACCTTATTCTCTCTCAAATGAGATCATTTTCTTCTTCGTAATGATATAGTGGAAGGCCAAAACTTTGATTCTTCCGAAGTTATCATACAATCGTTGGGAATCGATCCTAAAATCTTTAAGGTAAGGAGTTCTTCAAGGATTCTATAAAATTGTTCTTTATTCGTTAAGATGTTATTGGAATAGTGATGATTAATCGATTATAATTATAGGGATTAAATCACTCGATCTATCCAACCATTGATCACTCAGAATTAGTGGTAAGCCGATCTTTACCCATTGACAATCCATCTTATATCGTAATATCGATCTATTAAGATCTAATCGAATGGAGGCTTGTGGTACCGATTCGAAAGGAAAGTCGAGTGGAGATCTCAAAAGGAGCGGATTAGCAATCCCTACTCCTAAATTCAAACGAAGGGCAGTATCGACGATTCGGGACTTTCCACCGGGTTGTGGACCATCATCCGGTGAAAATCGACTATTCGAGGCATTCACAATTTTGAGGCATCAGCGATTCGGGATTTTCCATCGGGTTGTGGACCGTCATCCGAAGAAAATCGACAAATCCTGGTCATTCACGATTCCAAGGGTAAGCATCGTAGATCGTTCATTTTAGAGTTGATTAATAAATCACGTATGTCGACTAATCGAGTGTTATGATATCTTAGGTGCCGACGATCAAGAAGGCTTAGTGCTTACCATAATCAGGTGTGTAATCTCACACCGTTTTTCGTGGGTTTAAGGTGGATATAGTGTCGGAAACAAATCGCTATGACTAAAATCGTAATAGGGTGTAAATCGGAAAAATTGGCCTAATATATTATTTTGATAAAATTGACGAAATTGGTAGTATCATTGTGCAAATTGTGATAATACCCCTAAAGGGCCGAAATACGAAATTGCCTTATGGGCCGAATTGACATATTGCCTTATGGGCCAAATTGACATATTGCCTTATGGGCCGAATGGACATATTGATTAATGGGCCAATCTGATATTATGGCTAGATGGGCCAATTTGATATTTTTGCTAAATGGGCCGATCTGATATTTTGCTAATTGGGCCGATCTGATATTTTGCTAAATGGGCTAATCTGTTATTTTGCTTAATAGGCCTATTTGATAATTTGTTATAATGGGTCGTACTTTTGTAATGAATATCCAAATATATTACTGTTGCTATATCGTAAAAATCATGATTTGTTATGCATTATACACATGATTTTGCATGGGATGGGATAATATTGAAGAGAAGTTCTGGTGGCTCTGCCACATATTTTGGTGGCTCTGCCACAAATCCGTATAGTGGCAATGCCACGTACATTTTGTTATTCTAGTGGCTTGTCCACAATTAAATTTGTTATAAATGGCTTAATGCCTGCGATTGGTGTGTTGGCGGGGTAGGTTGACTTAATCCCCACAGGTGTGTTGGTTGGTACGGGTGGTGTGTAGCGGATGGACTACTAGGTTGGTTTGGGAATTGCATTTCATATACATGATATAATTGATACACTGTTATTATTGTAAATGGGCTTAGGCCCAAATTATTGCTTAATGGGATTTAGGCCCAGTGGACAACGGTAAGGGGGTTATACACTGAGTTCCAGTAACTCACCCTGGTTTTCCTTACCCCTTTCAGGTAATGATCAGTGATGGAGACTTGGGCCATGGATGACTCGGTGGAGGCCATACTACAAAAACGGTTTAATTTGGAATTTGGATTTCTTTTTAGTACATTTAATTACTTTACTATTTTGAGTTAAGGTTGTAATAAGGCCTCTGGATTAATGTTTGTTTTGTTTATTGTTTGACGAATTTATAATTTCCTCTAAATACTTCAAATTGAGATTTTTCTAAAACTTAAATAAACGTTTTCAAAAATGGATATACAAAAAGGGTTTCATAATAAACTTTCATAAATATATTTTTAAACTTTGAAATTTTCTCTTAAAATTTTCATCAACACTTTTCGAAAATTATTTTTTTCAAAATCTTTTAAATCTTCTCGAATTATTAACGATATATAAGATTTTTATATCTCAAATTTATCGATTTATCAATCAATCTTTTATTCAATAATACTTTATCAAAAATTTTTAAATGGGAGTTTGTTTTGATTGATTTTAAATCTAAATCTATTTATGTACAAACAAAAAGGACTTAGTAGTATTTTCTCATGTGACATGTCAGATCTGACCTTAACGCATGGGCCGGGTTTGGGCTGTTACAGTATTTCCAAGACCTTTAGCGTCAATGTGAATTTCGAGATCTAACACCCATGTCAAATAATTCTTACCTGATATGTTAAGGGTCGTAAATTCACGTTTTTCAAGGTTTGACACGATGATGCTTAATATAAAACAATGATGACCATTGGGTTATAAAATGAACCAATAGCAACAAAATTTTCAAAAATTGCATATATATTGTAGAGGCCCATTTTTGCCCGGGTCCGTTCAGAAAAGAAAAACAAAATAAGTAAACAGTTTTTTAAATGTCCTTTTACAAAAATCCAAAACCAATTGACAACAGCCCAAACCACTAAACTACCCGATACCCTTATAGTGGCCCGATACTTAGCAACCCACAACCCAACCTAAACTAATATCCAACAGAACCTAGCCCAAAACACTCGTGGCCCAAAAGGCCCAATGCCTAAAAAAATCTTTCAGTGGCCTAGGGTTTCTGAAATCCTAGGCGCCGCAAGAGCCTCACGCCCACCATCAGTCGCGCCTCAGGTCACGCAAGCTACTCCGCCGCAAGCGCCCCAACAGCATAGCCCTCGTTAAGCCGTGCTCCTCGTCACCGATTTGCAAAAGGAAAGAAATCAATAGCAAACATGGCAGTATTTTACTTCTTTTTTATTTTATTTCGAAGGCTATAAAAAGCCTTACAAAAACCTCTAAATGGGGGGAGGTATACACTGTTACACACGAGAATACAGAGATACGCAAATAGTTGTGAAAATATACAGAGAAATAAATTATTTTTTGTTTACGAAGGTGATCAATATTCTGTTTTCCTATTTTTCTTTCTTTTGTTTTTTTTACTTTCGCTTCGTGCATGTTTCAATATTTATAAAACAATATTAAAATAAAAAGGACGAGATTTCATACTTGAGAGCCACCGCGGGCGACGGCGCGTGTGGCGCGTGGAGGCGAAAGCCCCTGAGCTCAACGACCAAGCTCCGTCAAGAAAAGGGAGAGCCTTTGAGATCATTCGCAGAATTATTTTTTTTTAAATGGTGTTGAAATGTTTTTTTACCGAATATTGACTTAAATAGTTAATTGGAAACGACGCCGTTTTGGTTTAATCAAATAAATATAAAATGACGTCGTTTCAAGATGGGATCCGCATGTTGTCCCGACCTGGAGAAAGATCCGCGTGTTTTTATTTAATGGGCTAATTGCCATTTCAGTCCTCCCTCATTTTTATTATTTTTTAATTCTGTTTATTTTAAATTATTTTTATTTTTAATTTGGCCCCAAAACTCATATTCTGTTTCAATCTTATCCTTCGGGTTCTTCAAAGGCTAAACTTAAAACGTTGTCGTTTTCAAGTCTGGTATAATTTCCATATTAGTCCCCTTGTTTTAACGCGATTTTTAATTTAATCCTTTTTTATTTATTTTAATGCTATTTTTGTAACATCCTGAATTTTTGGGCCTATGCCTTTAATGGGTGAACATGTGTAATGAGTTAATTTAAGTGTTAGGGGTCCAAATTGGGCTCAGGCTTAGGCAGAGGCCTTGGTTAAAATTATCTGTTTGGGCATTATAGGGTTTAAAAGGTAGTATCTGTGTTTAAAACATCAAAATCGGCTTGTGGCCCAGTGGTCAGTGGCGCCACTTATGGAGCAAGGAGGTGACGCCACACAATGGAATAAAGGGCCCAAATTTAAGTTTCATGGAGCCCAATTCTTTTAGTTTAAGTTAGCTAATTTTCGGCATTTGGGGTAGGTGGAGTGGATGGCAACAAGGCTCAAAAATAGGAGGATTTATATGAATAAGATAATGTAGATATTATAGTTGATAATATGGAAGATAAAAGGAGAAAAGATAGGAGCTATCTACAAGGCTAGGAGTTAGCTGAAATTTCTATAAATAGGGAGGGTTCTCTTTTTTATTTTGCGACAATTAAGGTTTCCACCTTTTCTTTCTCTTCTTTCTTCTAAAAGCCGAAAACTCCATTATTCTTTTCTCTTCTTTCTTCTAAAAGCCGAAAACCTCATTATTCTTTTCTCTTCTTTCTCCTAAAAGCCGAAAACTCCATTATTCTCTTCTTTCTCCTAAAAGCCGAAAACTCTATTATTCTCTTCTTTCTTCTAAAAGCCGAAAACTCCATTACTCTCTTCATTCTTCTAAAAGTCGAAAACTCCATTATTCTCTTCTTTTTTCTAAAAGCCGAAAACTCCATTATTCTCTTCTTTCTTCTAAAAGCTGAAAACTCCATTACTCTCTTATTTCTTCTAAAAGCCGAAAACTCCATTATTCTCTTCTTTCTTCTAAAAGCCGAAAACTCCATTATTCTCTTCTTTCTTCTAAAAGCCGAAAATTCCATTATTCTCTTTTTTCTTCTAAAAGCCGAAAACTCCATCATTCTCTTCTTTCTTCTAAAAGCCGAAAACTCCATTATTCTCATCTCTTCTTTCTTCTAAAAGCCGAATCTCTATAGATTTCTTCGAATCATCTTCTCTTCCTGATTTTCGCAAAAAGCCGGAATCCTCTGGGAGTAGCCGAATCTTCTCTAGTAAGTAGATCTCTTAGATCTAAAAGCCGAAAATACTAGTCCCTGAATCTCATATCTCTTTTCGGGATTTCAAGGCAGATAGCGGTGGTGTTGGCTACGGATAGCGTCGACTTAGAGGGTCTCGTTATAACGATAATCAGGTGTGTAGATCCTTATCACATAAGTTTTATTTTGTATTATACCTGTTAGGGGCTGAAAAGCCAGAAAATGAGGTTGTATGAATAGTCGTGTGTAGATCCTTATCACATAAGTTTTATTTTGTATTATACCTGTTAGGGGCTGAAAAGCCGGAAAATGAGGCTGTATGAACAGTCGTGTGTAGATCCTTATCACATAAGTTTTATTTTGTATTATACCTGTTAGGGGCTGAAAAGACAGAAAATGAGGTTGTATGAACAGTCGTGTGTAGATCCTTATCACATAAGTTTTATTTTGTATTATACCTGTTAGGGGCTGAAAAGCCAGAAAATGAGGTTGTATGAACAGTCGCGTGTAGATCTTATCACATAAGTTTTATTTTGTATTATACCCGTTAGGGGCTGAAAAGCCGGAAAATGAGGTTGTATGAATAGTAGTGTGTAGATCCTTATCACATAAGTTTTATTTTGTATTATACCTGTTAGGGGCTGAAAAGCCGGAAAATGAGGCTGTATGAACAGTCGTGTGTAGATCTCTAACACACTAATAATCTGTATGAATATATATATGTTTATGTTATGGGCTAAAAAGCCGAAAAGAGGCTGTATAGACAGTCGAATGAAACCCAAAAAGGGTTAGGTAAGGACTGCCAGGTACGTAATCATAGAACTTCTCTATGTGTATCGATGTATGCGAAAGACTGTAATCTCTTAGGTAGTAGATTGTTTGATTTTGCATGAATGTATGCATGGGATGGGTTTGATATGAAAAGGGCAAGAGCATGATTGGTCACATGGTGATCGGTGGTAGAAAACCCACCTAATGAAATGTTAGATCACATGGTGATCGGTGGTAGAAAACCCACCTAATGAAATGTTAGATCACATGGTGATCGGTGGTAGAAAACCCACGAAATGAAATGTTAGGTCACTTGGTGATTGGTGGTAGAAAACCCACGTTAAAATTTCTGATTGCTAGGAATAGGTAGTACGACTGTCGTTTTGGTGTGCAGCGGATGGAGGGTTGATTGTAGAAATCCCCAAGGTGTGGTGGTTGGTACGGGTTAGTGTGTAGAGGATGGAATTCTAGGATGGGTTGGGCTTTGCATCATTTATTATCTATCATGTGATTATGATTGTTGCCATTGTGTATGGGCCAGGGCTCATAATGTGTTTGTGGGCCCAAGCCTTTTATGTGTTTTCGGGATTTACACACTGAGTCTTGGTGACTCACCCTATTATTTTTCCCTAACTTTTCAGATGAGCAGTAGATCGTGGACATGGAAGTCGAGACGGACTCGAGGGGCCATCAAGTATTTATTTCTATAGATTATTTTCGATTTTCCTTTAAGTTTTGTTTTGGGAATATTTAGGTAATAAGGCCCCATAGTTTATATTTGCCTAAGTAGTTTTTTAATATTTGCAACTTATGAATTTATGTCATGGGTTTATTTATACCAAATAATAATAATACAAGGTTCTTTTCAAATGTCACTTATTTATTCAAATATTTCCTAATAACTTATGATTTTCTAAAACCAACTTAGCAAAAGATTTTAACGTTCAACCCGTAGCATACCAGATCTGGTCGAAACTTATGGGCCAGGTTTGGGGTGTTACAATTTGGTATCAGAGCCCAGTTCAAAACTCGGGCTGTGAAATGGGCCTAGAAGTGTTTTGAAAAAAAATTGAATTTGAAAAATGTCTGGTTTGAAGATATGGCCTTTGAGTCTACCGACACCCGATCCACGCAGGTAAGTATTCTAACTCTTGATGTGATATATATGTTGGGTTTGATGGGCTTGATGGACGTAGAATAGTATGTTAGGCATTGATGGACTTTAGAGTTAGTTTAAACAACTCCTTAAATTCATAAGACTTAATCAATCCAAACAAACTCATGAACAAGTCGCTGGGTTAGGGTGTGGCAACAGGCATACGCATATCTAGGATTGGATTCAGGGAGAGCTTGGTACTTAAGTAGTCCTAGTGACTCACCTCCTCTTCACTGGAATCCTACCTGGTGCGTATTGACTGTTCACCTTAGCCATGAGGATTTGTTGGCAGGTCAAAATCTATAATTAAAACCCGAAAGGGACCAGCCACCCTATTTCACAATCAAAATACCCCTAAGTTTTGTAAAATTTCCAAAATGCACTTGATTTGTGAAAATTTCCCAGAATACCCCAGAATTGTAAAACTACCAAAATTTGAGAAATTACCGAAACACTCCGGTTGGCAAAATTTCCAAAATACCTTTGGTTTGTGAAAATTTTCAAAACGACCGTGATGTTATGAAATACCCATGTTTTGCAAATTTACCCGAAAAACCCCTATATTTATAAGAGTAACCCGGTTTGCGAAATTAAATTTTCCAAAGTACTCCTACTTTAAAAAAAAAACAACAACAACAACATCAAAATATCTCTATTTCGGGAACAAAACCAAGATACCCCATTTTGAGGAAATTACCAAAATACCCTCGTTTTGTTTAAAAAAACTTGTTTTCCAAAAATACCCTTGCTTTAAAAAAAATATGTACCAAAGTACCTCTAATTCGAAGAAAATCACCAAGATACTTTATTTTGGAAAATACCTTGTAGGGTAAAACTACGGAAAAACCCCTGGGTAGTGAAATGACGAAAATACTCTTTAAGTGAGGAATGTGAGTTCACGGATGTTATATGTATGTTGGTATGTGATGATTGAATGTATGTGCTTCTTAGAACTAGGAGATGTGAACTTGAGATTGAATTGTAGATATAACTGCGAATTCGAAAGAACTACCCTTAAAACTACTATTCATAAGACTGTTCGGGGTTAATCAGTGGAAGAAAATAATAAGTCATAAAATTCTAATCAGATAAACTCGAATTGGTAGAATGAGTACAAGGGGACGAGGACGCTCTAGATGCGAATATCGGTGCGTACTCTACCATAGTATACTAAGTGTTTCTTTTGGCTTTAGAATTAGAGTGCGCAGCGAAAGCATAGTTGTGAGACTTGGGTAGTATGATTAATAGTTAGTTGGAAATTTCGAGGACGAAATTTCTTTAAGTGGGGTAGAACTGTAACATCCTGAATTTTTGGGCCTATGCGTTTAATGGGTGAACATGTGTAATGAGTTAATTTAAGTGTTAGAGGTCCAAATTGGGCTCAGGCTTAGGCAGAGGCCTTGGTTAAAATTATCTGTTTGGGTATTATAGGGTTTAAAAGGTAGTATCTGTGTTTAAAACATCAAAATGAGCTTGTGGCCCAATGGTTAGTGGCGCCACTTAGGGAGCAAGGAGGTGACGCCACATAAGGGAATAAGGGGCTCAAATTTAAGTTTCATACAGCCCAATTCTTTTAGTTTAAGTTAGCTAATTTTTGGCATTTGGGTTAGGTGGAATGGATGGCAACAAGGCTAAAAAATAGGAGGATTTATATAAATAAGATAATGTAGATATTATAGTTGATAATATGGAAGATAAAAGGAGAAAAGATAGGAGCTATCTACAAGGCTAGGAGTTAGCTGAAATTTCTATCAATAGGGAGGGCTCTCTTCTTTATTTTGCGACAATTAGGGTTTCCACCTTTTTTTTCTCTTCTTTCTTCTAAAAGCCGAAAACTCCATTATTCTTTTCTCTTCTTTCTTCTAAAAGCTGAAAACCCAATTATTCTTTTCTCTTCTTTCTCCTAAAAGTCGAAAACTCCATTATTCTCTTCTTTTTTCTAAAAGCCAAAAACTCCATTATTCTCTTCTTTTTTCTAAAAACCGAAAACTCTATTACTCTCTTCTTTCTTCTGAAAAGCCAGAAAATGAGGCTGTATAAACAGTCGTGTGTAGATCTCTAGCACACTAATAATCTGTATGAATATATGTATGTTTATGTTATGGGCTAAAAAGCCGAAAAGTGGCTGTGTAGATAGTCGAATGAAACCCAAAAAGGGTTAGGTAAGGACTGCCAGGTACGTAATCGTAGAACTTCTCTATGTGTATCGATGTATGCGAAAGACTGTAATCTCTTAGGTAGTAGATTGTTTTATTTTGCATGAATGTATGCATGGGATGGGTTTGATATGAAAAGAGGAAGAGCATGATTGGTCACATGGTAATCGGTGGTAGAAAACCCACCTAATGAAATGTTAGATCACATGGTGATCGGTGGTAGAAAACCCACCTAATGAAATGTTAGATCACATGGTGATCGGTGGTAGAAACCCCACCTAATGAAATGTTAGATCACATGGTGATCGATGGTAGAAAACCCACGAAATGAAATGTTAGGTCACTTGGTGATCGGTGGTAGAAAACCCACGTTAAAATTCCTGATCTATAAGAATAGGCAGTACGGCTGTCATTTTGGTGTGTAGCGGATGGAGGGTTGATTGTAGAAATCCCCAAGGTGTGATGGTTGGTACGGGTTGGTGTGTAGAGGATGGAATTCTAGGATGGGTTGGGCTTTGCATCATTTATTATCTGTCATGTGATTATGATTGTTGCCATTGTGTATGGGCCAGGGCTCATAATGTGTTTGTGGGCCCAAGCCTTTTATGTGTTTTCAGGATTTACACACTGAGTCTTGGTGACTCACCCTATTATTTTTCCATAGCTTTTCAGATGAGCAGTAGATCGTGGACATGGGAGCCGAGAAGGACTCGAGGGGCTATCAAGTATTTATTTCTATAGATTATTTTCGGTTTTCCTTTAAGTTTTGTTTTGGAAATATTTAGGTCATAAGGCCCCATAGTTTATATTTGCCTAAGTAGTTTTTTAATATTTGCAACTTATGAATTTATGTCAAGGGTTTATTTATACCAAATAATAATAATACAAGGTTCTTTTCAAATGTCACTTATTTATTCAAATATTGCCTAATAACTTATGATTTTCTAAAACCAACTTAGCAAAAGATTTTAACGTTCAACCCGTAGCATACCAGATCTGGTCGAAACTTATGGGCCGGGTTTGGGGTGTTACAATTTCAATCCTTATTCATTTTAAAACCTTTTTATTTTATTTTTTATTTTATTATTCTAATATTATACTTAGTTATTTTATATTAAACTGTTTCATTATTTTATTTTATTAATTTTGTTAATAGTGTGAAATGCATATATATATATATATGTATTACTTTTATACATATTAAATTATTATTATTTATTATCTATTATTTTATTTATTTTAAATATTATTTTTATATTATGATTTATATATTGATTATTATATTATGCTCTTCTAATTTCTATATTATTTAGTATTATATCTTATATTATTTTAATAAAATCATATTCTATCAAAAATTACTTATATTGCATATCATTCATTCATGTAGTTTTATAAATAGAAATCGTTTATTCATTTTAAAATGAATTTTATTTATTTTCTCAACATACATATATATATATATATATATATATTACTTGGTAGGTTATTGCATGAAAATTTTCAACCTGCATGAAATATGCTCGTATTTATTTTATTGTTTATTGTATTTGTTTATACTGCATCATGTATTTATAATTAGCATTATTTGTCAAATGTTGTATTATTATTTCTTTATTACCTATCTTAAATATTATTATATTATAATTGCTTTTAATATGTATATTGATAGTATATAAACGCAACGTTGTTACATGGTTATTGTTTAAAACAAAAAAAAAATCCATTTTTGCAAAACTATTATATTTTTAAAAGTTTTTAAAATAAGGCAATGTTTTGGTATTTAGAAATTCGGGAAATAGTGCCCTAACGTACTGGGTTGCGATTTTCCGTTTGGCTAAATAACTAAATATCCTTTTACAAGTTTTATAAACCGTGAGATGATTTTGATTATGAAGGTTTTAAAATATCGTGTCCTAACGTACTGGATGTGATGTTTATCTTCCCTCAAAACAAAGAAATCTCAAGTTTTAACTTAAATGGCTTGAAGTTTTTAAAAGAAATCATATTTTTAAATACTTTTAAATTTCAAACATTTGGACATGATTTTATCGATTAGATACCAATTTTTGGACATTATGAGGGTGCTAACCCTTCCTCATACGTAATTGACTCCCGAACCCATTTTTTTTTTTTTTTGTGGACCAAAATCAAATGTTTTAAAATAAAACGTTTTACAAGGTGATCCAATCACACCTAAGTAAAAAGGGATTGGTGGCGACTCCTGTTTTCGTTTTTTAAAGTCGATCCCTATTTTTTTAAACCGATTTTAAAATGGTTTCGACAGCTTGGCGACTCCACTGGGGACCAATAAAAGAGTCAAGCCGTAAAATTGATAGTTTCATGTCCTTATGTCTGAGTTTAAAAATTATGATCCTTTTCATTTGCATACGGTTCTGTTTGTATAAAATATCTCTGCATTGCATTGCATGACCGTTGTGGTCACACCCTTAAGTGGGAGCGAGAAGCTACTCCTTCGTGAGGTTTTCACCTCCGTGCAGTTAGTGAACCGCTTTCGAGATACATCCGCACCTATGTCTTCGTGAGATTTTTATCTTCATGCAGCCATAGGGAAATGTATTCCCCTGAACTGAACTCAGTTCATATGAGCCTATAATGGGTGAGGATCGAGGAATCTGCTAGTTCGGGTACCTCAACTTTAGAACTAAACCGCATATAGTGAACCCTAAGAGCCCACCTTAGGTAGGACTATGTCAAACCTTAGTGTTCATCTAGATAGGTGTTTATTTATTTTACTTACTTTATATTCTATGGTACTAACTTGTTGTGTTTTATGCATATCATTTCATATTTTAAAAGGTATCGATTCACGGTCAGTTTCTAAGTTAGAAAGCTGGTTATGGAGAATAGATTCCTTGATAAAGTGGAAGACAATGCAATCATTCGTATATGGTCAAAGGCAGTCAGAAAAAGAAGGGTATGGATTCGTTAGAGCAAAGGGGCAGTGCTAGAATCCTTGCCACCTGTGCCTCCTGATGTTGTTCCGATCAAAGCAGATTCGGATGTGAAGAAGATTGTACGACACCCTATGGCAAGGCGTGGTGTTAGAACTAAAGGGCTGAAGGTAACTATACTCACCAATCACTGCAAAGTGAACGTGTGGAGTACGGATGTGCACTTCTACCATTACAGTGTTTCTCTTTCATATAAAGATGGTCGCCCTATGGATGGTAAGGGTGTTGGAAGGAAAGTGGTTGACAGAGCACATGAGACCTACAAAAATGATTTGGGTGGAAAGAATTTTGCCTATGATGGTAAAAAGGTTTATTATAGGTCCGCTATCAAATAATAAACTTGAGTTTACTGTGTACTTGAGGATGTTACACCTACCAGAAACAATGGAAATGCAAGCCCTGATGGTTAAGATAACCCAAATGGATGTGAAAAAGAAAGAGATTAAGAAGACCATATCATTCAAAGACTTTTAAAGTTAAGATTAGCTATACTGCGAAGATACCCATGCAAGCAATTCAAAATGCTCGGCACGGGCAGGAATCTGAAAACTCTCAAGAAACACTGAGGGTACTGGATATCATTTTAAGTGTAACATCCCCAAACCCGGCCCATTCGTTACGACCGAATCTGGTTATGTTAGTGCGGAAAAGACGGTGGAAAATCTATTTAACTTAGAAAAATTTAGTAAAACTTGCTACCTTTTGAAAAAATCCATGTTTATTTAAACTTATGAGTAAAACTTTGTTATTAAAATATACTCATTCTAAAAGTTTAGTATATACAAGCCAAATTGAATAAGTAGGTTGGAAAAATATAATCATCTTCACATGGTGTTTCAAATTCTTCAAACCATAATAAATACTAATAAAATAATAACAAAAATAAATAAGAGTCAAAAGGCCTTTATTACATATTCTATTTAAAACCAAATACTTAAAGTAAGCCTAAAACGTTTAATCCCTTCTTCTGCATGGGCCACCATGTGTCCTCTCCGATCCCGGTCCAAACTACGAGTCACCTGAAATGTTAGAAAAAACAATAGGGTGAGTCTTAATGACTCAGTGCATAATCACAACACAGATTTCTCGCGTATGGGCTTGGCCCCATACCAAACAATTCACATAGCAAGTCATGCCCATGTGCATCTCAGCCCAACCCATTGTCCAACCGAACACCAACCTTAGCAGACTCCCTGCCTAAGGCCGTGGCTAACCCACCGATCACATCGTGATCCAAAACGTCTTACCTTGGCAAGCTCGCTGCTCAAGGCCGTGGCTGAGCCACCGATCAACCCAAGTGATCACAATATCGCAATCTGCCTACGGTGATGCACATAGCAATCAACCGCCGAGACGGGCACCTAGCCAACATCTCCCTTGAGGTAGCACAAAGCTAACCATCAAGCGCTAATGTAGCCGGAGCTATCATTAGACCACGTACACCTTGTGTACACTTCCTCCTTCATCGAATCAAGCCCAAATCCCATGCAACTATATATATGCAACACGTTAAGTCATCATATCACATAAATATATAAATATTTATACACCCATAAATATATCACAATTAATCTTACCATCACTGGTTCTCATCACTTATGCCATTATAAACGGCTTCCACACATAATACACATATAAACATGTTAGCAAACCAAAACCACAGAAATAGTGCGATGATTACGCACCTAAATGATACCAAAAACCTGAAACGCTACTTCTGCTTCTGTAATCATTGACTAATCGCCTCTCGAAAGGTCTCCTACGCTAGGCTCTTCTCCCCTACAATCGGCCTTGCTAACCACTACCCTTTGCTCAAACTAGAATCGGTCACCACAAGAAGTATGGTTCGGCTTCGGGAACTTAAAACCAATCATAGAGAAAATAGGAGAACAACAGATTCGGCAAGGCCCCTTAGATGGTGCTGAGATATTCGGCAATGGCAGGCTTTTAAGGGTGATTTCGGTTTGAAGCAAGGACAAAGAAAAGGGGTGAAGGGAGAGGGGAAAATGGATAAGCCACTTCCGACTTTGGCTACAACAAAATGAAAGGAAAAGAAAGGGTGTTCTTGACTTATTTTCGGCAAGAGACTGAGGGAAAATAAAATAGAAGAAGCAAGAACTTTTAGTGAGGGAGAAAGCAAATGGTGAATGAACAATGAGCACCTCCCCCCTATTTATATTATTCGGCCAAGCTCCAACCTCCCAAAAAAAATCCTAAAATCTCTCCTAAAACACCTCCCTTCCATCCATTCAAAATAATTTGAATGGGTCAAACTTACCTAGCCAAATTTAAAAAGAGAAGACCAAGTCTTCCTCCACCTTTCAAGCCTCCCAAAACCGTCCAATACCCCTCCTCCATGACGCCAAAAAAAAACAACCCACAATGCCATCCTTGCAACTCGAACACTGGCCCCCTTCCCCTTCAAGTGGCGTCACCCTCCAAGCTCTAGAGTGGTGCCTCCATGCCACTCTGCCACACCAATCTTTGTGCCAAAACTCCACCAAAAATTCTCTTAAGACCCCCCTCCATCCAAACTCCCCCTTTTAGCCCCTAAAACTAAAAATTTACCAAAGCAACCTACCACCACCTAGGGTTCTCAGGACCCCTAAAACTTACCCAAACACACACTGAAGTGTGCCAACACCCGAGCTAAGCACCAAAAATCCAACCCCTAAAACCAGGGTGTTACATTAAGGTAGCATGCTGCGAAACAGGGATGCTTACTTGTTCGCCAATCTTTCAAGATAATCAGAACAACTTCACAGACATTAGAGGAGGTGCCCTTGGCTATAGGGGCTGCCATTCAAGTTTCAGAGCCACTCAAGGAGGCCTTTCACTAAATACCGATGTATCAACTACCATGATAATTCAACCTGGTCCAACAGTTGATCAACTTTCCAAAGAGCTTCTCTGGTCGGAAAATTGAGGCAGATGCCTCAAGAAAGGATGAATGTTTTGTCTAAATTATGGTGCTGAACCAATGCTGAAATCTTGTGGTGTTAATATCAACTCTAATTTCACCCAAGTGGATGGATGCATTATGCCAGCACCAAGGTTAAGAAGGGGCAATGGTGGAAATTTCTTTCCAAGGAATGGCCGTTGGAATTTTAACAACAAGAAATTGGTGGAGCCATCTAGGATTGAAGGATGGGCTGTTCGACTCCTCGTTGGGATCCAAACAACATTGCAAGGGATTTGATTCAGAGAAATGAAAGGAATTCGCATTGACTCCCATTTGATAAATTCAAAGAGATGAACCAGAATAGACGCCTTTCACCTGTGGTTAGAGTTGGAAAAGTGTTTGAACAGATACAATCTAAACTTTCTGGAGCTCCGCAGTTCCTTCTTTGTTTGCTTCCTGATAGGAAAAATTCTGATCTTTGTGGGCCATGGAAGTAGAAGAATCTTTCTGAGTAGGGCATTGTGACTCAGTGTATGGCATCAGCTAGTGTGCATGATCAATACTTTAAAAATCTTCTTATGAAGATCAATGATAAGCTTGGACGATCTCTTCATCACTACTGAAGTAATAATTCCGCGATTAAGTTAAAGTCAAGCCTGAAAGGTAAGTTAGAAGCAGCACTGCACAGTTGCGAACTTTAGACCGAGCTTCTTGAAACAAGAGAAGGGCGTTGGAAGGAAGAGCTTCATCAATCCCATGACCAAGTTAGAAGTCGGGATTACCTCATGGGTCAAGCAACGGCTCAGATTCGAGAGGTAGTTGATCATCTACAGATTTTAGCATCACAGGCTGATACGTTGAGCATGAAATATGAGCTACGGTCGAATTGTGGTTTATTTGGGTCAAAACTTTAGGACTTAGGACGAAAGCATATAGTAGTTCGTTTTATGTAAAGGATTTTGTTTTCTAATAAAGTTTTCTAAAATGAACTTGACCAGAATCGATACCTCTTTGCATTCATGCATTTGCATTACATTGCATCATTTGCATTGGACTTTTACAAAAGGACCCTAATTAGGTAAAATGTTTCAGTTAACCTGGAAAACATGGAGCAAAGATTGGAAAGAATAGAGCAAATGCAAATTCAGATACAGGGGCAATTGACCAAGATTTAGCAAGAAATGCGGGAACAAATGTTAGAGTTCCAAAAGAATGTGATTGGCCAGTTAACCCAGTTACTAGTCGAAAGACTGGAAAAGAGGAGTGTCCGACGGTCAATAGTGTGGATGATGAGGAAGACATTGTTTGTTCCCCAATAGGTATCCCGACTCAACCAGACACGAATCTGCATGGGGGCCCATCATTATTGAACCCCGATATCAAACTGATACTTCGGCCCTATTGAATTCCCCAATGGGTTCAGGCTTTAACCCGAGCAATGATCAAGCCAAACCGGTTGCTCTGGTAGAAACAAAAGAAAGAGGAGAATGGACCTCAAAAACCCTGAAGAAGAAGGAAAAGAAAACGAATGATGCTGGCAGGTATAACAAGAGCCATTCAGAGCCGATTACAGTAAACCAACCAAGGACGATAGTTACCAGCAATTAGGTTTCCCCAAGGCAAAACTCTGAAAGCCTCCAATTTACACCAATCCCCATGACGTATAAGGAGCTATATCAAAGTTTGTTTGACGCACACATGGTGTCTCCATTCTATCTGAAACCGTTGCAACCTCCATTCCCAAAATGGTATAACGAGAATGCCCAATGCGAGTACCACGCGGGAATAAAGGGTCACTCAATCGAAAATTGCAAAACGTTTAAAAAGTTGGTCGAAAGGTTCATTAAAATGGGAATTGTGAAGTTCGACGATTCATCAAAACCTGATCACTTTGATAAGGTACTAAATGCGGTAATTGAAGGAGGAGACAAGAAAGTTACGACTCCTTGAATGAATCAAAAATGAAGAGGGAATCAGTGAACGAAGTTTCCAAGCCTCTTGCATACTTGGGAGTATTTTGAATAATGGGACTGTAGAAGAGATCCCTGTATTTTTAGAGCTAGTCTAGAGTAATGTTCAAAACATGCTTTTTGCCTTAAGCCTAGAGGCAACAAGAATCCTTTTGTGAAATAGGCTTATGTTCAGAATTTTATTTCAATAAAATGCATCTTTTTTTAGCACATATTCTTCTATTCTTTCTATTTCATACTGTACATTCTTTCGTTTTATTAGAATATTCTTTCATTCTTTATTCATCACCATACAAATGAATATCCTTAGAATCATTTATTCTTTGGATTTCTTGCCTTCATACCTAGGTACCCAGATATCAATGACATGAGCGACGTTGTTACTGACTCCCTTTTTGAATGAGATATGGGCCTAGGGGATCTAAGGACTTTAAAGATAACAGAGATTGTGACCTATCTTCTAATTTGTTAAGAATGGTGAAACAAGACGGAAAAAGACCTTACTCTATAAAGGGTCATTGGATATTGCGAGCCTAGGAAAGGAGTGAAGATTGTAGCCTAGCTCATCACATAAATAAGGCGAGACATTATTGAGTTATCTTCGAAAATTCAAAAATGTTTTCGCACGATCATATCTGGACATGCCTGGACTAATAAGACGCGGGCTAAATAAGAGGATGGGGCACTGTTGGTCTACCATGGAAGGGGATTGCATCAGTCATACCATAAATGCTAAATTGCAGAAGATGAGATTTATGTGACTCTTCTATATTCTTCACAGACTTTTCTATATGTGGGGCATGGATATTATGGGTCCAATCTCGTCAAACGCTTCAAATTGTCATCAATTTACCGTCATGGTCGTCGTCTACTTCGCTAAGAGGGTGTAAGTAGCTTCATATGCCTATATTACAAGGTCGAAGTCATCAAATTTGGCAAAAAAAAAAAAAGAGGGATCAGATGCCAGCAAAGAATGCATAAAGTCAAATTTTATAGTTTGTCCAAAGATCAGGCAGCATATCACAGTGCAACAAAAGTTGCCAAAAAACAAAAAAAAAAATAGAAGAAGAAGAATAAATAAAATATGGCTAAGACTTGTAAAGATTGGCATAAGAAGCTATCACTACTCTCTATGATTATCAAACATTGGCTAGGACCTTTGCTGGGGCAACACATTTTTCATCGAAATAGAAACAGTTTTGCCAATTGAACCTAATTGAAGGAAAGGTTAAAAGCTATTTGTCACGGCTAGATGATATGAGCTTACAAAAGTTCATCTTAGGGAATTCCACGAAGGAACCTAATGTTGAAAATTATTTTTCTTCTACAAAACGATTTCAAGAGAAAAGCGGATGCCAAACTAAAAAAAAAACCTTAAGTTGAAAAGAATGTCCTTTCTGGAAGAGCATTAATATTGACCAAGATGGGTGTCAAAGATTTGCCCAATCTGGTGACTTCAGGTTTAGCCAAGAGATATTTTACTTGAAGGAAGAAAGATCAAGGTGAAAACCCGAAAAGGGCGCCTCAAAAAAAAAAAGAGGAGATGCCAAGGCGAAAACCCGCAAAGGGCGCTTTGAGACCAAAGGGGGTTTGAGTTGAAAACCCAGAAAGGGCGGCTCAAATTTTGACCAAAAAGCGGGGAATACAATAATTTTGTTACGTCTGAATTAGCAATGAGGAAGTATGTTACATCTTGGGGCATTGGCAAAGTACTCCGAATCCCCTAAACACATATTGAGTTTAAAATGGTCCTCAAGAAGTTTGAACAAAGAAGCTCAGGTTGCGATATCTGGGGCACCTAACTTCTATCTTACCCATTTTTGAATTTGTTACCTTTGATTGCTTTATTCTTTTTGAGATACACCCAAATCAATTTCCTTTTATTGCCTGGGTTATCCTTGATTAAATTATTTTTCTGAGCTATGCTCCTGACTAATTTCTTTCTTGTCCATTTTTGTGACCTTTTTCAAGCATTTTATATTGAAAAAACAATTTATGGACTAATAACACTTTCATAAAAGGAGTTTCGCATATTACTCTGGAATCTTCTAAATAATATGAGGAATCTGAAACATGACTATTGTTCAGAACTCACCAAGCCTAAGGGCTAAAAACATTGAAAAATGATTATCTCTTCAGATTCTTATTGGATAAGATAACTTTGTTAGTGATACCATATTGGCAAATGACGAACAAGGTCAATCCAAATATAAAAGGGGATCATTGTCGGGATACCCTGCATTCGTTAAAAATTTCAAACACATACATTTGGTCATTACACCCAGGGAATGGTGTAATAGATCAAATTGATTGAAAGTGATACGAGTTTTGCACCTCTGAGTGGATGGAAGAAACCAAATGTTATTTCCCCAAAGTTGCAGTGGAAAATACCAACTTCATGTCTCAAGATCCGAGTGGGGCTGACTCAGAAATTATATTGGGGCAAGCTGGTTGAGCAGATCATAATTGATGAACAAAGATGAAGAATAAATGAGTGATAACACTTAGAGTAGGAATCATACTCATAACATTTTTGTATCATAGCAAGTTTCATTAGGAGTATTTGATTCATTTCGGTCATCGCATCCTAAAAGGAATTATTTTCATGACATGTTGCATTCATGTCACCCATAACACATGTAGCTACAAGCATTTGATTCATTTTGATCATAGCATCTTAGTCATGTAACATAAACATACTAATACGAGTCTACAGGACATGTCCCTTAGTAGATGGTGTAGCAATATCGGTGAGTTAGCAGATCTTATCTTCCTGAAGTTGTAGGAAGTATATCAAAAGAAAATTTTAGTCTTATCTCTCTGAAGTTGTAGTGGAGTAGACTGAAGAAAGAAGATCTTATCTTCCTGAAGTTGTAGGAAGTAGATCAAAAGAAGATTTTAGTCTTATCTCCCTGAAGTTGTAGTTGAGTAGACTGAAGAAAGAAGATCTTATCTTCCTGAAGTTGTAGGAAGTAGATGAAAAGAAGATTTTAGTCTTATCTCCCTGAAGTTGTAGTGGAGTAGACTGAAGAAAGAAGATCTTATCTTCCTGAAGTTGTAGGAAGTAGATCGAAGACACTTTCAGATCTTATCTTCTTGAAGTTGTAGGAAATAGATCGAAGACACTTTCAGATCTTATCTTCCTGAAGTTGTAGGAAGTAGATCAAAGTCACTTTCAGATCTTATCTTCCTGAAGTTGTAGGAAGTAGATCAAAGACACTTTCAGATCTTATCTTCCTGAAGTTGTAGGAAGTAGATTGTAGACACTTTCAGATCTGATCTTCCTGAAGTTATAGGAAGTAGATCGAAGACACTTTCAGATCTTATCTTCCTGAAGTTGTAGGAAGTGGATCGTAGACACTTTCAGATCTTATCTTCCTGAAGTTGTAGGAAGTGGATCGTAGACACTTACAGATCTTATCTTCCTGAAGTTGTAGGAAGCAGATCGAAGACACTTTCAGATCTTATCTTCCTAAAGTTGAAGGAAGTAGATCGAAGATATCAGCCTTGCCTCCCTGGAATTGTAGCAAATCAGACTGAAGACAACAAATCTCATCTTCCTGAAGTTGTAGGAAACAGATCGAAGACATTAGTCTGGTAATCCCTGAAGTTGCAGTAAAGCATATTGAAGCCATCAAACTTACTGAAATCAAGATGAAGTTCCAATACCCCTGAAAATGCAGTTCGGATTGGAAGCCATTTGAAGAAGACAAGGATCAAGAAGTCGAAGTTTGGCCAAGACCGGGCAATATTGGTCGTTTTATAGTCTTTGCTCTATTCTTGTTTCACAACAATGAGCAAAGAGGGGCAGCTGTAGAGGGCCATTTTTGCCCGGGCCCGTTCAGAAAAGAAAAACAAAATAAGTAAACAGTTTTTTAAATGTCCTTTTACAAAAATCCAAAACCAATTTGCAACAGCCCAAACCACTAAACTACCGATACCCTTACAGTGGCCCGATATTCAGTAACCCACAACCCAACCTAAACTAATACCCAACAGACCCTAGCCCAAAACACTCGTGGCCCAAAAGGCCCAATGCCTAAAAAAATATTTCAGTGGCCTAGGGTTTCTGAAACCCTAGGTGCCACAAGAGCCTCGCGCCCACCATCAGTCGCGCCGCAGGTCACGCAAGCCACTCCGCCGCAAGCGCCCCAGCAGCATAGCCCTTGTTACGCTGTGCTCCTCGTCACCGATTTGCAAAAGGAAAGAAATCAACAGCAAACATGGCAGTATTTTATTTCCTTTTTATTTTATTTCGAAGGCTATAAAAAGCCTTACAAAAACCTGTAAATGGGGGGAGGTATACACTGTTACACACGAGAATACAGAGATACGCAAACAGTTATGAAAATATACAGAGAAATAAATTATTTTTTGTTTACGAAGGTGATCAATATTCTGTTTTCCTATTTTTCTTTCTTTTATTTTTTTTATTTTCGCTTCGTGCATGTTTTAATATTTATAAAACAATATTAAAATAAAAAGGACGAGATTTCATACCTGAGAGCCGCCGTGGGCGACGGCGCGTGGAGGCGAAAGCCCCTGAGCTCAACGACCAGGCTTTGTCAAGAAAAGGGAGAGCCTTTGAGAGCATTCGCAGAAATTTTTTTTTTAAAAATGGTGTTGAAATGTTTTTTTTACCGAATATTGACTTAAATAGTTAATTGGAAACGATGTCGTTTTGGTTTAATCAAATAAATATAAAACGACATCGTTTCAAGATGGGATTCGCGTGTTGACCCGACCCGGAGAAAGATCCGCGCGTTTTTATTTAATGGGCTAATTGTCATTTCAGTCATCCCTCATTTTTATTATTTTTTAATTCTGTTTATTTTAAATTCTTTTTATTTTTAATTTGGCCCCAAAACTCATATTCTATTTCAATCTGATCCTTCGGGTTCTTCAAAGGCTAAACTTAAAACATTGTCGTTTTCAAGTCTGGTATAATTTCCATATTAGTCCCCGTATTTTAACGCGATTTTTAATTTAATCCTTTTTATTTATTTTATTGCTATTTCAATCCTTATTCATTTTAAAACCTTTTTATTTTATTTTTTATTTTATTATTCTAATATTATACTTAGTTATTTTATATTAAACTATTTCATTATTTTATTTTATTAATTTTGTTAATAGTGTGAAATGCATATATATCTATATATTTTTATATGTATTACTTTTATACATATTAAATTATTATTATTTATTATCTATTATTTTATTTATTTTAAATATTATTTTTATATTATGATTTATATATTAATTATTATATTGTGCTCTTCTAATTTCTATATTATATAGTATTATATCTTGTATTATTTTAATAAAATCATATTCTATCAAAAATTACTTATATTGCATATCATTCATTCATGTAATTTTATAAATAGAAATCATTCATTCATTTTAAAATGTATTTTATTTATTTTCTCAACATATATATATATATATATATATATATATTACTTGGTATAGGTTATTGCATGAAAATTTTCAACCTGCATGAAATATGCTCGTATTTATTTTATTGTTTATTGTATTTATTTATATTGCATCATGTATTTATAATTAGCATTATTTGTCAAATGTTGTATTATTATTTCTTTATTACCTATCTTAAATATTATTATATTATAATTGCTTTTAATATGTATATTGATAGCATATAAACGCAATGTTGTTACATGGTTATTGTTTAAAATAAAAAAATCCATTTTTGCAAAACTATTATATTTTTAAAAGTTTTTAAAATAAGGCAATGTTTTGGTATTTAGAAATTCAGGAAATAGTGTCCTAACGTACTGGGTTGTGATTTTCTGTTTGGCTAAATAACTAAATATCCTTTTACAAGTTTTATAAACCGTGAGATGACTTTGATTATGAAGGTTTTAAAATATCGTGTCCTAACGTACTGGATGTGATGTTTATATTCCCTCGAAACAAAGAAATCTCAAGTTTTAACTTAAATGGCTCGAAGTTTTTAAAAGAAATCATATTTTTAAGTACTTTTAAATTTCAAACATTTGGATATGATTTTATCGATTATGTACCAATTTTTGGGCGTTATGAGGGTGCTAACCCTTCATCATACGTAACCGACTCCCAAACCCCTTTTTTTTTTTGTGGACCAAAATCAAATGTTTTAAAATAAAACGTTTTACAAGGTGATCCAATCACACCTAAGTAAAAAGGGATTGGTGGCGACTCCCATTTTCGTTTTTTAAAATCGATCCCTATTTTTTAAACCGATTTTAAAATAGTTTCGACATATATATATTGTTTGTATAAGTTTGTATTATCATATAACTTTTATTATTCATTACAAGATTACAAATGCGATGGATTCATTGTATAATGGTATAAAAGTTGCTATGTTACTCGCATTCTATTAATATTTGATTAATTATTCTAATAGTATACAATGCTTTAATTCCCAATATTGTTAATATCCTATTAATGATGTGCAGGCTACATGAAATTAAGACATAAAGATGATTAATTATTAATTATTAAGCATGTATTTCAATTATATTTATGATATACATATAAAAAAAACTTTTAATTAATCATTCAAAAATAATGAATAATAAGGGTAAGTAACAATCAAATATAGTTTTTTACGTATTTACAAGAATATGTATTTTACCTTCCACAAAAATGTTGCACGGTCGAACTATTCTACCCTCAACAAGAAGAATGATTATTGAGCAAGTCGTGCTAATAATGTAGTATAAAAATTATCAAATAAAAAGTAAACAACAAATAAAATTAAATGAGAATTTTCTCATATCATCATTTTTCACTCTCAAAAAGATTCTATTTATAAGCTCTTATCATTTAATGCAATATAAATAAATAAAACTTACTAAAGTGCTTCATTAACACATATATTAAGTAATTTGCATATTTATTTTTATAAAGGAATGCAAGTTTTATCTAATAAATAAAAGGTTAGAATATGAATATCCACATTCACAGGTTTGTAACATCTTTCATTTATTTGGATTATATATACTTTCTTTCATTTTTAAAGCTTTCTAGAGAATAAAGAAGCACCTTTATAGTTTTGTTTTTTTATCTCTCGTTTCCAAGAAAAAAATTTGAGGTTTGTGAGACAACGATAATTGATCAGATCTTCGAAAGGGTCACTCCACTGCCTTTGTGTTTTTTTTTTTTTTTAAATATTCCAGAGAGGGTTCAAAAAGAAAATGATAACCCTCTTTTTTTAAAAATTTACTTCAAAGAGATAACACTTTAATTTTTTTAAAATAATTAAACATCAGAGTTCAAAACATTTTTTTCAAGAGTTTTTTTCGGGGCAAAACGTTTAGTGTAGTTTTGGGGAAAGGGGTTGGTATTTATTTATAAGCAATAGATAAGTATTGATGGTTAAATTGATAAATTTTATAAATATTAAAGATTAAATTTATTGAATTTTTAGAATTTAAATTAAAATGACAAATTTTATAAACATCAAGGATTAAATTTGTAGAGTTTTTACATTTAAATCAAATTGATAAAATGTATAAATATTAAAGGGCTAAATTTGTAATTACATCAATAAAAAACTCATGTAGCCTTTTGTCTCCTATTGAACGTCAACTAATAAGGGAGTGACTAAAATATTTAATTTCAAAAAGTTTAACAACTAAATAAAAAATTAATAATTGAATGACCAGAATAAAAGAAAAAACATAGTTATGTGATGCTAATTTAATTATATATTTATTTTTATAGTTTGGTTAAAGAAGGATAGGATTTTCTTAGAAAAAGTTGAGGATGTTAGGGAGAAGCTTGGTCCGTGGCAATTCCATCGTTATAAAAGAATGAGGGCTAAGATGAACGACTTGGAAAGGAAAATAGGAAACCTGATGGACAGACCTAGTAATGTGAATACAACGAGGCTCCTTAAGTCAGCACGTGGTAAACTGGGTCATCTGTATGATGTGGAGGAGAAGTATTGGGTGCAAAGGGCCCGCACTCAGTGGCTTAGAGAAGGTGACAGAAACACTCGTTATTTCAATGTTCGAGCAACTAGCCGCAAAAAGAAGAATAGCATCGAGAGATTAAAATATGCGAATGGGGTGTGGCACGATGACAAGACTGAGATTTGTACTGTGGCTTGGAATTATTTTCACGACCTTTTTAAGTATACTATCGAACATAGTTGACTTACATTTTGTCCCTTGATGTATCACGGACAGCATGAATAGGAACCTCAGCAAAGAGTTCACTGATGCTGAAATCTTGACTGCCTTCAACCAGATGGATCCGAGGAAGGCTCCGGGTATTGACGGGCTCCCTGGAAGTTTTTTTAAAGAGCACTGGCAGACTGTGGGAGAGGATGTTTTAAAGTTTTGTCATGAGGCTTTGAAGGATACTAGCAATGTTTATAGTATTAATGATGTAACACCCCAAACCCGGCCTATGCGTTAAGTCCAGATTTGGCATGCCACACAATTCGAATTTACATCTACTCATCAATGATTTTAAGAGAACAAAACTTCAAAAACGATTTTGGTGATGGAGTTTATCAAAAATCAAGATTTATTTAAAAAACCATGATTTTAAAACGTAAGGGTTTGTAATTTGATTTTCAGAGAAATAATTGATTGAAATACTTTCATAAAAGAGTTTTTACAGAAAATTTTACGAGTTAGCGATATTTAAGAAAAACCCCTTTTTATACGTAAGTTTAAGAAGACTTTTATAAAAAATTAAAATAGTCACATTTAAGTATCTAAAACATATTAAAATCCATCCACGAGATAAAATCCTTAAAACAATACTAGAGGCCTTATTACATCGCCAAAATAATAATTAAACAAAAATACTAAAGAGTAGTTTAAAGTTCATAAAAACCATCATTTGAAGTATGGCCTCCACGAAGTCATCCTCGGCCCAAGCCTCCATCAATTGTCATTACCTGAGAAGGGTAAGAAGAACAGGGTGAGTTACTTAGAACTCAATGTGTAACCCACTTACCGTGTTCACTGGGCCAAAACCATATAAGCATATATTTGGGCTTGAGCCCATTTACAAAAGTACAATATATATATCAAATATAAAATGCATGTGATATGCAATTCCCAACCAAGCCTAAATTTCCATCCGCTACACACCACCCGTACCAACCAGCACACCTGTGGGGATCAAGTCAACCCACCCCGCCAACACACCAATCGCAGGCATAAAGCCATTTAAAATATTTGTGGCAGAGCCACCGAACTAGATTGTGGCAGAGCCACCGAACTTGATTGTGGCAGAGCCACCGAACTAGATTGTGACAGAGTCACCGAACTAGATTGTGACAGAGTCACCGAACTAGATTGTGACAGAGTCACCGAACTAGATTGTGGCAGAGCCACCAGCACTTCTCTTCAATTTTATCCCAACCCATGCAATCATGTATGCATATACCAAGCATAACAATGTTCATATAATAATTTCATCATAAGGCCCATAATACAAGTTGGCCCATTAAGCAATCTAGCAATTTGGCTCATTATTCGATCTAGCAAGTTTTGGCCCATTTATCGATCTAACAAATTTGGCCCATTAAACACATGAGGCCCTTTTCACAATTTTCTCACTTGGCCAATTTATCAAAATAATTCATATGGCCCAAAATATCACTTTTTAACAATATATCCCATTAAGAGAAAATTCATAATTTTCCACAACTTTAATACCATTTTCATGCATTCACACAAAAAGTGCTAATATACCGTATTTTCCAATTTTACCGACTTTACGATTTTTATTCTAATGCTTACGGTATAATATAACCCATGATATAAGTGTGAAATTACACACCTGATTACAGTGAGAACTATACTTTCCCGCTCGTCGATACCTATAAATCTATGTTAAGATAAACAATCTAGATCTTTACCCTCGGAATTTCGAACAACAATTATTTGTGGTTTCTTCCCGATTGATGGTTCATAACCCGTTGAAGAACCACGAACAGTCAATGGCTCCGGAGTACGCACGACTTCGAATAATCAATTCTCCTCGGATGAGAGTCCACAACTCGATGGAAAGTCTCGGATTCCCGAAACAGCCCTTCGTTTCAATTTAGGGGGAATAGCGGAACCACCCCTCTTCCAAACGCTATTAACAACCCTTTTCGACCCTATTTTGATTGCCTCCATTGACAATTAAATGTTAGTCCAACTAATATTCCCTTATTACAACCAATCGATTTTAAAGGCGAAAAAGGTTTACCATAGGATTCTTTCGTTCAAAGAATGAAAGTCGATTAATAAAGTCCCTATAACAGAATCGATTAATCAAAACAATCCTTAATCAATTAAAAGAATAATATAAAACCCTTTTTCAAAATTGATCCCTCACCTTGAACGACAAACTTCTTTTCCACACGATCTTATTATGGCTAAGGTCGACTAATCGATGTAGAAATAATTGGCACTCCGCTATATCACTACCAAGAAAGAAGGATTTGTTGGAAAGAGTAAAGATTATAAATAAAGAGAAAGATTCGGCTAAAGATTTTACCATCAACATTTGGCCATGGTGAAGAATTAGGGAGAGAATGATGTTTGAGAGTCTTTTAAGAGAAGTAAAGAAGAAAAGAGATTAGAAATGAAGGTTTGGATTTCGGTTCTCAAGGATAAAAGATGATTCAAAGGAGAACTTCGAGTCAATGTACATTCGGCAATGAGAGAAAAAGAGAAGAAATGGTCTTTGATATTTTGGTATTTTCGGTCACAAAGAGGAGAGAAAGAAGAAATAATTTGGGGAGAAAGAACAACTCAGAACCGAAATGGTCAAAACTCAAATGACCAAAAGAAAAGAAAATGGTTTACCTTTTGTCCAATATACATTCGACTAAGAGGAGGAAAATTAGAGAGAAATGCTTTGAGAGAACACAAAATAACTAAAAGAGAGATGTGCACAACTAGCTCCTAATTCATCCAAATACCTACAAAATTTCGGCCACCCCCTAGCCCCAAAAACCGTCCAAGTACATGGACACAAAATCAAAGTTTTTGCCACACAAAACTTTCCAAAACATTCACCTTACATTAAGCCTTGTGTCCACCCTTAATGCCTTTTTCATAAGATTCTTTTCCTTAAGTTCCATGCTTACCTTAACTATTAGCCATAAGTAAAATAGTCCAACCTTGCCATAAATAAGGCTTGACCGACACATGCTATAAAGGTGCAAAAATAAAAGTCACCAAAATGCATTCCATGGGATTCGAACCTCTCTCCCCCAAGCAACACTTATGGCGCCAACTCCACTTTACTACTAGCTCCTCTTATGCTAGTTTTTGACACTAAATTTCTTTTAAACATCAAGGTCACTTTATTCACTTCAATAAAATACTCATTTCTAAAATTTATTCTAATTCCGAATAATCCCGTGCCTTCTCAAGACTATATTAAGCACACAAATTTAATCATTCACAAGCTAAGCACCAAAAACATGCATCATATCGATACTCATATTTTTAGGATGTTACAATTCTACCCTCCTTAAAGAAAATTTCGTCCTCAAAATTTACCTGGTTAAAAGAGGTGAGGATATTGTTGCCGAATTGCGTCCTCAGGCTCCCACGTAGCTTCCTCCGCTCTGTGATTAAGCCATAGAACCTTAACTAATGGCACAGTCTTCTTTCTTAGCACCTTAACATCACGGTCTAAGATTTTCACTGGTTCCTCCTCGAAAGACAAGTCTGGCCTTAACTCCACTTCTTTTACCGGTACTATGTGAGACGGATTCGATCTATAACGCCTCAGCATAGAAAAATGGATGACACTATGAATCTGACTCAACTCCGGAGGTAATTCAAGCTGATTGGCCACTGGTCCTACACGCTTCAACACACGGTACGATCCAATGAACCTAGGGCTCAACTTGCCCTTCCTTCCAAATCTGAAAATCTTCTTCCAAGGTGAGACTTTCAGAAAGACCTGATCTCCCACCGCAAACTCAATATCCTTACGCTTCAGACCCGCATACGACTTTTGTCTATCCGAAGCTTCTTTTAACCACGCTCGAATCACCTTTACCTTTTCTTCCGTCTCATATATCAATTCAGGAACCAACAACTGTCGTTCCCCCAATTCAGTCCAACAAGTAGGGGTACGACACCTACGACCGCATAAGGCTTCATAGGGCGCCATTTGGATACTGGATTGGTAACTGTTATTATACGCGAACTCAGCCAACGGTAGAAAATTCTCCCAACTACCTCTGAAGTCGATCACACAACCTCGTAACATGTCTTACAAAATCTAAATTACTCTTTCTGACTGACCATCTGACTGAGGATGAAAAGCCGCACTGAAGTTTAACTTTGATCCCAAAGCCTCATGTAAAGCTTTCCAAAACCGCAATGTAAACCTAGGATCCCTGTCCGATATGATAGACACTGGTACTCCATGCAACCTCACGATCTCAGATACATACAGCTTAGCCAACTTTTGCAGCGAGTAATCCGTACGAACTGGTAGAAAATGAGCAGTCTTCTTTAATCGATCAACTACCACCCAAACAGAATCTTTCTTAGTAGGTGTTAAGGGTAACCCACTAACAAAATCCATTGTTATCCGCTCCCATTTCCATAGAGGAATCTTTACCGGTTGCAATAAACCCGATGGTAATTGATGTTCTGCCTTCACTTGTTGACACGTCAAGCATCTTCCCACAAAATCAGTAACCTCCCGCTTTAACCTTGGCCACCAATACTGCTCACGGAGATCCCGATACATCTTATTTCCTCCAGGGTGTATAGCATAAGGGCTACTATACGCCTCTCGTAGAATCATTTGTCTCAAATCCGAATCCATGGGCATACAAACTCTTCCACGAAAACACAGCACGCCATCCTTGTTCATTCCAAAGTCCCCTATTATACCACTTTCAACTTGTTGCATTAAAGGACCCAACTTTTCATCTGATAACTGCTTTTCCTTGATTTGCTCCAACCACAGAGGCTTCACCTGAAGTTCCGCTAGCAGACTACCATCCTCATACAAACTGAGATGAGCAAACATTGCTCTTAACTCCGATACTACCTTACGACTCAACGCGTCTGCCACCACGTTAGCCTTTCCAGGATGGTACTCGATTGAGAAGTCATAATCCTTTAACAACTCCACCCATCTCCGTTGTCTCAAGTTCAACTCTTTTTGGGTAAGGAGGTACTTAAGACTCTGATGGTCCGTATAAATGATTGACTTCTCACCATAGAGATAGTGCCTCCAAATCTTTAAGGCAAACACCACCGCAGCCAACTCCAAGTCATGAGTAGGATAGTTGACTTCGTGCAGCCTCAACTGTCGAGAAGCATAAGCTACCACTTTTCCACTTTGCATCAGTACACATCCTAAACCCGTATGTGACGCATCACAGTAAACGATAAACTCTTTTCCAACCTCAGGCTGAATCAGTACTGACGCTTCTGTCAGAATCTTCTTCAGTTTCTCGAAACTTTCTTGTTGATTATCGGTCCATACATACGGTACTCCCTTTCGCAACAACTTAGTTAGGGGTGCAGCAATCAATGAAAACCCCTCAACAAAGCGTCTATAGTAACCAGCCAAACCAAGAAACTCCGAATCACAGCCACTAACTTCGGCGGTTTCCAATCCAACACTGCCTCTACCTTCCGAGGATCAACTCTTATTCCTTCGGCTGACACTACATGACCCAAGAAAGTCACTTCCTTCAGCCAAAATTCACATTTACTGAATTTGGCATAAAGTTGCTTATCTCGCAAAATTTGTAACACAATGCGCAAGTGAGAGTCATGCTCTTCTTCATTCCTCGAATATACCAAGATATCATCTATGAACACCAATACGAACCGGTCTAGATAGGGTTGAAAGACTCGACTCATCATGTCCATAAATGCAGCTGGTGCATTAGTCAAACCAAATGGCATCACCAAAAACTCATAATGTCCATAACGAGTTCGGAATGCCGTCTTATGAATATCTGCCTCTTTCACCTTGAGTTGATGATAACCCGATCTCAAATCAATCTTGGAGAAAACTGAAGCTCCTCTCAATTGATCAAACAGGTCGTCAATTCTCGACAATGGATACCTATTCTTGATCGTCAACTTATTCAACTACCTATAATCAATGCACATACGCATCGACCCATCCTTCTTCTTGACGAACAAAATCGGTGCTCCTCACGGAGACACACTCGGTCGGATAAATCCCCGATCTAACAATTCTTGAATTTGGGCTTTAAGCTCCGCTAACTCATTCGGCGCCATTCTATAAGGAGCAATAGACACTGGAGCCGTTCCGGGCAAAAGCTCAATGCCAAACTCTACTTCCCGATCTGGAGGTAGACTCGGAAGTTCTTCAGGAAAGACATCTAGAAATTCTTTCACCGTTCTCACACCTTCCACCGATAATTCCTTGGTATCCGAAGCACTAATGAAGACTAGGAATGCTCCATACCCTTTCTGCACCAATTTCTCTGCCTTTAATGCAGATACCACATTTGCCAAAAAGTTCCTTTGCTCGCCTATCATTACTACCTCCTCATCATCCACAGTCCTTATTGCCATCCGCTTTTCAGCACAATCCAATTGCGCCCGGTGCTTCACCAACCAATCCATGCCAAAAATAAGATCAAACTCGCCGAAAGGCAATTCCATCAAGTCCGCCAAAAATATTTCTCTTTGAATTTCCAAGGGCACGTCTCTAAACAATTTATTCACGATTACAGACTGTCCTAAAGGACTAATTACCGTCATCTCTCTATCGGTAATCTCAGATCTAATATTCAGGTTTCCAGATATGGCACTAGCAATATACGAGTGGGTAGACCCGATATCTATCAAAGCAGTAACAGGTACATCAAAGATGAAGAACGTACCAGTTATCACATCAGGTGCATCGCCATCTTCACGATGCCTAACCGCATAGACCAACCCCGGCTGTCTTGCTTCCGCGTTACCTCTGAAGCCATTACCTCGACCCGGTGTACCTTGACCACGTCCAACACCATTACCACCACGACCTGGTCCACGACCTCTCGGTGGCTGCTGAGTACCTCTAGCTGGCTGAGCATCAGGGTTACGAGCTTCCTGAGTCGTATCAGTCCGTCAAGGACAATTCTTATACCGATGATCCTTGGAACCACATTTATAGCAGGCACCAGTTTTCCTCCAGCATTCTCCGGGGTGTCGCTTCCTACAGCCAGCACAGTCTCGACTCTGATTGGTAGTCACAGGTGCTCTAGCTTGAGCTGGCTCATCATTTCGAGGCCTCTTCTAGAACCTTTTAGAAGAACCCAAGTACTTAAAATCCCTCTTGCCTCTGACTCTTTCCCGGTTTTGGCATTCTGAGTTCTTAGCCTCTTCGGCTATCTTGGCTTTCTCTACAAGCGAGGCAAATGTCCGTACTTGTTGTGGGGCTATCAGTACCCACAACTCATCATTCAGCCCATCTTCAAAGCGTACACAGCGCTCATGATCAGTCGGCACTATTGTGCGAGCATAACGGCTCAAGCGAAGAAATTCTGCCTCATAAGCTGCCACCGTCTTATTTCCTTGAACCAAATTCAGAAATTCCTTCCTCCGGAAGTCTACATAACTTGTCCCGACGTACTTCCCTTGGAAAGCAGCTTTGAAGAAATCCCAAGTAACCAATGCAGCCTCGGTGCCTTCTCGAACAGTAAGCCACCATTGATACGCCTCGTCCCTTAACAAGGACACGGCTCCTCTTAGCTTCTGCTCGGTGGTGCATTCCAAATCGTCCATGATCTGCTCTACAGCCTCGAGCTAATATTCCGCAACATTCAGAGCTACACCAAAGACACCTCTAAAAACCTCGGCACCACTTGATTTAAGTCGTTTCGATATAGATCCACGAATTGCTGGACCAGTTCTAGTCCCAGCAACCCTCTCTAGGACTCGCAACATTGCTTGAGTCAAAGCATTGTCCTCTCTCGTATGGTCATGTGATCCAGTCTCACTCCCGGGTGATGCAGGTGCATCCATTTCTGACATATGACCCGGCACTTCAGACGCAACCCTAGCACCTCGTCCTCTACCATGGCCACGTCTACCGGGTCCACGACCACGTCCTCTAGTGCTCATAATGACTAATTCGATTTGATCTGATTACAAGTTTTATGAATCAGAATACTATTTTAGTGTTTATTAACGATATTTTATGAGATATAAGAGATAAAGTTGTTTTCACAATCACATCCTATAGTCTTGATCTCTACCGTTTTCAACACCTAAAACTAGAAGTTCTAGAGTGTTCCTATGATCATATCACAATAATAAACATTTAATATACAAATACTTACTTGACTTGGTGTCGGATGCTCGTGGTGCTATACTACCTTTAAAACATCAATTCTATATATTCAACATAATTTTAAACGAAAGTTATTGTTGAACCCAAACCACAGCCGAGTTTTGAAACTGGCTCTGATACCATAAAATGTAACACCCCAAACTCGGCCTATGCGTTAAGTCCAGATTTGGCATGCCACACAATTCAAATTTACATCTAGTCATCAATGATTTTAAGAGAACAAAACTTCAAAAATGATTTTGGTGATGGAGTTTATCAAAAATCAAGATTTATTTAAAAAAAGCATGATTTTAAAACGTAAGGGTTTGTAATTTGATTTTCAGAGAAATAATTGATTGAAATACTTTCATAAAAGAGTTTTTACAGAAAATTTTACGAGTTAGCAATATTTACGAAAAACCCCTTTTTATACGTAAGTTTAAGAAAATTTTTATAAAAAATTAAAATAGTCACATTTAAGTATCTAAAACATATTAAAATCCATCCACGAGATAAAATCCTTAAAACAATACTAGAGGCCTTATTACATCGCCAAAATAATAATTAAACAAAAATACTAAAGAGTAGTTTAAAGTTCATAAAAACCATCATTTGAAGTATGGCCTCTACGAAGTCATCCTCGGCCCAAGCCTCCATCAATTGTCATTACCTGAGAAGGGTAAGAAAAACAGGGTAAGTTACTTAGAACTCAATGTGTAACCCACTTACCGTGTTCACTGGGCCAAAACCATATAAACATATATTTGGGCTTGAGCCCATTTACAAAAGTACAATATATATATCAAATATAAAATGCATGTGATATGCAATTCCCAACCAAGCCTAAATTTCCATCCGCTACACACCACCCGTACCAACTAGCACACCTGTGGGGATCAAGTCAACCCACCCCACCAACACACCAATCGCAGGCATAAAGCCATTTAAAATATTTGTGGCAGAGCCACCGAACTAGATTGTGGCAGAGCCACCAAACTTGATTGTGGCAGAGCCACCGAAGTAGATTGTGACAGAGTCACCGAACTAGATTGTGGCAGAGCCACCAGCATTTCTCTTCAATTTTATCCCAATCCATGCAATCATGTATGCATATACCAAGCATAACAATGTTCATATAATAATTTCATCATAAGGCCCATAATACAAGTTGGCCCATTTAAGCAATCTAGCAATTTGGCTCATTATTCGATCTAGCAAGTTTTGGCCCATTTATCGATCTAGCAAATTTGGCCCATTTATCTATCTAGCAAATTTGGCCCATTTATCGATCTAGCAAATTTGGCCCATTAAACACATGAGGCCCTTTTCACAATTTTCTCACTTGGCCAATTTATCAAAATAATTCATATGGCCCAAAATATCACTTTTTAACAATATAGCCCATTAAGGGCAAATTCGTAATTTTCCACAACTTTAATACCGTTTTCATGCATTCACACAAAAAGTGCTAATATACCGTATTTTCCAATTTTATTGACTTTATGATTTTTATTCTAATGCTTACGGTATAATATAACCCATGAGATAAGTGTGAAATTACACACCTGATTACGGTGAGAACTATACTTTCCCGCTCGTCGATACCTAAATACGTGACACGCTTGATTAAACACTAGTACTTAATATAAATCTATGTTAAGATAAACGATCTAGATCTTTACCCTCGGAATTTCGAACAACAATTATTTGTGGTTTCTTCCCGATTGATGGTTCATAACCCGTTGAAGAACCACGAACAGTCAATGGCTCCGGAGTACGCACGACTTCGATTAATCGATTCTCCTCGGATGAGAGTCCACAACCCGATGGAAAGTCTCGGATTCCCGAAACAGCCCTTCGTTTCAATTTAGGGGGAATAGCGGAACCACCCCTCTTCCAAACGCTATTAACAACCCTTTTCGACCCTATTTTGATTGCCTCCATTGACAATTAAATGTTAGTCCAACTAATATTCCCTTATTACAACCAATTGATTTTAAAGGCGAAATAGGATTACCATAGGATTCTTTCGTTTAAAGAGTGAAAGTCGATTAATAAAGTCGCTATAACAGAATCGATTAATCAAAACAATCCTTAATCAATTAAAAGAATAATATAAAACCCCTTTTCGAAATTGATCCCTTACCTTGAACGACGAACTTCTTTTCCACACGATCTTATTATGTCTAAGGTCGACTAATCAATGTAGAAATAATCGGCACTCCGCTATATCACTACCAAGAAAGAAGGATTTGTTGGAAAGAGTAAAGATTATAAATAAAGAGAAAGATTCGGCTAAAGATTTTACCATCAACATTCGGCCATGGTGAAGAATTAAGGAGAGAATGATGTTTGAGAGTCTTTTAAGAGAAGTAAAGAAGAAAAGAGATTAGAAATGAAGGTTTGGATTTCGGTTCTCAAGGATAAAAGATGATTCAAAGGAGAACTTTGAGTCAATGTACATTCGGCAATGAGAGAAAAAGAGAAGAAATGGTCTTTGATGTTTTGGTATTTTCGGTCACAAAGAGGAGAGAAAGAAGAAATAATTTGGGGAGAAAGAACAACTCAGAATCGAAATGGTCAAAACTCAAATGACCAAAAGAAAAGAAAATGGTTTACCTTTTGTCCAATATACATTCGACTAAGAGGAGGAAAATTAGAGAGAAATGCTTTGAGAGAACACAAAATGACTAAAATAGATATGTGCACAACTAGCTCCTAATTCATCCAAATGCCTACAAAATTTCGGCCACCCCCTAGCCCCAAAAACCGTCCAAGTACATGGACACAAAATCAAAGTTTTTGCCACACAAAACTTTCCAAAACATTCACCTTACATTAAGCCTTGTGTCCACCCTTAATGCCTTTTTCATAAGATTCTTTTCCTTAAGTTCCATGCTTACCTTAACTATTAGCCACCTTGCCATAAGTAAAATAGTCCAACCTTGCCATAAATAAGGCTTGACCGACACATGCTATAAAGGTGCAAAAATAAAAGTCACCAAAATGCATTCCATGGGATTCGAACCTCTCCCCCCAAGCAACACTTATGGCGCCAACTCCACTTTACTACTAGCTCCTCTTATGCTAGTTTTTGACACTAAATTTCCTTAAACATCAAGGTCACTTGATCCACTTCAATAAAATACTCATTTCTAAAATTTATTCTAATTCCAAATAATCTCGTGCCTTCTCAAGACTATATTAAGCACACAAATTTAATCATTCACAAGCTAAGCACCAAAAACATGTAACATATCGATACTCATATTTTTAGGATGTTACAAATGAAACTCTTCTTGTTATGATTCCTAAGATTGATAACCCCTGTGAAATGTCTAACATTCGTCCAATAAGCCTTTGTAGGGTCATCTATAAAATCGTTTCAAAAGTCCTGCGAATCGTCTTAAAGAGGTCATTCCCATGTGTATCAGTTAGAATCAAAGCGCATTCGTACCTGGTCAGATGATCCATGACAATGTTCTGATAGCACATGAGCTCATGCATTACCTTCGTAGCTCTAAAAATGGCCCGAACAAAGGCTGTGTGATCAAGCTTGACATGAGCAAGGCATATGACCGGGTGGAGTGGCATTTCATTGAGATAGTCATGCTTAAGTTTGGCTTTTCGAGTGATTGGTTAACAAAATCATGAATTGCGTTTGAACTGCCAGATATAGGGTCAAATGCAATATGAGTCTCACCGATGTTATCACCCCGGAGAGGGGTCTCCGCCAAGGGGACCCCTTATCCCCCTATCATTTTCTTTTATGCATGGATGCCCTTTCCCGTATGCTCATTGATGCCCAAGAAAATCATAAGATTAAAGGCATCCGTGCGAGCAAGGATGGGCCTAGAATCAACCACTTGTTTTTCGGTGACGATGCTCTTTTATTTGTCAGGAACCATCGAGGTGAGGTGGAAGCATGCACGTAGATTCTGGACAGTTTTGAAAACATGTCAAGCCAAACAAGTCAATGGTTTGCTTCAGCCCAAACACTCCTGTTTCACAGCGGGCAGTTGCGATGGAGCTGCTTAATATGAAGGTGGTGAACAGCTTGGACAGTTACCTTGGATTGTCGATTTTGGTTGGAAGAAAGAAGTCTAACGCCTTTAAAAGCATTTTGAATTACATCGTGAACAGAATTAATAGCTGGTCAAAACGACTGTTGTCTAGCAGGGGAAAGGAGATCTTTGTCAAGTTGGTTATCCAGTCGATCCCTACCTGTGCATTCACGGTGTTCTTGGCCTTGAAGGATGTGCTTAAGGGACTTCAATCTATGATAGAATGTGTTTGGTGGGGAGGAGGAGAGAAAAGCAGAGGCTGGAGCATGCTGGCTTGGGACCGGATGTGCCATCCCAAAGGTATGGAGGCCTTGGCTTCAGGGATCTCTAACTCTTTAACATAGCTCTGTTGGGTCGGTAAGTTTGGCGTCTCATCAACTGTAAAGACACTCTATGCTACAAGGTCCTGAGAGCGAAATATTTCCCGAACGGGGATGTCTTTCACCCCAGGAAGATTAATAAGCCTTTTTTTACTTGGCAGAGCATTGCCAAGGCTGCTAGCACTCTGAGTGAGGGTTTTGGTTGGAATGTGGGGAATGGCAGGAGCGTTGATATCTGGAATGATAACTGGGGTTTCGAAGGCTTGTCGGGATCTTCCATTCGGTTGGGAGAAGCTTGGTGCATGAGAATAAAGTGTCTGAGTTGATTAGAGAGAACAAGGATGGGTGGAAAGAAGACAGGATCCTAGAGCTGTATGGGGAAAGTATGAGGGACCAAATCTGCAAAATGCCCATTCTCCATAATAGCCATGCAGATCAACGTATTTGGTTTCATAACCCTTGTGGATTTTTCTCCACCAAGACAGCATATTCTTGGCTGATCCTCAAGCAGGTTGGTTTTGGTCCTCATAGAATTTTTTGGAGGATTATTTGGAAGCTAAATACGCTCCCCAAAATATGTATCTTTTGCTAGAAATTGGGTCATGATAACCTGCCTACATATGATAAGATTGCGAGTATTCGTGATGGTTTCAATAGTACGTGTCCGAGGTGCGAGAATGAAAGGGAGACTCTCATCCATGTGATGAAAGACTGTCCTAAGGTGAGGGCAGTGCTGGAACATGGGGGTTTTAACAACAGATTGCTCAACGAGAAATTTACCCGCTGTATCGATTGAATTGAAGAGGTGATGCGGGTGTTGGACAAAACGGCTACTGCTGACTTTATTACGGTCCTTTGGAACATCTGGAATAGCAGGAACAACCATGTTTTCTAGGGGGTTGAAGATGATGCTAGAGCCATATGGGAAAGAGCATCGTGTCTGAGTCATGATTTCCGGGTCTTCAACTTGGTGGAGAAGCCGATGCTGCCGAGACCGAGTGTGAACAATAGATAGAAGAAGCCTGAGCCGGGAGTGATAAAAGTTAACTTTGATGCTGTGGTTTATGGCAACCAAGTGTGTTTTGGCTTGGTTGCTAGAGATAATGACGTGTAACAGACCAATTTTGACCCCAATCGGAACAGTGGTTTCAGGACCACGAATCCGAGTCGATTAATATTTTTTTATTTTATATCTTATGTCTATCGTATGTGAATTGATGTGTGTGAAAGTCTCGTAGAAGAATTTAATCGTTTGAGTGTTTAATTAGCTAAAAGGATTAAATTGCTAAGGTGACCAAAGTAGTGAGCATGAAATTGGAAGGGCAAAGTGACTTGTTTATTAAACTTAGGGATTTGCATGTCAAATTTCCCATATTTAATATAGTGGACGGTAAGCATGCAATACATATTCTATTTTCTTAGTATAATATTTTCTTTAAAGCATTATTATATTATAAGCATGCCAAGAATATTATGTTTTCTAAGTATAATATAATTTAAGTATTATTATACTATAAACATGCTAAAATAATGTGTTAATAGATTTAAACAAAAAGGAAATTATTTTTTTTTCTCTTCCCTCATTCATCTTCTACCCGAAATCACCTTCAAGAAGAGAAGAAAATTCGTCTTCTCCATTCGGCCGTTGCATGTGTTAAGCAAGGTAAGATTTTGAACTTTAACTTAACAATCCATCTTTGAAATTGGTTGATTTCTTTGATCACCATTGAAAACAAGTAAAAATTTATTAACATTAGGCAAGATAGGTTCGGCCATGGGTGGAAATCTATAACTTATTGTGCAAATAGAATTTAGATAAAATGAGAAGATGTAGCTTGAGTTTGTAAGAAAAATTGTTTTTATTTATGCAAGAGGATGCCCTTATATTCGGCCGAATGTGAGATAACCATTCATAAATTCTTTCTCTTGTTTTGATGTTCGGTTATACATATATAGTGTAATTGGCCATGGATGATTGGTTATACTTAGATATAGTTATTGGGTGAACTAAGTATAAGAGTCAATTGCTTGAAGTAAATTAGTGGAAGGGGTAAAATGATAGAAGGAAGAATTATAGAGAATCCTAGGGACCTAGTGACCATTCGGCCATTGAGGAGAAATCCCAATTTGTTGTAGTTTGTATTGCGGTGCACTATGAGTTAAATTGAATAAGTTGAATGCTTAAATTTTTGTGTGATTATTGTTTTAGATTAAATAAAGGAAGTAGGAAATTCGGTTCTTAGCTTTTCTTAAATTAAGCTATGTGCATTTTGTTTTGAGTTGAGCAAATGGATAGAATGAAAATGAATAAAATTTACTTGACATTCCTTAGATCGGGAACAAAAAGAGAAAGAACTAGATCGAGGAAAAACAAAGGTTCTCGAATAGCCGATTTACACGGCCTATCGACAATCGAGGTAAGTCCTTAAATTAAATTATGTTAAATAACAACTTATGATTATATTATATGATAACGTTGAATAAATGTTGGTATATAGATATGCTATAGCCGAAAGTATATATGTGTATTAGATTAAATATATAGTTTGATAGCGTACTATGAATAAGTGCCTTAATGCGATTCGTGAAATCATACGATGACGTAAGGATTTTAATAGTTAAGGTAAATAAACTTAGTTGAAGTGAATATGTAATACAGTACGAAAGATGTGCGAAATGATTGACCACATTGACTAATTTCGGGCTTAAAGTCTAGCAGGCCTAGTGCCGGTGATTTATTTTGGGCTTTAAGCCTAGCAGGCCTAGTGCCGGTGATTAATTTCGGGCTTTGAGCCTAGCAGGCCTAGTGCCGATGTTACTTATCGGGCTTTACCGCCTAGCAGGCTTGGTGCCGGTGATGTGTTTTATAAAGGAGAATCGAAGATTATTCAAGACAGACCTTGATTAAAATATTTAGCTAACAGCTCCGGTAAGCATTGAAGGTATGTTATATTAATATTGTTTGAGTTAAGCTAATACCATGAGAGCTAAGTTACGTATGCATGAGGTTAAAAATGGAAGTAAAGGAATATTATATGATTGAAATTAAGTTTGATGTACTTATTTGAGTTTTAAGGAGAGGTAGATTGATGGAAATGAAGTCTAATTTACTGGGGTCAATGAACTACTAGTATTCGGCCTTGTATAAGAAAGATAATTAATTGTTTATGTGTAATTTTTATAGTTGAATGTTTTAAAAGTTTAAATTGTTTAAATGGCGTATCATAATGAATTTAGGACTTACTAAGCTAGTAAGCTTATTTGTGCAAATTGTCCTCTTTTGTTTTATAGATAAATTCCAGCTACAAGCTCGTCGGGATCGTCAAGAAAGTCGGCCACACTATCGACAAATTTTGGGTACTCCTTAGTTTGCTCAAATTTTGATAAAGGCATGTATAGGAGGAAATTTTGAATTGACCTTGTTTGGGTAGAAACCTTCATATTACATGTATTATAGCCATACGAATATGGCTTAAATTCTAAGTTTAATTATGTGAAGATATATGGTTTGATAATTTGGTAATGCGTATGAGTATATTATTATGATACGGAAATATTGGAAATTTTGTTTGGACATATTCAGTTTTAATTTAGGTATGTTGCATTGTGTATATATTATAATTCGATAGAAAATGTTTTGGAGGCTATATTGGACTGAAATTTCGTTTATGTTACTAATAATTTTTGTATGTTTGGTTCGAATATGTCTTTTAAAACAAAGTAAAGATGTATTCGTTTTCATGGGTTTTAGCATAATAACCATATGTGCATGGCCTTGTATATATATGTATATATATATACTTATGCCATACGAAAATGGCTTTACTTGCATAGTTGGGGTTGATTTGGCATTAAAATAATAAACTGGATGATGATGTTGTGTATGTTCGGTTGTGGTAAACTTATTTGGAAGTCTATACCATAGTATTATTATATGTATGTCACCTATGAATGCATGAACATGGTGTGGGTAAAATATATAATAAATAGTAAATAATGGATGCTTGTTGAATTATGGCATGTAAGATATTAGTTAAGTTTTTCGCTTGTCATGTAATTGTGATGTGTTTGGTATAAACATATAATTTAAAGTAATCATATGTATGGTTTAAGTTCGTTCATTATGATAAGCATATCGTATATTCGACTATGATACTCAATTAGTTAAGTTCGGATTAGTAAGATGAATATGAATATGGTTAGTATGTTGATTGAACATGAATATGTGATTAGTTGAGTGGTTATTTATATATATATATATACACATATTTATATCTGGGTAAATTAAGTAGCATGTGATTTAGTGAAAGTATTGGTTATAAATTTTCCTTAAAATAACTAAATGACATAATTTGTGTTTATGGTTTAAAAAAAAAATGTGATAAGTTTGTTTATACACTAGTGTTCGACTATCATGCTTGAAATAAATTGAAAGGTATTTATATTACTATGCTTATTTGATTTAATATGTGTTTGCCAAAATTGGGAAAAGTGTTTGGTAATGCCTCGTAACTCCAATCCGGCGACAGATACGGGTTAGGGATGTTACATGACGGGTTTGTGCTTGGAGGCCGAATGGGTACGTTGAATAAGGATATGAGTGCCGAGTGGGTAGAAATGAGAGCCATGGAAGAGAGCATTAACTACACGCGTATAAAAGGCTGGAGGAAAGTGATTTTCGAGACTGACTGCGCCACTCTGGTCAACCGTTTCAACAAAAGAAATATTAACTTGACTATTATGGGCCATTGTATGCGGCAATTGTCTAAGCAGACCGAGTCTTTCATTTTTTTTCATTTTTAAATGGATCTCTAGATCGTGTAATAAAGAAGCTGACAAATTATGTAAGTTGGCTAAAGATAATTCTTGTAATATGGATTTTAATGTGGACTATCCGATGGAAGTCCATGATTTTATTTTGAAGGATGCAATAAATTGGCGTGACTGTTGGGTCATTTTTATCAAAAAAAAAATATTAAAAAGTTTTTTGTTTTGATACTTTTAGGATTATTCCATAGCAAAGCATCACAACTGAATAGGTTGAGAGTGATGTCTCAATTTATTCCTCAACTTTATGCTATATCATTTTCCAATATATGTTTTGAAATTGATGACCAAATTATTGACCTACTATATCTTGCTAAGTATTTTTCTTTACAGTAACGATGATGGCTTTAGAAAAACAAAATTTTGGCAATTCGAGATTTTCCAACGGGTTGTGGACCCTCTTCTGGTGAAAATCAATTATTTGAAGTCATTCGTACTCCTGAGCCATTGACTGTTCATGGTTCTTCAACGGGTTATGAACCATCAATCGGGGAGAAACCACAAATAGTTATTGTTCGAAATTCCGAGGGTAAAGATCTAGATCGCTTAACCTTAGTATAGATTTATATTAAATATTAGTGTTCTAATCAAGCGTGACACGTATTTAGGTATCGACGAGCGGGAAAGTATAGTTCTCACCGTAATCAGGTGTGTAATTTCACGCTTATCTCATGGGTTAGATGTTATACCGTAAGCATTTGAATAAAAATCATAAAGTTGGTAAAATCGGAAAATACGATATATTAACACTTTCTATGTAAATGCATGAAATCAGTATTAAAGTCGTGGAAATTACAGAATCGCCCTCGATGGGCTAATTTGATAAAATTAATTTTTGGGCCTCATGTGATTAATGGGCCAAATTGCTAGATTGCTTAATGGGCCAAATTGCTAGATTGCTTAATGGGCCGATTTGCTAGATTGATTAATAGGCCAAATTGCTAGATTGCTTAATGGGCTGATTTGCTAGATTGCTTAAGGAGCTGATTTGATAAATTACCATATGGGCCAAAATGAGAAATGGGCCAACTTGTAGTATGGGCCTTATATTGAAATTATCATATGAATATTGTTATGCTTTGTATATGTATACATGATTGCATGGGTTGGAATAAAACTGAAGAGAAGATCTGGTGGCTCTGCCACAATCTAGTTCGGGTGGCTCTGCCACAATCTAGTTCGGGTGGCTCAAGCACAAACATTTTAAATGGCTTAATGCCTGCGATTGGTGTGTTGGCGGGGTGGGTTGACTTGATCCCCACAGGTGTGCTGGTTGGTACGGGTGGTGTGTAGTGGATGGAAATTTAGGCCTGGTTGGGATTTGCATTTCACATGCATTTTTAATTACTATATTGTTAAATTCGTAAATGGGCTCAAGCCCAATAAAATGCTTTGATGATTTGGCCCAGTGGACTTGGTAAGTGGGTTGCACACTGAGTTCTTAGTAACTCACCCCATTTTCTTACCCTTCTCAGGTATTGATAATTGATGGAGGCTTGAGCCGGGGATGACTTCGCAGGGGCCATACTTCAAATGATGGTTTTGATTAACTTTGAATTACTCTTTAAGTATTTTTTTACTTAATTAATTTTTCAGTTGTGATGTAATAAGCCTTTGGTATTATTTTTATGGATTTTTACTCATGGATGGTTTTTAATATGTTTAGATACTAAAAGGAGACTATTTTAACTTTATAAATGTTTTCTTTAATTTACTTATAAAAAAAACAAAAAGGGGTTTTCTTAAAAATCACTAACTCGTAAGAATTTCTGCGAAAACTCTTTTATGAATTCTGTTTTCAAATTCCTTCTGAATTCTTTTTAAACTTCTTTTAAAAATTAATCAATTATTTCTCTGAGATCAAATTATAAACTTTTATGTTTTAAAAATTCATAGATTTCAAATTAACTTCAGTTTTTGATAAACTCCATCTCCAAAATAGTTTTTGAAGTCCTGTTTTCCTTAAATCATTAGATGACTAGATGTATGAACGATTTGTGTGGCATACCAAGTCTGGTCTTAACGCATAGACCGGGTTTAGGGTGTTACAACTCATATATTCCATATATTTGCAACATATTTCACATTCTATTTTCAATTCACTATTTCACTTCCATTTCTCATGCCATGTTATTTCAATATCAATTATAAAACTTTATTATTCATTTACCCCTATTAACACGACTCGGACTCGAACGGATACCTGGATCCAACCAAAACACACCAGTTTGGTACCCAGTGCCTCATCGAATTAATCTGAAGTAGTAAATTAACACCCAGTGTCTCATCGACTCGAAGTCGAAGAAATTCCTGAACTTTTCCAATCCTATGGCATGCCATTTATATCCGACTCAGCCTGATATAGTTAATAGGGTTTAATTTCACTTTCCAAATACAACCAATATTCATTTCAATTCAAATAATCAATATAATCAATATATATATATACCAATTCAATCAATATAAATTCAATAAATTCATCACATACTAAATCAATCTATTTCAATTGCAAAACATAATAATTCTCACCTCAACGCTTACCATATACATTAAATTGAATTATAACAATTAACAACTAAATTCGGATTATAGAAATACAAACTAGAAATTCCATGCTATTCCTCGTCGACTTTATCTTTCCCCTTTTTAGTGGAGGGTTCCAGTACGACGTTAGCTACAGAATTAAAACAATTAAAAATCATCAATACAACACAATTCAATTTCATATTGAATATTTCAATTTTTACTCAAATGCCTAAATTTCAATTTAGTCCCTAAACCGAGACTAACTTTTATTCTTCACATTTAATTCTTTATTTTCATGCAAATTCCACTTTAGACTAAATTCAACTCCCTATTTTCACATAAATACCTAAATTTTGAATTTTTCACAATTTAGTCCCTATTACACAAAATTTACTATTTGTTCTAAAGTTTAATCCTTTTTCATTTCTAGCTTAAAAATCTATCAATTTAATCCCTAATACTAAAATTATTCAACATTAACAACACCTAAAAACTCAATAATTTCTAAAATTTTGGCATAAGTCGGGTAGTATTTAACACCGGAATTCCAAAAACATAAAAATTACAAGAAAAAGGGACTAAATTGACTAACCGGTTGAACTTGGAACTTTGAAACCCCTAAGGCCCTTCGTCTTACGCATATAACTCCCAAAACCCCCCAATTCATTCTCTTGTAACTCTTGTAACCTCTAAAGAATTTATGGGGTGCTTTAATGTTGAAACATTTTCAAAATATATATAGTGTTCCAATAGTTGTAAATGAAAAGTTATAAATAACCAAAAGTTATGTGACTTGGTTATGAACCAAAATTTGTTACTATTTATAGTGATGAGTTATATCTCTTAAATTCAAAAGCTATGTCATTTGATTGTTAACAAATAGTCATAATTATTCAAGTAGATATATATTAAATAATTATGTTTATTACTAAAGATATGATTATCCATTTAGGTAATTATGTCCCTATAAAGAGACATGAGGCCTCCTATAAATAAGAGTGAACTTTCATTTGTATGACACACCCAAAAACATAGAAACAAAGTTTCTTTCTATTCTCCCACCTTCTTTTATATTCCTAGATTGTTCTATAAAGAATTGCTACAAACATTCTTTATAGAAACTAATATCTAGGGGCAAAGCCAAGGACGATTGGTAGGGGCCTTGACCCCCCCTAAAATGGAAAATTTCACCTTTAGTCTTTTTATAATTTTTAAAATTTTAAATTAGTATATAGTAAAATTGTACTTTGGCCCCTCAAAAATGAGAAAAAATGATTTAATCTTTTAAAAATAATAAATATATAAGCAATTAAAATGATGAAATTTCATTTTTACTATTATAAATGTGACACCCTAAGCCCGACCGGGACAGACCAGTCCGAATTTGAAGCGTTACATTAGCCACCTAAGTGACTCTCTGGCTAACAACCTCCCAAGACACACCCCGACCTTATAACACCTCAATCTTATCCATTTATTAGTTATTAATTAATGCAGAAGCAATTTGTGAACCAATTTTAAACTTTTTATACGTAATTTAACCTAAGGGCATTTTTGTCATTTTACCACATAGGGTTAAACTAACCTAAATTTATATCTAAACATTTAGCAACCCTCTTTTAGTCAATTTATGAAATCCCTAAAAATTTCAACTTAATTCGAGTTTATTTTCTGTCTAATTCAAGTTTTATCATTAAGGACTAAATCGTAACAATTTCAAACTATCAGTACTATACCCGAATATTAAATTGAGTGTGTTTCTAACAAATTTTATCAATTACCATTCTAATCCTAAAATTTTATCAAGTTTCCTTATCATTTAAGGCTCTAATTAGACTTATCAAGTTACAGGACTAATTTGTAATTTAGGCTCTGTTTGTTTCACTGAAAATGAGTTTCGAAAAATGATTTCTGGAAAATGATTTACTTTTCTGGAAAAACTAATACTTTTTGGTGTTTGGATGAATCTGTGTAAAGTATTTTATATTGTTTGGTAGATTTCATAAAAATATTTCATAAAAGTTGTTTTTAATGAAACAAACATACATTTGATATTTTTCTTATTTTTTTCATTGTTTAATTGAATTTATTTTTATCTATAATTTTATATTTTACATATTTTTTGTATATATTAAAAATATTATGTTAAATTCAAGTTCATTACAATGTCATTTTTTTACATGACTACCAAGTGAGTATTTTTTATTTAAAAATGTGTCGTCAACAAAATTGATAAAAAAAATTTAACGATGTCAACAATTGGACTTGTAACACCCCAAACCCGGCCCATTCACTACGACCGAATTTGAAATGCCACTGCGAAAAAACTTTTGAAAATATTCTTACTTAAAAGTAAAACCGTTAAAAATTTGTCGCCTTTAATAAAACATTTTGTATATTTAAAACATTCTAAGTAAAAATTAAGTTGTTATAAAAATATACCGGATTCAAAACTTTAATATGACTTTTGAAATTTAAATAGCTTTTAAAATTAAACTTACAAAATAATATCCCACTTATAAATCCAACTTAAACATGACAAATTCAAATACTTTAAGGCCCTTATTACAACAAATAACTATTCAAAAATACTTAAAATACTGAAATTAATAAATTCTATTATATAATGAAAACAACTGCTTCTGCATGGGCCACCTCGTATCCACTCCAAACCCGGTCCAAGCATCACCTGCGAGGTTGATAAAAATTGGGTGAGTCATACAGACTCAGTGTGCAATTAGACCACTGAATTCCACCCACATGTCAAACCATATAATAACCCATATAACAGTATTAATGCAACTTAATCACATGATTTCACTTATTGGGCTTGGCCCACATTCACATTAATAGAGTTCACATATTGGACTTGGCCCATAAGCATATCACATTCTTATAATAGGGTAGTTAACCACATAATTACCACATACTGGGCTTAGCCTATTTCCACTCTGATCCACATTCATATACTAGGCTTGGCCCTTTTCTTAATAATCCACATATCAACTGGGCTTGGCCCATTTTCACATCAATCCACATATCAATTGAAAATTATGCAAAGTGCACCCAACCCAACCTAGGGTCCATCCTTTACACCTACCTTGGCAGACCCCCTGCCCAAGGCCGTGGCTAAGCCACCAATCACATAGTGATTCACATATCTTACCTTGGCCGACTTGCTGCTCAAGGCCGTGGCTAAGCCACCGATCACCTGAGTGATCCCACATATCTGTATCCACGAGGTGACTCGAGGTCATCCTCAATCGACGGTGATGCACACAGCTATCATCCGCCGAGATGTGGCACCTAGCCAACACCTCCCTTGATGAAGCACATAGCTAACATCAAGCGCCAATGCAACACAAGGCTAACATCAGACCACGTACATAAATGTACACCCTGTCCTTCTTTCACATTCAGATCCCATCCCATGCACATGCAACATATGATAATGTCATAACATAGTAAAATAATGCGTGCACATGCTATTCGGCATACAATCACATTCTCATTGGCATATTCACATTCTTAATAATTAACACTGACCTGATTTTCGATATACCTCTTAAGGGTATCCATTCATAATTGCCACTGCACATATTAGCATTCACACAACACATACAACATAACATAAACTCGGAAAGCAGTGGGTTAATCACACACCTGACTATTAGCGAAATCCTGAACTACTTGAATTTAACACGATAAACGGGGTTTTTCCTCCTCCCTCAATGCCGATTTGGTCTCCTACCAAATCCCGAAGGCTTTGCTTATTCCTGTCGATATGCTCCTAAGAACCATAATACACAATCGGTCATCACTTGGAACTCTTAATGTGGCCTATGGCCGAATATCACAAGTCACTTACGAAGCTTACCTATTTCCTGAATCACCACTTATTCCTGTCGTAACCCCTGCTAAACAATTATTAGATTCGGCCAAACCAAAACCAAGGCCTTAAACACTTGCTTTCGCACCCTTATGAAAAAGAGTCCAAAACTGATTTCTAAGAGAATACTTACCACTATCAATCAACTTCCCGAAGCCACTTCCTAGATTCGGCCACAGAGGAGAAATAGAATTAGGCTCTTAACTTTCGTCCTTTAAAAGAAATAGGAGAACAACGATTAGAAGAGAGCTCTTACTCATATAAAAAAAATCGATTGAAGTAACTCACCACCAATGATACTTCGGTCTCTAAAACTTGCGACAGAAGAACAGAGAATAGAGCACCTTTGCTATTCGGCTATGGCTTAACAAATGGTGATGAAGAAGAAAAGAAGATAAGGCTTATAGGGTTCGGCTATGGCCCTCCAAAGAAGAAGGTTTCGACTATCACGATTTCAGGAAAAGAAAAGAGGAGAAAAAGGCTATCAAATTCGGCAGAAGGAGAAATAAGTGAAGAAAGAATTTCCAAAGGATGATCCCCCTTATATATACTACTCAAATTTGGCACCCATAGGAGCCCCTTAGCCGGCCACTTTATCATCCCCCATCATATCCAAAAATTCTCCTATTTATCTCCATGCTACTCATTATCATCTTAATTAATAAAATAAAAAATTATCCATCCTTAATCCCTTATCAATCCCCTATATTATCTCTTTAACACTCATAAAAAAAAATAACTAAAATATATCACATAATCATCTCCTATATCTACCAACTTAAAATAAATAAAATAAAACTATCTTTATCCACTCATCACCCATTCTAAATTAATAAAATAACCATCCATTATCCTTACTAAGCTTTTATTTAATCTCTTATCCTATCAATTAAACTAAATAAAATAAACCAACAATTATCTATTATCTATAGCCAAAATTTAAAAGAAAATCAAGGCTTATCTTAACCTTTACAAAGCCCATAAGCCGTCCATCTTTTCCCCCATTCTTGACATCACATGCCAAAAATAAAACACCCATCTGCTGCCCCCAAGTTTCGAACATAAGACCTGCTGGAAACACCACACGCTACCAGCCACTTCGCTGCTAGCTTCTTTGTGTCATAAACTCCCAACAATTCTTTTTAAGAGCTCCTTCCCTAGCTCCCCCTTGTCTTAATGCCAAAAGCAAAAATAACACGCCTTCCTGCTGCCAACAAGACTCGAACCAAGGCCCTTGCCCTGGCGTCATTTCCAGGCCCTTAAATGGCGCATTACAGCCACTTTACCAAGGCGCTCTTTTTGTCCAAAAGCGCTTATAACTTCCCTTAAGACCTCCCTGGCCCAATTCCCATTTTAACTCCAAAAATAAAAACTCCCAAGTGCAATTTCTGCAGCTCGAACCTCCCCCTCTTGGCACTCCATGTGACGCAACCTTCCATGCCCCCTAGGGTAGCGTCCCAAGCCACTTTACCACATGACTTCCTTGTGTCCTAAACTCCCCAAAACTTTTCTTAAGGCCTCTTCAGCCTAGCTCCTCTTTTTTAACTTAAAATCCAATTATTTTCCAAAGCTTTCTCTTCCACCCTAGAATTTTAAAAACCCTTAATACACTTCCAAACACTGCCAAAACTCATGAATTATGCACGGACGCATAACCCCTAATCTAGGATGTTACAGGACTTGATTTTCAAATTTGAAAAGTAAAGGGACTAAATTCTTAAAAATAAAAGTACAAAGACTAAATTGCAAATCTGTAAAGTGTACATAGACTTATGACATATTTTAAGCTTTATACTACAAAACATTTATTATTAATATGTTTATAATTGTAATAAATATTTATTATTAAAAAATTAATATTGAATATTTTTAATAATATGTGGATAATGTTATTTAAATTTATTATTTTTAAAATTTATTATTAAAATAAAATTGAAAAAATAATTTATTAAATAATAAATTATATTTATTATATTAATAATTTATTATATGACTAAAAATAAATAATTAAATATGTATGTTTAATAATATTGAAAAATATAATATTTTAAATATTTTAAAATAAAAGTAAAACTTATTATCAATATAATAATATTTTATGTTGACCTGTAAGTTATTTTTCATTGACCAAACTATTTTCTGTGAAACAAACACAAGAAAATGCAAAAAACACAAGAAACAATTTAAAAAGACCAGAATTCAAACCCCCAACAGTCCACGGCAGTTATTTTGTGCGAAAGATTTGATTTTAAACTCGATTTTGAGTATTTTAATGACCAATTAAACCTGATTTAGCCACAATTAAATACCATACATATTCATATACCTTTAATTGAATTTATTAACACCAATTAAGACTCAATTAAATAGAATTAAACATTCAATTTCATGCATATCACCCACCGGTTAATACAAACAAGTGGTGTACCTTAGTCGCTAGTAAACCACTCCATGGAAGCTTCATTTAAACAATGGTTAGTGTAAACATTATGCCTCACACACTATGTTATGAATCACCGTGTTATCGAGCAACAATACACCATAAATTATTCAATAATCAAACTCAAACATGTATATAAGATATTATAGAACCATCCAAAATAAAAAAATGTCCAATGTCCAAGTCCAATCACAACCAAAATTAAACTAAGTCCCGGAAGTTCCACAATGCCCGATTAACATCCCCAAAATGTGTAACTAAATCTCTACCGAGCCTTAATCTATTGGAGCTCCCTTGCTCGGCTCCTCAGCTCCTCAATCCTCAGTTAACTACACGAATGTGAGGGTGTGAGCTTAAAAAGCTTAGTGAATGTTAATAAAACAACGAGTAAATTAGCACCCAAATCATGCTTAAATTGAAACCAATCAAATACAAATTTTCAATCACAATATCAATCCATAATAGTTCAATGTCATATGCTCAACCATGTATCAAAAATCATAATTAATCATGGAATATAATAATCAATTTAGCATAAAACATTTCATACATTTATATTGTCTTATACAATCATGGCTTAATTCGGTGATTATACATCGGATAAACGTATCTCCTTACTCCTAATCAGAACCAGAATCAGTCCTGGATTGAGCTGGTTGAGGCCACACACTCCCTTATATCTCCTCAAATCAGTCCCATTGAGTGGATACACAAGCTCAACACTCCCTTATCTACTCCAAATATGTCCACCTAGAGCCTTATTGCTCACAGATAACATATCAATATGGTGAGTACTCACAAATCATATGGCACGCCAACTATATCCAATGGATCACCACGCTATAATGCCAATATAACCAATCAATCATAACATAATTTTAGTCAATAATTTGCTAAATTTAAAGTGCCAAAATGCATATGTGAAACATGTAACATAGCCATTTTAACATCAAATTAAATCTAGCATACCAATTACCTATTATCAATATTCATTTATCAATTGAAATATCAACATACCATGAACCAAAAACTCTAGTATGCTTGTTTAGTTCACCATTATAATCAATCAAATCAAGTACATAAAATCACTAGATGCTCACTTACCAACACTTAATAAAAATTTCATTACTTAAACATATATCAATAATCTTGCAAAATTAACCAACCAAAACTCGATTAAATATTTGCAATCAGTAATTAATCATCTAATTAACCATAAGTGATGGTCAATCTACCAAATTGCCCTTTAATAACACTCACCATACAACTAACTCAACCACAACCAAGTGATCAACCAAGCAAATCCAAGTTTCAATTCCGATTAGCTTGATCCTCTTCAAGATTCAGAGCTTCAACGGAGATAAAATAGATATTACCACCTTTCAAAAGATATAAAAACATAAGTTTTCATCAACTAGGCTACACGAAATTCTCACTCAAAGTTACCTTCCCAGATTTGTATCATCAAGTCGAAAACTCGATTCCTCACAAAATCGATCACTCCAGCCCTTTTAATCACTTCTAAACATCAATACTAGACCAATTAAATATATACTAAGCATCAATTTCACATTTAAATTAATTTCATAAAAATTCATAAAATCGGTTCATGAAGATGATGATGAAATTCAATTTTTTTTGTAAATTACCTTACAAAACATGTTTAATCTTGATAAATAAAATAAAAAACCTTCTAATAAATCCATTTTGAGTTGGAACATTCATTTACTTGTAGATTTCCTCTCAAAATTCAAGATCCACCATTAAAGCACCTTAAGCTTTTGAAGAATATGACATTAATAAAAAATCATGTAGTTATCACTCAAATCATGTAAATATGTTTCTAATCATCATAAAAATAAGTTTAGAAATAATAATTGCATTTTATTCGTTCTAAATCCTTTGATAGAATATCTTGATTCAATAATCTTGAGAAATTTCAGAATATTTTTTGCTATTTTTGTAAATAATTTCGGGTGAAAAGAGAGTATTTTGAGAAGGAAATTTGTTGAATCTATTCTCTAATGATAGATCTTTAAAACCATGCAAAGAAAACGAATTTTATAACTCTATAATTTGATAAATGGTGTGAAAAGTAGGTTAGATGCATTGTGTTTAAAACTGAAACAACCCACCAGAAATTTAAAAATTGAGAAATTTACCCAATGACCACTTCCACATTTCCCTTGCTTTACCAATTGATCCTTTCCCTCCAAAATTTCGAATTTAAAGGTTTATTTGCCAAATAAATACTCCAAAATTTTCCTTATTTTACAATTAAATCCAATTTAATTAATATTTAAATTTAACTCAAATTAACCCCCAATAAAAATTATTTTAAAATTCCTTTTCAACCCAAATTAATTATTTTCACTAATAATTATTTAATTACTTTAAAATTAGTTTTCCAAAAATATTTTTATTTTTCTGAATTATTGTTTAATCGATTTAGATGAAATTGACCTTCTAAATTAAATGAAAAAAAAAATTACTATGAACCCGATAAATTTCTAAATTCACGCTCGGAACCCGAAATATATACCTGATGTAACACCCCTTACCCGTATCTGACGCCAGAATAGGGTACGAGGCATTATCGGACTTATTCGCAAGCAAACATTCAAAATCGAGACATGAAATTCCACTCAAATTTAAAACTTTTCAAAAACATTCATATCGTCCCTAAAACGACCCTATGAGGCCCAAAACATGCATCGGAAGTGGTTTGGGACTAAATCGAGAACTTTGGAAACCTTTGGAGAACTTAGAAAAATTTTCATGAAAAATAGGTCACACACCCTTGTTGGTTCGGGACACCCCCGTGTGGGTTCGGGGCACGCCCGTGTGACCCTATGACACGCCCGTGCTTCAGGCCGTGTTCAAATTAAGGAGCATTCTATTTATGACGTCATCATCAGGTCACACACCCGTGTGCTTAGGCCGTGTGACCGATTAAATTTTTGAAATTTTTCATAAAATAGGTGTAGACTTCACACGGCTAGGGCACACGCCTGTGTTAGAGGCCGTGCCGTCCACACGGCTGAGACACACGCTTGTGTCTCTGCCCATGTGCTCATTACTGAGCATTCTATTTTGCAACAATTAAGGTGCAAGGGACACCGGCCAAAACACATACCCATGGGGCAGACCGTGTGTCGCACACGGCTTAGACACACGCCCGTGTGTCTACCCGTGTGGAGAAATATAAAGCTATTTACCAAGCATTTTTCCAATCTTCCATGCACCAACCTACACAACAAAACATAGCACCAATCCAAGCATATACTTTCAACCCATTCAGCCATACATAAGGCATCCACATATCATTTACATGCTATCATTTATCACATACAAACATCACCTACTTAACATCTCAAAACATGCAATTTCTCACATTCATGAGACTATCATCATATGTATATATACTTAACCAATATTAGCCAATATCAAATGGCCATTTATAAAATGAATTATCAACTATTGAAGCCATCACTTATGGCCAAATCAATTATGACACATAACAAAAAGACCAAGTCCCTATACATGTCATAACTCAAAATATTGAATTCATAGGTACCCAAAACGATAATTTGATAGAGTGAATGGATCTCCGACTGTCTTCGGCCCCCGAGCTGGCTTGGTGACACTATAGGACAAGAGAAAAAGAAAGGGACTAAGCTTTAAAGCTTAGTAAGTTCCTATGCAAATAATAAGCATCATACACACTTTAACATGTATTTAACATAAAGTAAGTTAACATAAATTTCATTGTGAATTCATAATCAAGCTTAGCATAGATGTTATTAAAATCTTAACATCATAACTTACTCAATCGAACCAATCCAAGGTTCCATCACATATCGAGCTCATTAAGCATGAGTTTTATGTAGATACCTGTACCAACTTGCAACTTACCATAATCTTTCACATCATACCATAGTCTTTCAAAACTTTAACGTTTCCTTTGAACTACCCGTTGAACTAGTTGAAATACTAAAGGATACTTGGGACATCTCATACTCACAGTACCATATCAATGCCATATCCCAGATATGGTCTTACATGGGATCTCATATCGATGCCAATACCCCAGTTATGGTCTTACACGAAATCTTATATTGATGACATATCCCAGATATGGTCTTACACGAAATCTCAATAACCATAATGTCATGACATTTGTATCCTAACTATTCCTAAGGTTCAACCGGGATTTTCTCGTTTGTCGAACTTTGTCGATTTCATTTAAGAGTAAATCACAATTCATACAGTAATAACACAATTAAAGCATAAATAATAATACATTATTTACATATGAACTTACCTCGGTACAAAAATGGTAGTAATGTCACATTATTCAATTCATTCCAAAAATCACATTATGATAAAATTACATTTTTGCCCCTAAACTTTGACATATTTACATTTTTCCCCTAAGCGCGTAAAATGAAATGTGTGCAATTTCTTTAATGTACAAGCCTAGCCGAACCATTTTAACAGCCCACAATTTCCATTAAAACACACTTTTACTACATATTTTATAACTTTTACAAATAGGTCCTTTTAAGCATTTTCATCAAAAATCACTTAGTAAAAGTTGTTTATCTAACACCAAACCTTCATTTTCTACCATTTAACATCAAAACACATGCATGTCATACATGGTTCAAATTTCAAACATGAACCCTACTTCAAAATAATGGTAGAAATAGAAAGATCAGGTGAATACGACTTTAAAAACGTAAAGAGCATTAAAAACGGGGCTAAGATGTATTTACAATCAAGCTTGGAAGTTGAAGAAAACCCTAGCTATGGTGTCTTCTGATTTTTAGCACTTGAGGGAGAAGATGAACAAGATTTTAGCTTGATTTTCCCTTTTTATTCTTTTATTTACCAAATGACCAAAATGCCCTTCACTTAAAAATTTGAAATTTTATCTCACCATGTCCATTTTTGTCCACTATCTTAACAAATGGTCTAATTACCATCTAAGGACCTTCAATTTAAAATTTCATAGAAATTAGACACCTTTTGACTAAATTGAGTGCCCAAACGTTAGAATTTTCGAACGAAATTTTCACGAAATCATTCTGTGAAACTGTAGACCATAAAAATATAATAAAAATGAACTTTGCTACGTTAGATTTGTGATCCTGAAACCACTGTTCCGACTAGGTCCAAAATCGGCCTGTTACACCTGAAACTACTAGAACCGATTTAGGGATGTTAGAATAAAAATATACAACTTAATTCCGGACTTGCTCAAAAAATTTTTTTGCTTCGCCTCTGCTGATACCCTTGCTATGCCCCGCTCAGTTGTCAATGGACTATTTTCGTAAGTGCAAAACATAGATAGTTATTGAGCTTCATTGTATCCTCGAGATCAATTTTTCAGTAACTCTGTTGCACATCATAATATAGGTGGGGGGCGAACAGAACCTTAAAGATAGTAGCACTAATACACGCCTTGAAGCCTTCATTAATTTCTCATAAGTTTATTTTGTTCCCACACACCAACAATTTTAAGGTTCTATTTTTTGCAATTTATGAGAAATTAAAGAAGGCCTGTCTGTTCACCGCGCATTCACATGCCACTACAAGCATGGTACGAAGAGGATGATTATTTTGATTTAGATGAAATTTTTATCACATGAAAAGGTATGTTAAATTTATTATTTTACTCTTATTTTGTAAAAAGGTTTCAAATGTTTTGTGTTTATTGAACAGTTTTATGCAAAATATGTGGGTGTCTTTTGCATTAATTACTTGGCAAAAATCAAATGCTAGTTCATTGTATGCATGACATTTTAAGATGCGTGATTATGATTGGTATAAAATTGTATAAATATATATTATATATAATGCAAGAGAGAAAGAAAGAAAGATAGATAGAATGCATGGATGAAATGAAAATGCACGGTTGGGAAATGATCTACTAATGGATCGAAATAATACTTTTATTTTAGATGGTGATGACATGGTTCAAACATTAGTTGAACAACCTTTTATCCAATAGAAGCATTATGAACATTCAGGAAAACCTTCCTAAGCTAACAGGTTGTGTTATTGAATCTAATATTACTTTCAAAAGATTGGGTTGAAATGATTTTTTGAAATAAAAAAAAAAAATTACAACTTGAAAAGTGATATTATTTTAAAGAGTCATTTAGACATCTATTGGTGCATTATAATTAGACAATAAATTTGAAGAATTGAAATTTAATTCATTCCATCTAATTTGTGGGTGGAACTTTTAGTACAAAAGTATTATTTCTTTTTTATGTTATATATTTAATTTGAGATATGATATTATTTATTTATTTAAATCATGATATCAGTAACTAGAATTTGGATGATATTGATGAGAAATCATTTTCATTGATAAAAAAGAAAGTTTGTAGATGATCATATAATATAAATAATTTTGGTTGTTGTTTTTGTTAAATAACCTTAACCAAATTGACAAAAAATTGTAATATTGAAAGATAAAAAATTATTTTACATTTGACATCATTAACTTTAATGAATGAATCAAAACTTTTAAATAAAAGATACATAACTCAATATCTCAAAATTAAAATATAAAAATTAAAATTAAAATTTCAAAAAATTATAAGTAGCTTTAACGTATTTAAACGAAAGAAAAAAATTATACAACTAGAGATCTAAAAAGCGAGGGGTCTTGACTGGCCTCCAAGCTAAGTCCTCCACAGCAATAGAATCTCTTTACATCAGTGGGAAGCAAAACCCGAAATGGAATCCAACACTTAAAATTAGCGTCTTGAACGAAAATCCTAAATTAAGAGTAAATTTATTGAAAAGTGTTTTTAAAAATTTTAATAGTATTTATTATTTTTGTCTATAAGTGTTTTTTACAAGATAAAATATTTATTTTAAACACAATGTTGTAGAATATAAAATTTAATGAGAAGATAAAAAAGTGATTTTATTAAAAAACAATTTTCAAAAACTAAAATTATGGTTTTTTAATTTGACTTGAAATCTTAATTTAAAATTAATGTTTAATTTAAAAAACTACTTATTTAATTAATATTTTATTTTGACATTATGAGTAGGATTGAAAAAATGGTTTTCAACCAGGAGTCCAAGAGAAGTCCCACGCAAATCAACCTTGACTTTAATTCAAAAAATTATGATTCGAAATAATAAAATATCTGAACAGCTAATTATTATAGTACTAAAATTTTATGAAATAAAATTTAATGTGATGGCTGATAATCAAAATATTTACTGTTTTAAGTGTAGTCTAAATTTAAGTTATGTTAATTGTGTTAATTGTTTAGATTTTATCCTATTATTATAATTCCCTAAAAGAAATTATAAACAGAAGAAGATGGTGACCCGGACAAAAACGTAAGAATAGTCTAGCATTGAATCAAATAAATAAAGAAACACCATATGATCCGTACCCGACCAAAAAGCAGAAACCTGAAGGATTAGAATGGTGCCAAAAATATGATGCGGTGAGCAATGACATACTTGTGTTGTTATTTTTCATGTGACATTGCAGAGGCGGAGAATAGCTGCCAACCGACGTGTCTATATTTCCAGTCCCACTTGGGACCGAGTCGCCAACAACAGATATCGATATTAATTAACTAGCGCCCCATTGCCTTCCTTTCGAAATAAATGACCAAAGCCAAGCTGAAAATTGTTACCTATCATTATGAAGTCCAAGGAGGAGTTTTATTGAATAACTTTTATTGAAAGTTGGAAAACATTTACCATGAAAATTTTAAGAATATACTACTTATTTATGATTATTTTGATTAGCTTAAATTTTTTTTACGTATTTTAATATATATAAACTTAGATGTAAAATTTATTTATTTTATGTATGATTCGTATTTTATTGACTTTGATGTATAACTATCATTTAAAGAACAGATTGTATAGACAAATCAAAATTTTCTTTCTGAAAAAATTTAAATTGAACTAAATATATTAAAAATTAAGAGAAAAAATTTAATTTATCATTCAAATTTAATGTAAAATTAATATATATAAATTATCTAATGTAAAATCATAGTTTTATACCATCTTTTTTCTAAAACTTAATAATGTAATCAACCCTTCGTGCATATAAAAAATTTCATGCCCGATGGATATCTATATCAGTCGAGAATTTATGTATATTAATTAAGTAATTAAATACAAATCGTATAAAAAAATGTCTTTGTCGATATGTGTGTGTATATATGCGTCGTAGAAACAACACGGTCCTGAATTTTTCAGTTCATTGAACCCTCAAGAAAAAGAAACAGATCGATAGACGAGAAGCGAGCAGAAAATATGTCGGGTAATGGTGCGTTGAAGGAAGCAAAGGTCCCTTTGATTGAAGATTTAGGTCCGGCAGAAGGATTGAAAGTTGAACAAGATGATCAAAACCAATCCCTTTGGAGACGGGTATGGATTGAATCAAGTAAGCTTTGGCAGATAGTTGGCCCTGCAATCTTCAGCCGCCTTGCCTCTTACTCCATGCTGGTTATCACTCAAGCCTTTGCAGGCCACCTTGGGGATCTCGAGCTTGCTGCCATTTCCATTGCAAATAATGTCATCGTGGGGTTCGACTTTGGCCTCCTGGTACCTATATCCTTACTCTCATCTACATGGTCCATTATTTGGTTCTTTGCCTAACTTTCATTCGTTTTTTATTAGTTGGGGATGGCGAGTGCTCTCGAGACCCTCTGTGGCCAAGCCTTTGGAGCAAAGAAATACTACATGTTGGGCGTATACATGCAACGTTCATGGATTGTTCTTTTCCTATGTTGTATTTTGCTTTTGCCTTTGTATCTCTTTGCTTCCCCGTTGTTGAAACTATTGGGACAGCCGCAAGATGTGGCGGAGCTATCGGGGATCGTTTCTATGTGGATGATACCGCTTCATTTCAGCTTTGCGTTTCAGTTTCCCCTGCAAAGGTTCTTGCAGAGCCAGCTTAAAAACATGGTGATTGCATGGGTTTCCCTTGTGGCTCTCTTGGTCCATATCTTCGTAAGTTGGGTGTTTGTGTATAGGCTTCAGCTTGGGGTGGTTGGGACTGCGGTTACCTTGAATTTTTCTTGGTGGATTTTGGTTTTGGGACTCTTTGCCTACACTGTTTGCGGAGGGTGTCCTCTAACTTGGACCGGTTTCACCATTGAAGCATTTTCTGGCCTTTGGGAATTCATCAAACTCTCAGCCGCCTCTGGAGTCATGCTTTGGTAGGTACCCCTCCCCCTTCTCTGCCATTTTTTATTTCATTGAAGTGAAAAGCTGTCCAATTCAACTCATTGTACGTTTTAAAAATCTACAGCTTGGAGAACTGGTACTATAGAATATTAATTTTGATGACCGGAAATCTCCAAAACGCAGAGATAGCCGTTGATGCTCTGTCCATATGGTATGAATCTTGAACATATATATTATTGCCCTAGATGACTTTTAATTCGACGTGGTAAACATTGATATATAAATACGATTGGAAAATTTTGAGTGATGAATTGTCAAACAAGCCGGCCAACCTTTCATTACTGGTTTACCGCCGATGGCAAATTCCGTAAATTAGGAACTCTATTGTTTTTTGAAGTCAAAGTAGTATTAATGAAGTTATGTATTTTATATTTAATTATTCTGACTCATATTGGCAGCATGTCAATTAATGGATGGGAAATGATGATACCATTCGCATTCTTTGCTGGAATCGGGTAAGTCGAGTTCGATCTTAGGCCACTTATTTTCCTGCATATTTCTAGAATAACATTTTAGGCCAATGAGCTTGCCTTTTGGCTCTCAATTATATTGGGAATTGAAATCTAACAGACACCAAACAAAATTTCCAATCTATTCTTTTATCTTATTATATTTAAAAATGTTAAAACTATGTAGTTTTGTTAGCTATCTTAAATAATATGAAGTAAGTCTAATATATATATAATTATTTGTATTAAATATCGTGAAACGCAGAATTCACAGAATTACTTTATTATTACCACGTCTAGTATCTTCGAGCATCATTCAGTTAGAGTTAAAATGTCTCTCTCAAGATGTTTGGATTTTACTATTGGAATGGTCTAGATTGGTGGCTTATGTTAGCACCACAATTATCTTATCCTTTTGATTTGTCTATAACTTTATATATTTTGTTTGATGTGAACAACAAAATTTAGGGCCAGAATTATTAATAGGAATCATTTCTCTCTTCTTTTTTTTTAAAAAATAAAAGGAGGAATTGATTGACAAGAAATTTTAAACTAAAAATAGATCTGGTCCCGAAAAATGAATAATCAAAATTAAATTGAAGAAACGTAATGAAAATAAATGATGCATGCAGAGTTAGGGTGGCAAATGAGCTTGGAGCTGGAAATGGGAAAGGAGCCAAGTTTGCAACAATAGTTTCAGTGGTGACATCAGTTATAATTGGGATCTTCTTCTGGTTGTTGATTATGATATTCCATGATAAGTTTGCTCTCGTGTTCTCCACAAGCCAACCAGTTTTGGAAGCAGTAAGCAAGCTCTCACTTCTCTTAGCCTTCACCATTTTGCTCAACAGTGTTCAGCCCATTCTATCTGGTAAAGACCATTGCTGGCTGCATTTCTTACCTTTCTTGATATCTTAAATTTGATGAATAAATGTGAATATAAATTAACTCTCGGGTTTTACATTTTATATGTAGGAGTTGCAGTGGGGTCTGGATGGCAATCCTACGTGGCTTACATAAATCTGGGTTGCTACTATCTCATAGGGGTTCCACTAGGATTCTTGATGGGATGGGTCTTCCACCTAGGAGTAATGGTAAGCATTTTGATAGTGAAGGTTTTCTTAAAGACATCAAATGACCATATATGAAACCAGAAAATACAAATGCAATGTTTGGCAGGGAATTTGGGCTGGAATGATATTCGGAGGGACAGCAGTTCAGACAGCGATTCTTGCGTTTATTACAATGCGGTGTGATTGGGACAAGGAGGTTTGAGCTATCGTTTATATTCTATTAATTAATTATGTTTCGATTCTCTCCAATTCCATGGCATCTGAATTTTATTTTTTTGGTGATAATTTCAGGCAGAAAAGGCAAGCTTGCACGTGAGGAAGTGGTCAGCGATAAACTAATGATTAATCAACACACCTTTTATAGTGACCCGAATGGCCTTCATCATCTTATAATTTAAGAGGGCCTACTAAAGTTTGATTCACAATTACAAGTATTAAAAGATTGAAATCCTTTATTTGTAATATTTGTTTTCTCATTGCTGGTACAACCATCTTTGTAATTTTCTTTAATTTTCGAATGAAATTGCTAAAGTGATGTTCAAGTGTAAACCCTGGTCCATATGGAGTGTTTATGGGTCTAATTAATTTTGTGATAAGCTTTTCCTACTACACGTAACATAAATATTATATTCTAATGATAATTGTATGAATTAATTTACCTAAACTCTGATCCTCTTAGGCATAATGTTTTTAAAGATAAAGCATAATATAACTCGTAAAAGGACCAGATGGGCTTGCATAGTTGGCCCCATATGATCAAGGCATTGGACTCTGAACCAACCTGAGTTCAGATCCCCGGGTGACTTTCTATATTGCACCTATGTATCATTTTCATCTAATATCACAGTTATAAATGTGTATGTCATCAATTTATTAATAATTCTTGTAATAATAATTTATTTTTTCAAAAAGATTTACCTAATGTGAGATAAAAAAAAGTGCTCTAGTAACCGTTCCATGTAATCTTTGTCTAAGAGGAATAAACAATCATTATAATGAACCAATAATTACAATCATGCATAATTAATCCAATCAAAAGATAGTCTTTTGCAAGTGGAAGTCAATTATATCTTTGATTCCTTTTCACCTTTTCGATCAAATCATTCTATTTTTTGGGAAATTTTAGAAAGAGATCTCCATGCATGAGTTTGAGGTGGTAAATGTACAACGTTTTAATAGGTTTAGATTTTATTGCTTTCAAATTTAAATTATCTTTATTTCGGATTAATTTGAATTTGAATTTTTCAAATTTGAAAAATTTTGTATTTAGATTTTTCCGATTTGGATCAATTTAGATTAAGCGGATTTAGACAAATTTAAATATATTTTTTTATAATTTATACATTATAATTTTTTATTTCCTACGTAATAATTAATTTATTTTTATATAATAATATGATACAATTTTATTTTTATGATTTACATTATTATTGTTGCATTTAAAAAAAGGGAAAGAGAGAAAAACGAGCTTTTAACTCAAATGAGAGAAGATGATTTTTTTTTTTTTTGAATTGATGATTTAGTTACCAAATATAATAATTTCCAATAACTCATTACAATCATAAAAAAAATACATACTTGGGCCTTGAATCGAACCTTTGGGGCTCTAAAAACAGTTTGAAAACAATTGGGGATCAATTTGAATCAAGTCGAAAAATTTTGGAAAAACATGAAAAATTGGAAAACATGGGTCACACGACCTTGTGACATAGTCCAGACCATGTGGATATTCGAACTAAAGACATATGGTTGTGTCTCAGCCCGTGTGTCTACCGATGTGAGTATTCGAAATAGGGTCACACAGCAATGTCGCAGGCCGTGTACCAGATCGTGTAACAAATTGTTTTGAGACACACAAACGTGTTACAGATCGTGTCTTAGACCGTGTGAGACTTGCACCTAAAATATAAATGACATACGACCATAGGAGCAGACCGTGTGTGGCACACGACCGTGTGACAGCTCGTGTGCTCCAAATTTAGCCCCTAAAACAAGCCATTACAACACCTATTCTTGCCCAAGAAGATACATCATTTACCATTCATTCCTAAGATCAAAACACTTCCAAACATACCAAATTAATCAACTTATAGGTTCTAACCAATATGCCATTCAAAGGCACCACAATTCACACCAATTAATTTTATTCAAAATCACATTATACCCTACACATACATCACCACATTCACACATTATTTAACCAATTCATTCACATATAAACATGTTTCAAGCCATATATTACAATGCACTTCAAAATGACCTAAAAGACACAATCTTGCCAAAGCATTACAAGTCTAAGCAAATATGTACACAAAAGGCATAATCATACCAAGATAACCAAATAGCATTTTTAAGAACTCTCATTACATATAACTCCTATACATGTCATATATAACCATAGCCAAAATAACCAAAAACTACCAAAGTGTTAGTTGGATAGTGTGATAGGACTTCGACAAGATTCCAACTGATTAAGCTTCCGATAATCTACAAAACAGAGGAAAAACAACTATGTAAGCAACTAGTGCTTAGTAAGCTCGTATAAAAGGAACTTAAACTTACTGAGCATCACATGATAATTCATTCAATCATGATCATTAAATCATATAGACATTTTACTTTCCTATTCACAACAATTCACATAGTTAGTAGATAACTTAATGTAAAACATTTAAGAAACATGGCATCTATCATGTAATGAATTACATACATTCATCATTCTTCACATGTTTGATTAGAATCCCTTTTTCCATCCATTTGCATATACTAAACTTTCCATTTCAAAAGGTCATCATCAACAATAAGGTTTTATTCAGACCTTTCCATTAGCCTTTACTTACCCGTTGAACCATATAAAATAACATTGGATACTTGGGAATTCTCACACAAAGTGTGCATTTTCATGTAACTGCAACCTTTTCAATAGTGCTCACACGAATTGTGAAATGGGCCTACTCAATTGAGCTATGGTTGAGATGTTAGCTACACGATGTTGCTCACACGAGATGTGGAGAATCCTCAACAAATGTAGGACCTTAGCCATCAGTACCACTGTAACATCCTGAATTTTTGGGCCTATGCGTTTAATGGGTGGATATGTTTAATGTGTTAATCTAAGTGTTAGGGGTCCAAATTGGGCTCAGGCTTAGGTAGAGACATTGATTAAAATTATCTGTTTGGGCATTATAGGGTTTAAAAGGTAGTATCTGTGCTTAAAATACCAAAGTGGGCTTGTGGCCCAATATTAGGAGGTGACGCCAACAAGGGAGTAAGGGGCCCAAATTTAAGTTTCATGGAGCCCAATTATTTTAATTTAAGTTAGCTAATTTTTGGCATTAGGGTTAGGTGGAGTGGATGGCAACAAGGCTCAAAAATAGGAGAATTTATATGGATTTTATAATTGATAATATAGAAGATAAAAAGGAGAAAAGATAGGAGCTATCAAGGAAGGTGATGGACGAAAATCCACCACTTAGAGGAGTAAAGAATTTGGCTACTTCATGGATAAGGGGTGCCGAATTTTCCCTTTTTATTAGCTTGACTTTTAATTATCAGAAAGGGCGTTTTCGGTTTTTAGCAGTAGGTGCCGAAATTTCTATAAATAGGGGGGATATCTCATTGATTTGGCATTTAAACCCTAATTTCCTCTTCCTTCTTTGTGCTGAATTCCTTAGTCTCTCCCTCTCCAATTTCTCTTCTTCAATTTCTTCAAAAGACGAAACCTTTTCTCCATTCTTTTTCCCCTTGAGCCGATTTCTCTAAAAAGCCGAAATCTCCATAGTTTTTCTTTATTCATCCTATTTGAGAATTAGTTCTATTCTTCTGGCATTTAAATCTTTTCTTTGACATTGCCGAATCTTCTCTCCAAGTGCTAGCCGAATTCCTTGTACTAAGGTAAGTGTCGACTTCTGTTAGATCTCATGTTCTATGTCGGCTCTTGAAAGGCAAAAGCCAAAAAGCTAATAGTTTAATGGTTCTATGTTGGGCGACATTCCGGGATTTGAAGGAAACTTGGTTGTCTAGATCTAAAAGCCAAAAATCGTTAGTCTCCAATTTCGGAATTTTAAGGTAAGGAGATTTTCCCTAGATTTTTACTAGATTCGTTCATTGTATACAAGATCTTAACTTTATGATGAGGATTAACGATCATATATTGTGATAGTAGTTCTGACAAGGACTTGTGATGGAATTAAATATGGATCAGGCAAATGAGAGAAATGAGCGGTATCTGCCGTTCGAGATTGGCCACTTGGTTGTGGACCGGCTTCTGAACAACACCTTAGGCAGATAGCAGTGGTGTTGGCTACGGATAGCGTCAACTTAGAGGGTCTCGTTCTAATGGTAATCAGGTGTGTAGATCCTTATTACATAAGTTTTATTTTGTATTATACCTGTTAGGGGCTGAAAAGCCGGAAAATGAGGCTGTATGAACAGTCGTGTGTAGATCTCTAACACACTAATAATCTGTATGAATATATGTATGTTTATGTTATGGGCTAAAAAGCTGGAAAGTGGCTGTGTAGACAGTCGAATGAAACCCAAAAAGGGTTAGGCAAGGAATGCTAGGTACGTAATCATAGAACTTCTCTATGTGTATCGATGTATGCGAAAGACTGTAATCTCTTAGGTAGTAGATTGTTTGATTTTGCATGAATATATGCATGGGATGGGTTTGTTATGAAAAGGGGAAGAGCATGATTGGTCACATGGTGATCGGTGGTAGAAAACCCACCTAATGAAATGTTAGATCACATGGTGATCGGTGGTAGAAAACCCACCTAATGAAATGTTAGATCACATGGTGATCGGTGGTAGAAAACCCACGAAATGAAATGTTAGGTCACTTGGTGATCGGTGGTAGAAAACCCACGTTAAAATTCCTGATTGATAAGGAATAGGCAGTATGACTGTCGATATGGTGTGTAGCGGTTGGTGGGTTGATTGTAGAAATCCCCATGGTGTGATGGTTGGTACGGATTGGTGTGTAGAGGATGGAATTCTAGGATGGGTTGGGCTATTCATCATTTATTATTTATCATGTAATTCTGATTGTTGCCTTTATGTTTGGGCCAGGGCTCATAATGTGTTTGTGAGCCCAAGCCTTTTATGTGTTTTCGGGATTTGCACACTGAGTCTTGGTGACTCACCCTTTATTTTCCTTAACTTTTCAGATGAGCAGTCGATCGTGGACATGGGAGCCGAGACGGACTCGAGGGGCCATCAAGTTTTTATTTCTACACATTATTTCGGTTTTTCTTTAAGTTTTCTTTTTATTTATTTTGGGAATATTTATGTAATAAGGCCCCATAGTTCATATTCACCTAAGTAGTTTTTAATATTTGCAACTTATAAAATTATGTCAAAGGTTTAATTATACGAAACAATAATAATACAAGGTTTATTTTTTTTAGAATGTCACTTATTTATTCAATTAGTGCCTAATTAATTTACGATTTCCAAAACCAACTAAGCAAAAGTTTTCAATGTACAACCCGTAGCATACCAGATCCGGTCGAAACGTATGGGCCGGGTTTGGGGGTGTTACAACCACATCCAGGACCAGCACCCGAAATCGTATAATCGCAAATGATGTCATTTGTATACTAAGAATTCTTAAGGTTCAAACGGGGCACATTTGCACATTAATCCTTTAAATTCATCCCTTTATATAATTTCATATATATATATATATATATATATATATCCATGCAACTCACATTTTTCACAAATATTCACCAATTGAATAAACATTACAAATTAACCCAAAACACTAATTAACATGTAATTATTCAATAATAATCAAACAAAGTATATCATTAACTGGACATTCATTCAAATTATAAATTATTCATTTTACCATTATATGAACTTACCTTAATCACCACGATTGTTACAGCAAAGTCGAAAACTAATCCGAGACTTTAGCTTTCCCCCGATTCAAGTCTAGTTGATTCTTTTCTTGATCTAAATATTACTTTAACTCAATAAAGTATTTCAAATAGTCTAAAATCATTAATTCTAATTCACAACTCAATTTAATATGAAATTACAAAATTACCCTTAATGTATTACCCTTTGTGTAATTTAGTTTTTAAATCTGAAACTTGCAATTCAACCATTTTTAATTGAAACCCAAGTTAGCCAAATTTCCCCTACACTTATATCAATTCATATTCTTCCTCATTTCACACAATATACATGGAATTTTATTATTTTAACTAATTAATCCCTAAACACAATAAAAAAGCACTTAACAAAATAAGTTTATTTTACAACCAATTTTAATAATCCATCAAATGAACTCAAAACACATTCAAATTCATCCACAGTAAATCCCTCAACCTTTTACAATTCTGCAAATTAACCTTCGGGCTAGCTAGACTAAGCTAAAACGAGCTTAAAAACATAAAAATCGTTAAAAACGGGGTTCGAAATCTTACCATGCACCAAAGGAAGCTTGGTCGAATGTTTCTCAACCTAAAAATGGTGATTTTTTTATAATAGCAAGCGAAAATGGAAGATGATAACATTTTCTTACTTGTTTATGCTTTTATTTATTAATTTACTATTTTAACCTTATATTAAAAACTTATAAATTGCCAAACACATGCCCATTTTTGCCCACTATCATTAAGCTGGGTATAATCACCCATTAAGTCCCATAATTTACATTTCCAAAGCCATTTAACCCATTTAACTAATAGAATTCAACTTTTGTAGCTTTTACGAACTAGTCCATTTTACTTAATTAACTAACTAAACATTAAAATTTGTTAACTAGAATTTAATACGACCTTAAAATAATCCTATAGACATTAAATAAACATTAAAATATTAACTCACTTGTCATAATCGTGGTCCCGAAACTACTATTTTCGACACCAATGAAAATGGGTTGTTACATGATTTGTTGTGGCACATCAGTAATTAAATAAAAAATTTGGTCAACTCGAGCCTAATGAAGTTCTAACGAGTTGTTGTAGTGGTGAAAGAAACAAATTGAACCAAAGAGTAAAAGGAGTTATGGAACTACTTAGAATGTCACGACATGAAGACCCTAAAGATGCGACATTAAAGTTGCACAAACACTTAGAAAAAAATTTGACCAACATCAACAAGGCAAGTAGACTGTGTCTAAGGTCACAAAATTGGAAGCTAGTGTAACACCCCAAACCCGGCCTAAACACTACAACCGTATCTGGTATGTCACTAAGAAAAATTTTGGAAAACATGTCGTATTTTCAGAAAAGCCCAAATATATTTTATATAGAATATGCCTTTGTAAAATAAAACTCAAACTTAATTACATGCCTTAGTTTAATTAAAATAAAAATTTAAATAACTAAAAGTAATAAAAGCCCATAATAAAACAAAATATAAACTAGTGGCCCATGGCCTTATTACAACGAGATTTTAAAATCCATTAATTAAAAATATAAAATAATAACTTGAGTCTTTTTGCTAAATCCACATATTCTGCTGCATGGCCACCTTGCGTTCCTCTCCAGCCCGGTCCGAAGCACTAGGTATCACCTGGAATGTTAATTAAAAGGGTGAGTCGCGAGACTCAGTGTGCAACCCTCATGCACCACTAGAATTTTGGGCCTTAAGCCCATTAAACAAAATAAACAGTTTAATACTCATAACAAACATTAATAACAAATAATATGCAAGGCCCAACCCGTTTGCCTAGGTTTCCATCCGCTACACGCCCCCGTACCAACCGTTCACACCATTGGGGATTTCTACAATCGCCCCACACTGCTACACACCATGATGGCAGTCTTGCTGCTCATCCACGTATGATGGCCGAAGCCCTTATAACATATAATGGCCGAAGCCCGTATAATAGTTCACGGCATTAGCCGCTACATCAGATCACGGTAAAAACTGCTACACATATAACGTATAACTTCCTCCTTTCATCAACCCAACCCATGCAATCACATACAAGCATTTCACTTATAATATTTAAACAGATTATTTACTAACCTGGGATCCGCTTTTACCCTCCTTGGGCTTTCATCAATAAACCGAGATGTTGGAAATTATCAAAACATATATAAATCTTATGATCATGGATTTTATGATTAGATCTAGGTGGTGGGGAAGTATTACACACCTGATTAATGTAGATACCCTTTCTAAACTAATCTACGCTTTGCTTCAAAAAGTCGGAAAGATGTGAAAATAAGCCTCTCCTATATTCGGCCATAGTTAGTATTCTACCCGATTATATATATATAAATAAACAAATCCTCTTACCTTGAAATCCCAAATGTAACACGATTCTATAACTTAGAGATCTATGAGTTTCGGCTTCTAGGAAAAATCCTGGAAAGATGATCTATCGTGCTTTCGGCTTTTGAAAGAACTAAAAATTGAAAAGATGGCTAAGGGAGATTCGACCAATGAATATTAAGGAGAAGAATAGGTGTAGTTTCAGCTTTTGAATCAAAGTGAAGATGAGGGAATAGGCTTAGAGATTTCGGCTTTTGCAGATAATGAAGAAGAAGATGGAACTTTAGGAGTTTTCGGCTTTTACTCAGAGAAGAAGAGAAAAGAATGAGAGAAAAACCCCAAATGTCGAAATTGAAGAGATATTCCCCCTATTTATAGAAATTTCGGCACTTACCTAACCTTGCAGATAAATCCTATCTTTTCTCCTTTATCTTAATCTACTAGCTCATCTAAAAAAGACTTAATTATCTCTAACTCCTCCCTCATTTATCAGCATATTATCCACATATTTTAAACATTAAAATCCCTAAATTTTAGCCTTTATCTACTTATTATCCTCATAAAATAAATTCCTAAATAATAGCCTTTATCTTCTTATTATCCACATATTTTAAACATTAAAACCCCTAAATTTTAGCCTTGTTGCCATCCACTCCACCTAATTCTAATGCCCAAAATTTAGCTAACTTAAATTAAAAGAATTGGGCTCCATGAAACTTAAATTTGGGCCCCTTACTCCCTTGTGTGGCGTCACCTCCTAAGATTGGGCCATAAGCCCACTTTGGTATTTTAAACATAGATACTACCTTTTAAACCCCTATAATGCCCAAACAGAAAATTTTAATCAAGGCCTCTACCTAAGCCTGAGCCCAATTTGGACCCCTAACACTTAAATTAACACATTAAACATATCCTACCTATTAAACGCATAGGCCCAAAAATTCAGGATGTTACAGCTAGAGTCGCAACATCCAACACCTAAAGTCGCAACATTCTCAATAGTATTCAAAGATGGAAATCGATCCCATGGTTGCAGCAAAGTCGCGACATCTAAGCCCTTCTCCAAAGAATTAAGCAAATTGCCTGCATGGTGGCGACATTGGCCTGTAATGTTGTGACATTGAAGCTTGACAAGCTTAAAATCTTCAAGGGTGCTTTTGTCCACACAATCAACTTGAACTCGTAATTGAGGGTAGAGTCAACTGGATTAAGTCAAAGAACATTAGTTCTATAAATGTAACTCAAAAACACCATTCAAAGGAGGCTTATTACGATTTAGAATAGCTTAGGAGATAGTTCATAGGGTTTTTATTTAAAAAATTTATTTCAATTTCTACTTCTAGTAAAATTTAAATTTTGTTCTTAGTTTTATTTATTTATTTCGCACTTTTTGTTTACTGCAGATTTATCAATTGTGAGTGATCAAACGCTTCCATTGCAAGAATATTTGTTGCCGCCCAAGTTGATCTCCATCATTAGAAGTTTTTGGATTATTGAGCTTTTCTAGACCTTACTCTTTCTTATCATTAATTTCATTAATGTTTTACAAATTGAGTGGATTTGGGATAATTAGAATGGGTACTAAATTTTTAGGGAGATTGATTAATTGAAATGGGAGTAGTTAACCTGATGTAGGGTTTGAAATTGATTAATTGGATTAAATTGAACACACTTAAACATTAGAACTGATGCCTCTAGGTAGTAATTGAGGTAGATGAGATCAAAAAGAGATTCTACTTGGAACCAATTCAATTTTCCAAATTTAGATTCATCAGGTCAAACGATAAGTGGACTAAATTGATTAATTGATAGAAATATTGGCTGAAAGGTATTAATTACATAAATTAATAATTAATTAGTAAAAACCACTAAATCTAGGTTATTTACAACCATTGATATTAATCTGATCTTATTTGTTATTCCTGATCAATTTGTCTTCTAGTTTTGATATTTATGCAATTAGGTCCCTTTCAGTAGTAATTAATTTTTCACTCCTAATTTATGGTTAGTCGTACTATAATAAATAGGGTAGTAGCTATTAGACTTAGTTAGCATGTTTCTTGATTACTGTTTAGTTCAATTTTATTCATACCTCCCTTGGTTACAATCCTCGAAATACTTTCGTATTTTGTTGTAAATAAAATTATATTGCAATTTGACCTATTTACTTGTAGTATATCGCATTTATTTATCCTTAATTTATATTTTTTATAGCCTTGATGCATGCACATCGGGGCATGGTCAATATATAATCTTCAAGGATGATAAAGGTGATAAACTCCGTTATATTGTAATTTGTTCAAAGGGAAATTCAAAGACAATTTGGTCATTGAGAACCATTAATCATGTTTTATGTTTCTTTGTAAAGTTTCTAGGAAATGAAAAGTCAACAAGTTAAGAGTTTTTCATCGTGAACCAATGATAAGAACGTAATGATGGCTAAAGCAATGGAAAAAGTGCATTTTTACTGTGATAAAATTTGAATTGTTGTTTTTAAAAGATTTTTATATATAACATGTTTTATGGTAGATAAACCATCACATCAAATAAATGGATTGTTTTATGGAAAAAAAAATCTTACATTCACACCAGATGGATGGAAAAAAAAATTATTTTATCATACTAAAGTAGCATGTAAAATACTTCTCACTCCATAGACACAAAAATTGTGAATAATAAAAGGTTAAATACTTCTCACTCCATAGAGGTGTGTTTTTAGCATGTAAGAGTTTATCATACTATCCTAAAAAGCATCATAAGATTTGTAAAAGACAATTTTTAAGCACATTTAAGGAGGTGAGTCTTTACCAATGTGAATCATTCCTAGAAAATAAAATGACTAAGAGGTCTTTCGAAGTTAAAGGTATAAAGGGATAAAGAACTTTTAAAACTTGTGCACACTAAGATATGTGATGTTAGGTTTTTGTGCCCTTAGTGTACTAATTTCATCACTAAAATTGTCAAACTTATTATTCACAAAAACAAACAAATGTCACTCAAATCTCTATGCTACACTATCCTCAATGGTTTTTTCAAGTAAAGTAAAATGCATAGCAATCCTTGATTACCTAATGCTTAACTAATATTAAGTTGCATTATATGGTTGGATTATAATGCATAAAAACTGTTGGAAAAAATGGGTTTGGAAAACGCAATGGAAAATAAATTTAGAGAAAATAGAGTTTTAAATTTTTTTTCCAAAATAAGATCTTGGTTGTGATATCTAAAGTAAGAAAAACTTAATCAAAATTGTACCTTTTCGATTCGTCTAGGATGAGCGTTTCAACTGAGCAGTCTTCTCTGCTATCTTTAAGCTCACGTCTACTGAGCGTTTCGCACAAATTACCAGTGGGGTAATTTTGTAATTTCTCTAAGCTTTTGGGTCAAGTTGTAAATAAAAAAAAGAATCTCTAGAAGTTTTTTGAAATAATCTCTTCTGAGAATTTTCTCTCTATAACTTTCTCTTAAATTCAAGTGTGTGAAAAATAATGACTAAGGCTCTCTTTATATAGGGAGAGTTTAGAGAGTTCAACTATGATTGAACTTAATCTTTTTAATATTAAATTTAATATTAAATATTAATAAAATAAAATAATATTTATCTACAACATAAACATTAAATTAAATTTAATATTAAGATAATCAATTTAATATTGAATTAATAAAATACTATTAAGATAAGTATTAAATTTAATTTAATATTAAACTATTAAAATAATATTATTTTTAGAATAGTTAATCTGAAATCAAATTCTCTAGTAGAGTCCCAGTAGGAATGTCACTCTTCAACTGCTCAACCACCTAAAACAAACCACGACCGGCCACTGGGACGCCGCCATCACAATTGCCAACGCCGCTGTATCTGATGATGCAGGTGCAACACCCTTACGGCACCCCGAGCCAGTTTAACTACTACCGGTTCGGTTCGGGTCAATGCCAACCCGACTGGTCCGGTCTAGCCACCAATTGGACCATCGACTCAATTACACATACTGAGCCCAGTTCGATCAGGTTTTGGGTATTGGTCTCGGTTTTGGGTATTTAGTTTACGATCTCATATCCAAATTTAAAGTTTAGTTATCATTGCGCCAATTGTCTAACTTGAAAATTAATTTGAAAAAATATTATATTAATTTTAATTAATTTGATTAATTAAATTTTACTTAATGAAAATTAATTTTCCCAAAAATCACTTAGATCTTCCAAATTAATTTTTCAAGAAAATTCTTTAATCAAATTCTCTAGTTGAGCAGTTCTCATGACAACCTAATTTAATTCCACATTGAATAAATCGACTCAATTAAACTATTTCCAAAGTCATAGAATTTTCTTCTGATTCAAATGCAGTCCGATCGAGCTTTTGTTGAGCTAGCGAAGGGACCAATTAGACATATACAATTAGGCTCTAGTAATTGCAATTATGTCCAGAAGTATCGTTCCAATAATTCGCAATTACTTAATCATGGAGTAAGTCCACAAGAAGTACCATGACAGAAAAGTCCTTAAAGCAATTCATCCAACTACTTTGTCCATTGACCTCGTCATGTATGTGTTACCCTCATATGATATTCTTGATTCATTTGAGATAAATTTGTTCACTCAATCCTATTTTATCTCATTGTCACCATTGTGTTTTCTTAATGACTAATATGATCACTGTCAACAAATGACTGTGATAAATTGCTCGTTCAAGAATGAGCACCCCGTCGCCACATTTCATATTTATCAATCCACACAATGCCAATGAGAGGATATCATTAACTCTTTAATTTAGCTATGAATTCCATTATTTCTAGTAAAGCCATGCCATGCACAAGTCATGTATCCAACATATCGGCTATGCGCTCGATCATCTTTAGAGCATAAGCCTCTACTTATATCAAAGCACATGAGTTACATATGCATGGTCAACGACTATCTCAGGATTTAGGTAAATCACACCATGAATGTCACAAGTGAATTAATTCAAAAACGGATTCAAAATTAATTCATCTTGGATCCGGTCCAATGTATCATTCTACCAATGAATACATCTATGTCTCCTCCCATGGAGTCAACTACTTCGATAGCCAAGACTAGCATCTCCTCAATTGGAATTGTAGACGACATAATAATCTTTCTCAATATTTGAATCAAATGCTCACTTTGATTCTTTTACGGGATTACAAAATTAATTAGATTATCTACTGAAGCAAGTTATCTTTCTCGCAATGTAAACGTTCTTACAATGCCACTTATCTTCAGTTTCAACTTAGACAATCAATGAACTAGTATTTGCTTGTCACAATTTCACTATGCATGCAAAATATAAAAGACAGAAATACGAAAGACATAATAGTGAAATGTGAAATTAACTTTATTTATTTATTCATCATTCCAATAAATAGCATACAGTTACATGTTTACTACAATATGGGCACATTTCCCAACAATATCCTACTTGCCCTAGTGAAGTAAATGTGTCATGTTTTGCATTCCCATATCCTCGACATTTTTGTTAAAACTCCTAGTTACAAGGGTCATAGTAAACGAATCCGCAAGGTTGTCTTCAGAAGCTACTTTCATCACATCTATGATTCCTTTGACTACTGCTTCTCGTATCAAGTGATACTTCAGATCAATGTGTTTCGTCCTCTTGGGACTTCTCATTTCCTTGGTATTAGCTATTGCAGCATTGTTATCACAATACAGCGTTATAGCTTTTTTCATACCAGGAATGACTTCAAGATCAGTTAAGAATTTTCGAAGCCATACTGCTTTTTTCGTTGCCTCATAAGCAGCCACATACTCGGCCTCCATAGTAGAGTCAGGAGTGCAAATTTGTTTTACACTTTGCCATACTATGGCTCCACAGCCTAGAACGAATACTATAACAACTCATTTTTCAGTGGTGTCGAAAATAGTAGTTTCAGGGCCACCAAATTCGACGAGTAAGTTTGTAAATATTATTATTTAATATTTACAAGTCAAATATGGTGTTAAAAAGGTTTTTGATTTGATTATGTTATATAAGCGACTTATTAAGTTCAAGTGGTATGACCCTAAGGTCAAATGGTTTTAGAAAATGAGGTATCGGGACTTCGTTTCTATAAACCAAGCTATAAATATAAATATTTACGGAGTTTCATTAATGTGGTATTAAAGTTTTGTTGAAAAATTTTAACGTTTCGATAGTTACTTAATTAAAAAGGACTAAATTGTAAAAGATGTAAAACTTGAGCACTATTTGATTTGAGTCATTAAATGGTTAATTGAATAAAGGAAAAATGACTTAATTGGTAATTAGACCATTCAAGGAGTTAGTGGAAAATTATGGGCATGAAATTATTGTTTTATTTATTTATTAACCAAGGTTAAAATGGTAATTTGATAAATTAAATTAAAATAAATAAAACCAAAATGTTTTATTCATCTTTTACACTTTCTTCTTCACCAATTGTAAATGGAGAAAGAAGCCATTGTTAACCTTGGAATTTTGGGAACTTGAAAACCTAGCATGGTATGTAACACCCCCAACTCGTATCCGTCGCTGGTACGGGGTTACGGAGCGTTACCGAGAACTTTCAGAACATTATCAGACAAATCATGCCAATCACTATTCATTAACCGAGATCATTCGTAACGTCCCTTAGATGGAACCTCGAGGCCCAATACGACTATTAGAATCGAGTCAAGACTTAATCGGTAACTCTAAATATTTTTCGTGACATTTCAAAAATTTTCCAAGGTGCAGGGCTCACACACCCGTGTGGTCCAAGCGACACACCCGTGTGACCCTAGGACATGCTCGTGCCTCAGGCCATGTTCGATTTAGGTTGCTCTCTGATTTGCGCCACACGGCCATGCCACATGCCCTTGTGCTAGGCCGTGTGGTTAATTAATTCAATTTAATTAGGTGCATGTTTCACACGGCCAAGACACACGCTCGTGTTCAAGGCCGTGTCTCCCACACAGCTGAGACACACGCCCGTGTCTCTGCCTGTGTGCTCAATTTTGAGCATTCTGTTTTTCTCGAATTTAAGGTGCAGGGGACACACGGCCAGGCCACATGCCCATGGGGTAGGCCGTGTGTGACACACGGCTTAGACACACGCCCGTGTGTCTGCCCCTGTGGACAAAATAAAGTCATTTCCTAGCCTCATTTGTCACCCAAATATACCATTTTCCTGCACCAAAACATCCCAAGTACAATCCAACCATTCCAAGCATTCAAATAAGCAAATTTCATTATTCAACATGGCATATCATTACATGCATACATGTTTACTATCTTACCTTGGTTCAATTCATGTGTTAAACGTGATTTAATCCACTACTTAACATATATATATAGCTACCATAGCATGACATTACAAGTATATCAAAACAACTATTACTAGCCATTCCAATGGCTAGATTACAAGCATCATTTACATTTACATACCAATGTGGCCAATATAACGTATACAATGCCATTACAACCATAATTGATTTACCATATTGTACCGACATAGACCGATGGATAGTGTGAGTGATCTCCACCGAGCTTCCAATCCAACGAGCTTCCGATTTACTCTAAAATAGGGGAAAATAAAATGGAGTAAGCATTACATGCTTAGTAAGTTCGTATAACATGGTACTTAACTTACCATTCATTCTATTTCGAGGTAACTAAGTAAGGGATATACAATCAATCTGACCTCAAGCCCTGCACACATCCTCATTGCCCTTGTTAGTCATATAATCCATAGTAACATCAAGACATGTATGAGCTCTACAACAATTAAGTTTCCATGCACTTATGCTTTTCACAACATGTATTCATTTAAAATATATAAATCATCTCTTATTATTACAAGTATAGTTTCATAGTAGTTCGTTTCGGGTTCAACTTATTTCATGTCAGGATTTTACTCATATTTTGCGAATATTAAGGTCACACAAGTAGTAGTACACTCAAGGTGTACATGTCTATAATCAAGGATGAACTGATATTCATCAACCAAATTCCAAGTACAAATATCATCGTCTCATATTTCCATGTATCAATTATCACATATTATCATTTTCATGTATTTCAGGCAGATACATGTAATAACTCATTTCTTATTCATAATCTTCTCATGTCAAGAGTTTTACCCGTTGAATTTATTTGGAATATTGATGGATACACCGGTAATACACTACAGGTGTACAAATCAGAATCCGTCAATTCATGTCCAATAGTACCCATAAGGTACAATTTCAGAGAGTACACTCTCGAGCCACACATGTATACAACTGGATTACCAGTCCAGGCTAAATCCTTTTTATGACATATGCTCTAAAGAGCTTGATCTGGATTACCCGTCCGGGCTAAATCCTTATAGAAATGAGGACAATAGGATTACTCGATCGAGCTAAATCCCACTAGCAACAAATGCAGGACCTCATTCATTTCAGGAAATCACATATCCATCGATTTTCCAATTATTCAAATAGGATTTAACATTTTTCAAGCATTATCAAACATGTGATCAATCTCATACATTTATACATTCATGCAATTCAAATGTTCATAATCAACTCAAGCATAAAATTTAATTTTTTATCGTTTATCATTTATCGGGCATTGTTGTTGATCGGACACATTTCATTTATCGGGCTTTGATGAATATGTGATCATTTCACATAATTAAGGCATTTATAAAATTCACAAACACAACATTTAATTCAAGCATAAATGTAACACCCCTACCCGTATTCAACTTTAGAATCGGGTACGAGGCATTACCAAACTTAACATGCTTGAGTATACAACTATAGGCTATAAAATTTCTTTTCAACTTAAAACTTTTCCTTCTTAATCAAAACATGCATATAATGGGCCTACGAGGCCTTAATGTTACATCCGGAAGGTTTCGGTGTTCAACCGGAAACTTTTACACTCCTTGAAAATTTTTACCTAAACAAGGGTCACACGCCCGTGTGACATGGGACATGCCCGTGCGGGATGATCGTGTGGTTTCACACGCCCATGTCCTTAGCCCATGTGGAATTTATTTTTCTTTCGAACCTACAGGCATTTTCACATGGCTAGGAACACGCCCATGTCTATAACTCGTGTCCCTCACACGGCCTAGACACGCCCGTGTCCTCCACCCGTGGAGCTCTTTGTTTGTGACATCATCAAACCTTAAGAGCACTCGATCAGAGCACACGCCCGTGTGCTGGCCCGTGTGACGAATCATATTCTCGTAAGTTGATGCAGGGGACATACGGCCTATTAACACACCCATGGGGCTGGCCGTGTATCACACAAGGCCTAGACACACGCCCGTGTGCCTACCCGTGTGGACAACTAGAGGCTATTTTCCAAGCCTTCTGCCACCCTGAAACATAAACTCACTCATTCCACCACAAGTAGCATAAAACATAGCAATATTAAGCTATGAAGAATCCTTAAATCATCACTCATTCAATCCACATTTTACTCCGTAAATTGCATGAACTTTCATTTCATTATACTCATCATCACTAAAATATGAACTTGACGAATATTGGCCAATTCACAATAGCCATTTACAAAATGAGTGGAAAACATTAGTAACCAACCCTTTGGCCTTCAAATATGACAGGACAAAAAATAATTAAATTCCTATACATGCCATACTCAAAATAAATTAACTTTACTATACCAAAAGAACGATCGATAGTGTGATCCGAGTCCGACGTTTTACGATCCCCGAGCTAGCTGGGCGAAACTACAAGGAAAAGGGAAAAGAGAGAGGTAAGCATATAGCTTAGTAAGTTTGCATAAATTAAAGTAACAATATAAATATCCATGGTGAAATCCATTCATCTCATAGAACAATAACAACTCAAGTATTCAAGTGATTAGGCATACTTACTCATGATTACTCTTACCCTTCACATATAACAATAGGGTTTCTAAACTCATATTTTACTTATGGTACCTGTATCACTTCATCACATAATTTAGCACTTATGCTAACTTAAAAATAAACTTAAATTATTATTATTCTTACATAAATGGAACTCAATGCTATCCTTGTATAACTTAACTCTATAACATCTTTACTTACTTAGCTCCTTTTCATCTTTATATGCTTAACTCTTTTGCCCGTTGAACTACTCAGAATATCGGAGGATACTCAATCTCATCATACATGTATCTTGATGCCAATGCCATATCCCAGATATGGTCTTACATGGGATCACCTCTTGATGCCGATGCTATATCCCAGATATGGTCTTACACGGGATCTCTTAGCTCGATGTTGATGCCATGTCCCAGAGATGGTCTTATATGAGATCGTACGTGGATATCGATGCCATGTTCCAGACATGGTCTTATACGAGATCCTCCTTTGGTGCCGAAGCCATGTCCCAGACATGGTCTTACACGGGACCTTCCTTATTCGATGCCGGTGCCATGTCCCAGACATGGTCTTATACGAGATCTACATTCGGAGCCGATGCCATGTCCCAGACATTATCTTATACGGGTCCTACATTTGGTGCCGATGCCATGTCCCAGACATGGCCTTTTACGGGACCTTCCTTATCGCATATGGTGGCATAAGTATCCTCGTTATTTCGAGTCCTCAATCGGGACTTCAACTTGATATATTCTCATTTCAATCTCATCAAAGCATCATAAATCAACCTCATGGAATATGTATAAATTTCTCATAAAATAAAATAATTACAAGTATGATTACATTGTATAACTTTAATTTCATACAAACCTACCTCGATACTCAAAATATGTTTAGATGTGCAATTTAGTCCAACACCTTGTTCTTGCCTCACTTTTGATCCGGGCTTCGTGTTTCTTTATCTATAATAACAATTTCACTCATTTAATACTCACATTGACTAAATTGTCTCATAATTCATACTTTGGCAAAATTACAATTTTCCCCTAAACTTTCACATAATTACACTTTTGTCTCTAGGCTCATAAAATGATTTTCGTTCAACTTTCTTACATTTCAAGCATAGACGAATCAAATTCTCAACTATAACAACCTTCAATTTCCACTATTTCACTCACGTATGACCATTTCTACAACTTTTACAATTTGGTCCTTTGATGCTTTTTTCATGAAAATCACTTAGAAAAAGATGTTTATCATACATTAAACTTTCATATTCTTCCATAAAACATCAAAATACGTGCATGTCATACATGGGTAAATTTTTGAACATAAACCCTAGCTCAAAAGATAGCTAGAAATAGCTAAATCGAGCTACGAGGATCTCAAAAATACGAAGAACATTAAAAACGGGGCTAGGATGCACTTACTATCAAGCTTTGAAAGTTGAAGAAACCCTAGCTATGTCTTCCTTGTGATTTTTGGCCAAGAGGGAGGAATATGGACATGATTTTGGTTTTATTTTCCCTTTTAATTCATTAATTAACCAAAGGATAAAAATGCCCTCAAGCCCCTTTCTTGAGATTTTTTTCCTTCCTATGTCTATTTTTGTCCATATAATGGTCTAATTGCTAAATAAGGACCTCTAGTAATTTTTATAATTCTATTTCATACTTAAATATTCTTGTAACACCCCAAACCCAGCCCACGAGCCTTGACCGGATCTGGTATGTCACGGAGTAAAAACGTTTTGAAAGATTTGGATTAATAGTGGAAATTCAAAAATTTGCTGAGGTTATAAAACAATGTTTGCTAAAACTCAGGTGGGTTTGATTTTTATAAGCATGGTCGAGTTGAAACCTTTGAAAACATTGGGTCATTTTAAATTTTTAGAAACATCGGAGTTTTTGTTAACTTGGTAAATTTTGCTACCCGATGGTAACATCTTTTGAAAACGCGTACGCGTACTTATTTTGAAAACGTTACTTTGAACCGATCGATTTAACAGTTATAAGTTCATTAGCAATATAATAGAAATAAAGTAAAAGAAACTACTTAAACACCCAAATAATAATTAGCGGCCATATTACAAACTGAATCAAAATTTAGCAAATAGTAAACTTTAACGGTACGAAATAAAATTTCAAGTCCAAGGAACAAGCATGGTCGCCTCGAGTCCTCTCCGGCTCCATCTCCGCGATCTACTCACCTGCAAAATGATATGGGAAGGGGTGAGTCACCAAGACTCAGTGTATAAATCCCCAACCCGAAAATGCACCTCATACCCAAGATATTAGTAAGACATGCAATTATGCAACCCAAGCTAGCCATCCATACTCCTTTTTCTACCCCGTGTGGTACCAAACCACTGGTGGTGCCAAACCACTGGTGACCGAAGTCACAAATATCAGATGATGGGGCCAACCCATCGTGTGGTCAAAACCACTGATGACCATAGGTCACAATATCAACATGTGGTCAAAACCACTGGTGGTACCAAACCACTGGTGACCGAAGTCACAAATATCAATATGTGGTCAAAACCACTGGTGGTGCCAAACCACTGGGACTTAGTCACAAATTATGTCAACGGTGTGGTCAAAACCACTGGTGGTACCAAACCACTGGTGACCGAAGTCACAAATATCAAATGATGGGGCCAACCCATCGTGTGGTCAAAACCACTGGTGACAGTCCATAGAGATCATCTCCCTCCTCTCATCAATCCCACAATCATCATGCTCACATAACAAGTATCATGATCCCATATATCATGCATTTGTATATAGTAGAGCATTTAACAGCATATGATGGCATACACAACATACATCATAGATCAAGTAATAGGGGACTTACCCGAAATCCAAGCTTATGCCCACAAGGCAAAGTTACTACATGAGAGGTTATATATATCATCATAATAACAGTCTATACTAATAAAGTGTGTAAGAGTTTACACACCTGATTAAACGTAAGTCTAAGTGAATCCCGAGCTACTCAATAACGAAAACCCGAAGAATCGATCTACCGTACTAGATCCCTTGCTTCTACATTCGGCCAAACCATAGGGTTATTAACAAGGCCATTCGGCCACACCATTATATCCCGAAGGATTGATCGTACCCAAAACAGAATATGGCCTTAGGCCGAACCTTTATTAGCACTTACCAACGTGATTTGAAAACTCGAAAACCTCCGATTTCCCCTTGGCCGAAATTACATGCCACCTTACCTTGAAGAAGCGAGACCCGAAAGACTCCTTCCAAGCACCCTAGCATCGGCTACATACAAAAAGATATACTATTTAAGATACTATACACATTCGGCCAACCTTACTAAGGCCCGATCTCAAGCTTTCGACACACCAAAAGAGAAGGAAAGAACCCGATTGTTAAGAATAATGCTCACCTCTATTGTTTCCTTGAAGAGGCTAGAGGAGAGTAGGTTTCGGCTTCTTGCTTCGGATTACAAGACTTTGCGACCAAAAAGAAGAGAACAGAACCCTTCTTGTTATTCGGCTATGGCATTCCTTTAAGATGCCAAGCAAAGAGAAGGGAGGGACATGCACCAAGGTTCGGCCAAACTCCAAGCCGAAAAACCACCCTAAGACTCCTTCCAAAACCGAAAATCAACCCATTGGAGTCTCCCTAAATCGGCCAAGAAAATTTTGGAAAGAAAGGAAGAAAAATTTGAAGAATTTTGGCACCTCCAACAGCCCTCAAAACCGACCAAGCAAGCTCCCAAGAGAATTGCTTCATTCGGCCATGCACAATTGGAAAGGAAACAAAAACAAGCTAAAGGAATTTGGCCATGCTTCTCTCTTTTTTTGTGATAATTTAATATTATTAATCATCACCCATACACAAAAAAATAATTAATAAATTGTTCCATCCCCTTAATCCCTTCCTTCCATAAATAAAATAAAAGAAATTCAGTCCATGCTTCCAATACAAATTAAAAATTACAGCAACCCATCAAGCATCTTTATGCATTAGGTGCCCATGCGCAGACCACACTCACGCCAGCAAAAAGAAAATAAAACTTCATTGCTGCTCATGGGTTTCGAACCCAAGACCAGCTGGAGACTCTCCACGCCTCCAGCCACTCTGCCACTGCTCCTTTCGTGACATAAACCCGTCACACTTTCTTTTAAGCTCTCCCTCGCTAGCTCTCTTTCGCCTTAACACCAAAGCAAAAATAAAAACACCCATGCGCTTCCATCAGGACTCAAACGCGGGACCTCGTGCCGCAACCACCTAACACGCCCCATGCCACTTTACCACCTGGACTTTCATGTCCATCAATGCTCCCAAATTTCTTTTAAAGCCTTCTTAGCCCCCTTCCTTTTTAATGCCAAAACAAAATAAAACGCCCTTGCGTCCATGGTGACTCGAACCTGAGTCCAAACGCCCCTAGGCCCTTAAGTGGCGCTCCTAAGCCACTTTGCCAGGCCGACTTTCATGCCATAACCTCGCCGAAAATATTTTTAAAGCCTCCTTCACCCAGCTCCTTTAATGCCAAAAATAAAAACTCCCCAAAGCAATTCCTGGGGTTCGAACCCCTGCCTTGCCGCACCATTCAACTCCTAGGTAGCGTCCCAACCATCTTGCCACTTGGTTTCTCATGTCACTACCTTACCAAAAATTTCCCTTAACCCTTATCTCACCTAGCTTCCTCCCCTTAGGCACAAAAAGAAATTTTCAGCCTTAGGTCAGACCGAGCCCGGGGTTATGACTAGACCCTAAAATATATCAAACAACCAACATATGCATTTCTTCAGGCAACCACATGAAAATAAAATAAATCGTAAACAACCCCTAATTCGGGATGTTACAGTTCTACCCCCCTTAAAAATAATTTCGTCCTCGAAATTACCTGGATCAGAAGAGTTGGGGGTATTGCTGCCGCATCACCTCCTCGGGTTCCCATGTGGCCTCTTCCGTACTATGGTTTCGCCATAACACCTTTACCAAAGGTACCGACTTCCTCCTCAGAATTTTAACATCTCGATCTAAAATTTGTACCGGCTCCTCCTCAAAAGACAAGTCCGTATTCACCTCAATATCCGCAATCGGTACGATGTGTGATGGATCTGATCGATAGCGCCTAAGCATTGACACATGGAAAACGTCATGAATCTGACTTAATTCTGCCGGCAATTCGAGCTGGTAAGCTACTGGTCCCACACGTTTCAACACTGTGTACGGCCCGATGAACCTAGGGCTTAGCTTGCCCTTCCGGCCAAACCTCAGTATCTTCTTCCAAGGTGATACCTTCAAGAAGACCTTATCACCCACTGCATACTCCACATCTCTGCACTTAAGATCAGCGTAGGATTTCTGCCTGTCCGACGCCTCCTTCAGACGAGCCCGAATTACCCTCACCTTATCTTCTGTCTCTGCCACCAACTCTGGACCCAACATCTGACGTTCACCCAGTTCTGTCCAACAGGTAGGAGTACGGCATTTCCGACCATACAGCGCCTCATATGGTGCCATCTGAATACTCGCTTGATAACTGTTGTTATAAGCGAATTCTGCCAAAGGCAGGTACTCCTCCCAATTACCACGGAAGTCCAAAACACAGCCCCTTAACATATCTTCTAAAACCTGGATTACTCTCTCAGATTGTCCGTCAGACTATGGATGAAAGGCCGTGCTGAAATTTAACTTCGTACCCAACGCCTGATGTAAGGCTTTCCAGAATCTCGACGTGAACCGGGGATCTCTCTCTGAGATAATGGACACTGGTACTCCATGCAACCGCACTATCTCAGCTATATACAGCTTGGCTAACCTTTGAAGCGAGTAGTCAACCCTTACCGGTATGAAATGGGGCGATTTAGTTACCCGATCTACTATCACCCATATTGAGTCTTTCTTACTGGGCGTAAGGGGAAGCCCACTTACAAAATCCATCGTAATCCCCTCCCACTTCCACTGTGGGATCTTTACCGGCTGTAACAGCCCTGATGGCAACTGATGCTTAGCCTTAACTTGCTGGCATGTCAGACACTTGCCCACTAACTCGGTTACTTCCCGCTTAAGACCCGGCCACCAAAACTGTTCCCTTAAATCCCGATACATCTTGCTGCCTCCAGGATGTATAGCGTACGGGCTGCTATGGGCTTCTTTAAGTGTCCGCTGCCTCAATTCATCATCCTTAGGCATACATACTCTCCCCTGAAAATACAACACTCCATCACTACCCAACCTGAAACCTTCGGCCTCACTATTCTGTACTTGCAACCTCCGAGTACTCAAAACTACGTCGGTCAACTGCCTCTCTTTCACCTCATTGATCCAAGACGGTTTTACCCGCAATTTCGCCAGAAGACTACCATCCTCATAGAGACTTAGGTGAGCAAACATTGCTCGCAAATCTGCCACCACTTTATGACTCAAAGCACCAGCGACTACATTAGCCTTGCCCGGATGGTATTCGATAGAGCAGTCGTAGTCCTTCAGCAACTCAATCCACCTCCGCTGCCTCAGATTTAAATCTTTTTGGGTCAAGAGGTACTTCAGGCTCTTGTGATCCGAGTACACCACCGACTTCTCCCCATACAAATAGTGCCTCCAAATTTTCAAGGCAAAAACCACAGCAGCTAATTCCAAATCATGTGTCGGATAGTTACCTTCGTGAGGCCTCAACTGCCGTGACGCATAAGCGACCACCTTTCCTTCTTGCATCAACACACACCCTAAACCAGTATGCGATGCATCACAATACACAGTGAATCCCTTTCCTGACTCAGGTTGAATCAAGACTGGTGCTTCTGTCAAAAACTTCTTGAGTTTGTCGAAGCTCTCTTGCTGCTTCTCAGACCACACAAACGGAACTCCTTTTCTCAACAACTTGGTCAACGTTGCTGCGATTAAGGAGAAATTTTCCACGAATCTTCTGTAATATCCTGCCAACCCCAGAAAACACCGGATTTCCGTAACCGACTGTGGTGGTTTCCACTCCAACACTGCCTCAATCTTACTAGGATCCACCCTGATTCCCTCAGCTGAAACCACATGCCCTAAGAAAGTTACCTCCTTAAGCCAGAACTCGCACTTGCAAAATTTGGCGTACAACTGTTTCTCCCTTAGAACTTGTAGAACCACATGAAGGTGTGCGTCATGCTCCTCTTCAGACTTCGAGTACACCAAAATGTCGTCTATAAACACTACGACGAACCGATCCAGATAGGGTTGGAAAACCCGGTTCATCAGGTCCATAAACGCGGCTGGTGCATTTGTCAAACCAAAAGGCATTACCAAAAACTCGTAGTGCCCATACCGAGTACGAAATGCCGTCTTATGGATATCAGCTTCCTTCACCTTAAGCTGGTGATACCCCGATCTGAGGTCGATCTTAGAGAAAACCGATGCACCCTTGAGTTGATTGAACAAATTATCAATCCTGGGCAAAGGATACCGGTTCTTTATTGTCAGCTTGTTCAGCTGTCGATAGTCTATGCACATCCTCATTGTTCCATCCTTCTTCTTGACAAAAAGCACTGGAGCTCCCCAAGGCGATACACTCGGTCGGATGAATCCTCTATCTAACAACTCCTGAATCTGTGCCTTCAACTCCACTAATTCTTTTGGTGCCATCCGATACGGAGCTATAGATACTGGTGCGGTTCCGGGTAACAAATCTATACCAAACTCAACCTCACAATCAGGAGGTAGACTCGGGAGTTCTTCTGGAAACACATCAACATACTCCCTTACAGTCCGCACATCCCTCACAGCTGTATCCTTAGCTTCCAAAGCACGAACATGCACTACATATGCCTCACAACCTTTCCTAACCATCTTTTCCGCCTTCAATGCCGAAACCAGATTGGATAGGTAACCTCTCCTCTTACCTATCATCACTACCTCATCTCCTTTCACGGTCTTTAACACCATGCGCTTAGCTACGCAATCCAGGCTAGCTTGATACTTTACTAGCCAATCCATTCCGAGAATCAGATCGAACTCCCAAAAAGGTAGTTCCATCAAGTCAGCCGAGAACACGACCCCTTGGAGCTCTAGGGGTACATTCCTATAGAGTTTACTTACTTCTACAAAGTGACCTAGAGGGCTTAACACAGTCACCTTCTTAGAAGTAAGCTCAAAGTCTAAGTTCAGAGTTTTCACTATGCTACTAGCAATGTATGTGTGAGTCGAGCCAACATCAATCAAGGTGCTATAGGGTACTCCAAAGATCAAATACATATCGGTTATGACGTCCGGTGCGTCGCCTTCCTCTTGACGCCTCGCAGCATAGACCAAACCAGGTTGCCTAGCCTCAGTACCACCGGTACCTCCACTCGATGTCCCACGACCTCTACCAGCACCATTACCTCCCCTTCCTGCACCACGACCTCTCGGTGGCTGCTGGTTATCCCTCCTATTCAGTGGACGTTCCTGACCCTCAGACCTTAGCCTAGCTGCCTTTTTCGGACAATCCCTAACTCGATGTGTCACGGACCCACATTTGAAGCATCCCCGATTACCTTTCCAACACTCCCCCGTGTGAGACTTTCCACACCGAGCACACCGTGGCGGCCATTGAGTATTAGCAGCAACAGCAGGCCTAGTAGATTGATCTGACCCACCATACCTTGCCCTCTTCTGCTGATTTCCTGAAAACCTCGAAGATCCAGAGCTTCTCTTATTCCAGCTCCTATCCTGATTCCGTCTAAAGGACTGTCTTACCCCTTCAGCAACTTTAGCCTTCTCTACTAGAATAGCGAACTCCCGTACCTGTTGTGGAGCTATCATCATCCTCAGCTCATCCCACAACCCATCCTCAAATCTGACACAGCATTCATACTCAGTACCCACAATACCACGAGCATACCTACTCAATCGGAGAAATTCAGCCTCATACTCTGCCACCGTCTAATTACCCTGAACCAGGTTCAAGAAAGCCTTTCGTTGCGCATCCACGTAGCTAGCTCCTATATATTTCCTTTGGTAGGCTGCCCTAAAGAATTCCCATGTGAGATCCTCCGCTATCGCTCCATCCCTTACGGTGAGCCACCACTGGTAGAACTCATCCCGAAGTAGAGAGATTATACCCTTCAGTTTTTCCTCCGCTGAAAAATCTAGGTCATCCATGATCCTCTCAGTTGATTCCAGCCAATACTCCGCCGTACTGGGGGCCACACCTGACACACCACGGAATATCTCCGCCTTATTCGCTCGGAGTCGCTCAGGCACAGATTTCTGAGCTTCTGTACCTCTACCTGCCCCAGCCATCATCTCTAGAACTCGCAGCATAGCCTGCGATACTGACTCGCCCCCTGTCTGATCCTGTTGTCCAACACCAAAAGTTGAGGGTGGTGGTGGATGTGGTATCTCATTATCAGATCCCTGGCCCGACCTAACGGGTTCTGACACAGCCATCCTGCCTCTACCGCGTCCTCGACAGCCGCGTCCTCTAGAACTCATCTCTTATCACGCGATCTGTCTTAAAAAGTTTTATGAGTTAGTCATTGTTCCACTGATTATCGGCAAAGAAATTTTATGAACGGAGTTTAAAAGTTGTTCTTCCGATCAAACAAGTTTCAAGTCTCCTATCCTAATTCAAAGATATACATTCACTTATTCCATCACCTTTTTGTCCAATTCCTATCCCGGGGGTATTTTCGTCATTTTCCCTACAGGGGTATTTTGGTAATAAACTAGGGTAAATTTGTAAGGTTTCAATAATTCCGGGATATTGCAAAACTTTGAGGGTTCTTTTTGGAAATTTGTTCTCCAAATTGGTAGTGTTGCAAAGATTTTGAAAACCAGGGTTATTTTGGAAATTTTATAAGTTAGAGGTAATTTTGTAAATTTCCAAAATCATGGCATTTTTGATATTTGCAAATTAAGGATTTTGGGGTTCGTTTGTAAAATAAGAAAAATTTGTTGAATTTGGGGGTAGCTTAGAAATTTTAGAAACCAGGGGCATTTTTGTAATTTTACCACTAGGGGTTTTTTTTTTGAAATTTCCATGAATCAAAATTTTTCCGACCAATTTTTTTGTAAAAATAGTCCTCACAAGTTAAAGGGAAATTTTTAAGAGTTTTAAAACTAGAGTTTTTATAAAAATACGGCTAGTTCCCTTTCGGGTTTTAGTTATTGGGTTTAGCCTATGAACAAATCCTCACGGTTAGGGTGAACCGAAGCTACGCACCAGGTAGGATTCCTGCGAAGAGGAGGTGAGTCGCTAGGACTGCTTAAAAACCAGGCTCTTCCGGATCCAATCCTAGACATGCGCACAAAAGTTACCACACCCTAACTCGGCGACTTAGTCATAGGTTTGTTTAATTAGGCAATTAAAGATCTTATGCGATTGTTGGGGTAAACTAGTCCTAGGGTTCACATACCTTTCATACTATCTACGTTCCATTTCTACCCCTTTACAGATAATAATTCACACAGAGGTTAGAAATACTTACCCGAGCGGATTGGTGCCGAAGACTCGATGCCATGTTGTTCAAAACAAAACCATTTTCGTAAAATTTCACAGAGGCCTATCAAGAAAACATTTTTGGGCCTTGGGCCCCTACAGCCGAGTTTTGAACCGAGCTCTGATACCAAATATGTAACACCCCAAACCCGGCCCACGAGCCTTGACCGGATCTGGTATGTCACGGAGTAAAAACGTTTTGAAAGATTTGGATTAACAGTGGAAATTCGAAAATTTGATGAGGTTATAAAACAGTGTTTGCTAAAACTCAGGTGGGTTTGATTTTTATAAGCATGGTCGAGTTGAAACCTTTGAAAACATTGGGTCATTTTAAATTTTTAGAAACATCGGAGTTTTCGTTAACTTGGTAAATTTTGCTACCCGATGGTAACATCTTTTGAAAACGCATACGCGTACTTATTTTGAAAACGTTACTTTTAACCGATCGATTTAACAGTTATAAGTTCATTAGCAATATAATAGAAATAAAGTAAAAGCAACTACTTAAACACCCAAATAATAATTAGCGGCCATATTACAAACCAAATCAAAATTTAGCAAATAGTAACTTTAACGGTACGAAATAAAATTTCAAGTCCAAGGAACAAGCATGGCCGCCTCGAGTCCTCTCCGGCTCCATCTCCGCGATCTACTCACCTGCAAAATGATATGGGAAGGGGTGAGTCACCAAGACTCAGTGTATAAATCCCCAACCCGAAAATGCACCTCATACCCAAGATATTAGTAAGACATGCAATTATGCAACCCAAGCTAGCCATCCATACTCCTTTTTCTACCCCGTGTGGTACCAAACCATTGGTGGTGCCAAACCACTGGTGACCGAAGTCACAAATATCAGATGATGGGGCCAACCCATCGTGTGGTCAAAACCACTGATGACCATAGGTCACAATATCAATATGTGGTCAAAACCACTGCTGGTACCAAACCACTGGTGACCGAAGTCACAAATATCAATATGTGGTCAAAACCACTGGTGGTGCCAAACCACTGGGACTTAGTCACAAATTATGTCAACGGTGTGGTCAAAACCACTGGTGGTACCAAACCACTGGTGACCGAAGTCACAAATATCAAATGATGGGGCCAACCCATCGTGTGGTCAAAACCACTGGTGATAGTCCATAGAGGTCATCTCCCTCCTTTCATCAATCCCACCATCATCATGCTCACATAACAAGTATCATGATCCCATATATCATGCATTTGTATATAGCATAGCATTTAATAGCATATGATGGCATACACAACATACATCATAGATCAAGTAATAGGGGACTTACCCGAAATCCAAGCTTATGCCCACAAGGCAAAGTTACTACATGAGAGGTTATATATATCATCATAATAACAGTCTATACTAATAAAGTGTGTAAGAGTTTACACACCTGATTAAACGTAAGTCTAAGTGAATCCCGAACTACTCAATAACGAAAACCCAAAGAATCGATCTACCGTACTAGATCCCTTGCTCCTACATTCGGCCAAACTATAGGGTCATTAACAAGGCCATTCGGCCACACCATTATATCCCGAAGGATTGATCGTACCCAAAACAGAATATGGCCTTAGGCCGAACCTTTATTAGCACTTACCAACGTGATTTGAAAACTCGAAAACCTCCGATTTCCCCTTGGCCGAAATTACATGCCACCTTACCTTGAAGAAGCGAGACCCGAAAGACTCCTTCCAAGCACCCTAGCGTCGGTTACATACAAAAAGATATACTATTTAAGATACTATACACATTCGGCCAACCTTACTAAGGCCCGATCTCAAGCTTTCGGCACACCAAAAGAGAAGGAAAGAACCCGATTGTTAAGAATAATGCTCACCTCTATTGTTTCCTTGAAGAGGCTAGAGGAGAGTAGGTTTCAGCTTCTTGCTTCGGATTACAAGACTTTGCGACCAAAAAGAAGAGAAAAGAACCCTTCTTGTTATTCGGCTATGGCATTCCTTTAAGATGCCAAGCAAAGAGAAGGGAGGGACATGCACCAAGGTTCGGCCAAACTCCAAGTCGAAAAACCACCCTAAGATTCCTTCCAAAACCGAAAATCAACCCCTTGGAGTCTCTCTAATTCGGCCAAGAAAATTTTGGAAAGAAAGGAAGAAAAATTTGAAGAATTTTGGCACCTCCAACAGCCCTCAAAACTGACCAAGCAAGCTCCCAAGAGAAATGCTTCATTCGGCCATGCCCAATTGGAAAGGAAACAAAAACAAGCTAAAGGAATTTGGCCATGCTTCTCTCTTTTTTTGTGATAATTTAATATTATTAATCATCACCCATACACAAAACAATAATTAATAAATTGTTCCATCCCCTTAATCCCTTCCTTCCATAAATAAAATAAAAGAAATTCAGCCCATGCTTCCAATACAAATTAAAAATTACAGCAACCCATCAAGCATCTTTATGCATTAGGTGCCCATGCGCAGACCACACTCACGCCAGCAAAAGGAAAATAAAACTTCATTGCTGCTCATGGGTTTCGAACCCAAGACCAGCTGGAGACTCCCCACGCCTCCAGCCACTCTGCCACTGCTCCTTTCGTGACATAAACCCGTCACACTTTCTTTTAAGCTCTCCCTCGCTAGCTCTCTTTCGCCTTAACACCAAAGCAAAAATAAAAACACCCATGCGCTTCCATCAGGACTCGAACGCGGGACCTCGTACCACAACCACCTAACACGCCCCATGCCACTTTACCACCTGGACTTTCATGTCCATCAATGCTCCCAAATTTCTTTTAAAGCCTTCTTAGCCCCCTTCCTTTTTAATGCCAAAACAAAATAAAATGCCCTTGCGTCCATGGTGACTCGAACCTGAGTCCAAACGCCCCTAGGCCCTTAAGTGGCGCTCCTAAGCCACTTTGCCAGGCCGACTTTCATGCCATAACCTTGCCGAAAATATTTTTAAAGCCTCCTTCACCCAGCTCCTTTAATTCCAAAAATAAAAACTCCCCAAAGCAATTCCTGGGGTTCGAACCCCTGCCTTGCCGCACCATTCAACTCCTAGGTAGCGTCCCAACCATCTTGCCACTTGGTTTCTCATGTCACTACCTTACCAAAAATTTCCCTTAACCCTTATCTCACCTAGCTTCCTCCCCTTAGGCACAAAAAGAAATTTTCAGCCTTAGGTCAGACCTAGCCCGGGGTTATGACTAGACCCTAAAATATATCAAACAACCAACATATGCATTTCTTGAGGCAACCACATGAAAATAAAATAAATCGTAAACAACCCCTAATTCGGGATGTTACAATTCTAGAATCTCATATTTTTTAAACTTTGCAATTTAGTCCTAATGGACAATTTATTCACTAAGTAATAAAATTTCTTCATGAAATTTTCACACAATCATGCAAACACCTCATAAGCCTCATAAAAATCATTAACACACTTATTTCTACTTCGGATTTGTGGTATCACAACACTATTCCAACTAGGCCCTAAACCGGGCTGTTACAATTCTCCCCTCCTCAGGGATGTTCGTCCCCGAAAATCTTACCGGCAAAAAGGTTTGAGTACTGATTCCTCATAGCCTCCTCAGGCTCCCATGTAGCTTCTTCTACCCCATGTCTTTGCCACAATACTTTTAGAAGGGTCATACTTTTATTTCTTAACTACTTGACTTCCTGGGCTAGAATCTTAACCGGTTCTCACTATATGTCATATCGGGTTGAATCTCAACCTCTGTCGGTGTAATCTCATGCGAATGGTCTGATTGGTACCGTCGTAGCATAGATACGTGAAACACATGATGAATCTTTTCTAATTCATACGGCAAAGCCAATCGATAGGCAATCGGCCCTATCCTCTCAGTGATCTCATAAGGTCCGATAAAGCGCAGACTCAATTTGCCATTTCGGCCAAATCTGAGAACCTTCTTCCATGGTGACACTTTCAAGAATACTTTATCATCGACTTGAAACTCGATCTATTTTAGTTTCAAATCTGAGTAGGATTTCTATCTATCAGAAGAAGCTTTTAAATAATCTCAAATTACCCTTACTTTCTCTTCGGTTTCTCTAACCAGATCGACCCCGTGAATATGATTTTTCTTAAGTTCAGTCCAATATAAAGGCGTTCGACACTTACGCCCATACAATGCCTCATAAGGCGCCATTTTCAAACTCGACTGAAAACTGTTCTAATAGGAAAACTCTACCAACGATAAGTCCTTTTCGCAGCTACCCTGAAACCTAATAATACAACACTAGAGCATATCCTCAAGTATCTGTATTAACCTTTCCGACTGTCCGTTAATTTGGGGGTTAAAGGCCGTACTAAAACTCAACTTTGTGCCCAAGGCCTCCTGCAACTTTTTCCAAAATCGGGAGGTGAATCTCGGATCTCTATTCGATATAATCGACAAAGGCACTCCATGAAGCCTTACAATCTCGGAAACATACAAGTTTGCCAACTTATCAAGAGAATAATCGACACGTACAGGTGTGAAATGGGCCGACTTCATAAGTCTATCTACTACAACCCATACGACATCTTTCTTGCTCAGTGTTAATGATAAACCTGTTACAAAGTCTATGGTAACATGATCCCATTTCCACTCAGGAACCATAATAGGTTGAAGCAAACCCGAAGGAACTTGATGTTCAGCCTTTACTTGTTGACAAATCAAACATCTTGATACAAACTCAGAAATATCTTTCTTCATACTCGGCCACCAATACCATTTCTTCAAGTCATTATACATTTTCATGCTGTCCGGATGTACGGATAAGCATCCACTATGTGCCTCGTGTAAAATCGTTTGAATAAGCTCATCACTTCTCGGTACACAAACTCTGTCTCTAAACATCAGACATCCATCAGAATTGATCTGAAAGTTGGACTCAACACCCGACTCGCACTGAATTCTTTTGGCTTGCAAGTCACTGTCATCTTTTTGAGCCTCGTAAATCTCTTGAAGAAACATCGGTCTAGCCCTTAACCATCCTCTGACAAGGTCACCTGTGTATTCACAGCCCTCAAGGCAAATAGGGATTTCGTACTCAAAGCATCGGCAACTACGTCTGCCTTTCCCGGGTGGTAATCAATCACTAACTCATAATCCTTTATCAACTCTAGCCATCTTTGTAGCCTTAAGTTCAATTCCTTTTGAGTCATTAAGTACTTTAAACTTTTGTGATCGGTGAATATCCGGCATCTTTCGCCATACAAATGGTGTCTCTACATCTTAACGCAAACACAATGGCAGCCAACTTTAAATCATGTGTCGGGTAATTCTTCTCGTGTGGCTTTAACTGTTTAGAGGCATATGCTATCACCTTGCCTTCTTGCATAAGTACACAGCCTAATCCAATTAAGGATACATCACTGTAGATCACAAATTCTTTTCCCGTCTCAGGTTGCACTAGATTGGAGCCTTAGTCAATAGTGCTTTTAGTTTCTCGAAGCTCCGTTGACACATTTCTGTCCACTCAAACTTCACATCTTTTTGCAATAACCTCGTCATTGGAGTAGCTATCATGGAAAATCCCTTGACGAACCGTTGGTAATAGCCAGCTAGGCCCAGAAAACTTCTAACCTCAGATACATTTTTTGGCAGTTTCCAATCAAGAATAGCCAAAATTTTACTTGGGTCGACTATGAATCCATCTCTCGAGACAATGTGCCCCAAAAATCCAACCTCTTTGAGCCAAAACTCACTTTTGCTAAACTTAGCATACAACTGATTATCTCGTAAAATCTGTAAAACCGTCCTCAAGTGCTCGACATGTTCATTCTCATCACGAGAATAAATCAGTATATCATCAATAAAAACCACGACAAACTTATCCAAATATGGCCGAAAGATGCGGTTCATTAAATCAATAAACACCGCAGGGGCATTTGTTAAGCCAAAAGGCATGACTAAAAATTCGTAGTGCCTATACCTCGTCCGAAACGCAGTCTTTGGCACATCTGAGTCTTTTACTCTCAACTGATAATATCTCGATCCTAAGTCTATCTTGGAAAACACAGTGGCTCCCTTCAATTGATCGAACAAATCATCGATCCTTGGCAATGGATACTTGTTCTTCACTGTTACCTTATTAAGTTGCTGGTAGTCTATGCATAACCTCATGGATCCATCTTTCTTTTTCACAAATAATACTGGAGCACCCCATAGAGAATAACTTGGTCTTGCAAAACCTTTGTCCATCAACTCTTGCAACTGTGCCTCCAATTCCTTCAACTCAGTCGGAGCCATTCTGTATGGAGCAATCGATATAGGTGTCGTACCAGGAGCTAACTCGATGCCAAATTCAACCTCTCTAATCGGAGGCAACCTTGGCAATTCTTTTGGGAATACATCTAGGTACTCACACACTATTGGAACTGATTCAATCTTTAACTCAGCTTCTTTAGCATTCATAAAAAAAGCAAGATATGCTTCATACCCCTTTCTTACATACCTCTGAGCAGACATATGAGAGATCACTACAGGCGATCTGTCTTGTTCATCTGATTCAACACGAAGAGTGTCCCCATTTTCATATCTTAATTCAATGTATTTCTTTCCACAATTTACTGTCACATCATGCATGGTTTGTAAGAGCCCATTTTCGCCCGGGCCCAACACCAAAATATTTAAAAACAAACCAAAAAACTAAATTAAAACCAATCCAAAATAAAATAAAGTCCACTGTCCTTCTTTACAAAGATCAATTGGCCAAATTAAAATAACCCAAATTATTACCCCTTTGACCCAATAAACCCGAGGCCTAATTAACTAGCCCAAATAATCAGACCCAAACTCATTAACCCAAACGAGCCCAATTGGCCCAATTCCAGAATCTTCTGGTGACTCCTCGGCTTCTCCCACGAGTGTCCTAGAACTTCTCGAATAATCCAGCAGGCTCCTCAGCTTCTCCCACGCGCATCGCTTGAGTTTCCCACGTGCGCCCACACGCGCCTTTAGAACTTCCAGAAAGCTCCAGTGTCGCTCTCTCCCACGAGCAGATCCCACGCACGCCTCGCAACATCCATGCCAATCTCAGCAACGGCTTCCACGAGGCTCACACCTGCAAACAAAAAAACAGAAAAGGCAAACAATGCAAACAAATCCAGCAGGACTAACAGAAAACAAAAAATGCACAGACTGTATTTTATTTTTATTGGCGATTTCATTCGGCTATAAAAGACCGAAGAAATCACTTGTAGGGGATCGCCATTTTTTTTGATACCAGCACATATTACGAATCAATATAGAAAAAATACAAAAAAAAGGGCAAAAAAGCAAAAAGAGAAAATTGAAAGGTTATTTTTCAAATTTGTTTTTGTTTCTTCTTTGGTTATCTTTACTCATCTTCCTGCTCGTTATCTTTTCTTTACTATATGTGAAAGAACGAAAACCAAATAAAAGAAAAGAAAGACTTACATTCAAAATACGAACCGTAGGACGGCTTTCTCCGTCGTAATCGAAGCGAAGCGGTCCCATGGGACGGAGAATGTAAAGTGTCAGGGTTTGGTTCGGTTACCTGAGTTGGTTTCTGTCCTCGTTCTCTCTGTCACGATCGGGTTTTGGACGGTGGCGAATTGTATCGAGCTTTTGGGGTCGCTTCTCGTTGTTGATTGCGGTGTTTGAGTAGTGAGCAAGAGAGGGTTTCGGGATGGTGGCTGAAAATAAAATTGAAAGGGGATTAGGGTTAGTTTAAAATAGCATTTAATTTGTTTTTTTATTATTAAGGAAAACGGTGACGTTTGGCTTATTACTATAGTTCTAAATGATGTCGTGTTAAATTGCCCTGACCCGACCCGTTTAAAACCTCAAGATCCGCGTGTTTTGTTAATAAAGGTTAATTTGCGCATTCGGTCCCCCTGTTTGTGTTGGCATTCGATTGAGTCCTTATTGTATTTATTTCATTCTTTTAATTTTGCCCTAAAAATCCTTCGCCATTTCAATTTAATCCGTACCGAAACGCGGCGTTTAAAAGACTCGAATAATTGCACATTGGCCCCCTATTCCTTCTTGCAAATTCAATTTTAGTCCCTACTTCTATTAATGATTTATTTATTTCTTAAATTAACCCTCTAACTTCGTTTTGATTTTCAATGTAATCCCTAAATTATTTATTTAATTATTTTTTATTGAATTCTCTAATTATTTTTTAATTAATATTTAATACTAAATATTTTAAATTATTTTAGTTATTACTTATTTTTATTATATAATATTTTTATTAATTATATATATAGTTTTTTATATGTACATATTATTTATATTAATTATTCTTATGTATATATATTATTTTATATCATCTTATGTATATATTCATTTTGTATAATTTGCTTAATTGAAAGATCTTATTCTAAATTGTATATCTATTCACTCTAAATACTTTTGAAACATCATTGTTATTTTCATATACATATACATTATTTTATATCAAGTTTTCTTTTTATGACATGCATACTTTTTTAAATTGACACATATTATTTCATGTATGCTTATTTATTTTTAAATTTGCTATATTTTATTTTATTCTTAATTAGTTATATTTTCCAATTTTTGATTCCTGATTAATAATGTTGGTATTTCCAAAATAAAAGTTGTGAGATTATTGATTTTATATTGAATTGGATATTCATATTATTATTCTTGTCATCCATTTGTATAAATGTTGTATTCGCATATCATTCTGTCGTATTATATTACTGTTTCTCATGATTTAATAAAAGCATTTTGAGTCGTTTTTTAAAATCATTTATTTAAAGTTTCAAAACCAGGTAATATTCGTGCTTTTGGAAATTCGAAGAAATCGTGCCCAATTGTGCTGGGTGTGGTTTTTTGTTTGACCAAATAAATGAATATCCTTTCAAATTTTTTCCATATTTTCAAAATAAGATAATATTTGTGCGTTTGGAAATTTGAAGAAATCGTGCCCAATCGTGTTGGGTGTGGTTTTTTGTTTGTCCAAATAACCAAATACCCTTTCAAAATTTCAATACATGTGCTTGGAGAATTTTGGGGATGATCTTGAATTCGAGGACTCAGATTGTCGTATCCAATCGTGCTGGATGTGATACTCTATTCCTTCGGAATAAGGAAATCTCAATATTCAACCAAGTTATTTAAAATTATAGAAAAAATGAATAGAATTTCAAAATCATTTCAAACATTTCAACATTAGGACATCAATTAATCGATTTGGTACCAATTTTGGGCGTTATGAGGGTGCTAATCCTTCCTCGCACGTAATCGACTCCCGAACCTGTTTTCTTCTTGAAATTTGTAGACCAAAATTTATTTTATAGGTGACTCGATCACACCTAACAAAAAGGATTGGTGGCGACTCCATATTTTTAAAGTCGATTCCCGTTTTTCAAAACTCGATGAAAAAATGGTTTCGACATGGTTAACCAGTCCATACCAAGAATTATATTGAATTCATCAATTGGCAATAGCATGAGATTTGCCTTAAAATAATGACCTCTAATCATTAATGGGCAATCTTTGCATACCTTATCAAATAATACACTTTTGCCTAAAGGATTGGACACTTTTATCACGAATTCTGTGGACTCTACAGGCATGCTCATGCTAGATACTAATTTCATACAAATGTATGAATGGGTAGACCCCGGATCAATTAAAGCAACAACATTTGTATCATGGAGAGAAAATATACCAGCAATTACATCAAGGGATGACGCCTCTTCACGAGTGTGAATGGAGTAAGTCCTTGCAGGCTCTCTTCCCTCAGATCTCGCAGCTTGCACTCTGGGTGTATTCTTACTACTCGTTCCACTTCCTAGGTTTCTCTGTCGTCTTACTCTAGTAGCTTTTCCAGAGCTCGCACTCTAAATTTTCTCTTTCTCAACCATCTCAGGGCATTCTCTGATAAAATGGTCTTGGGAACCACACTTAAAACAGGCGCTCTCATGGGCTTGGTAGTCACCGGGATGACGTCTGCCACATTGTAGACATTCCGGTCTATTTGGTCAGGTGTTCCCAACACTAGCAACTGAGGTAGTCTGAGCTGTAGTCCCCGAGTACTACCTACTCTTAATTTTATTTGAAAACCTGGCGGAAGTAGCCGATGGGTAGGGAAATCTCTAGACTTTTTGGACGAGGATTGAAATGACTTATTCAACTATCTCTTTCTTGAGTCGCGAGACTCCATCTCAACTTTTCTTTTCTCTTTAACCAATTCCTTGGCTTTACAAGCCCGATCCACGAGCACAAAAAATTCCTTTAACTCGAGGACACCAACAGACAACTTAATGTCTTCATTTAGTCCGTCCTCAAACTCTTACACATGATAGCCTCAGTGGATACACATTCCCGAGCGTATTTGCGGAGCCTTACAAACTCATGCTCATACTCAGTTACTGTCATCTTACCTTGTTTCAATTCAAGGAATTCCTTTCTTTTCTGGTAGATAAACCTCTGACTAATGTACTTCTTCCTGAATTCTTCTTAGAAAAATTCCCATGTGATCCTTTCCCTTGGAACAACCGACACAAGGGTATTCCACCACTGATATACAGAATCTCTTAAGAGAGAAACTACACACTTCATGCACTCTTTAGGTGTGCACGATAACTCATCAAATACCCTGATGGTATTCTTAAGCCAAAACTCTGCCCTTTCCGGATCCTCATCTTTACTAGCCTGGAATTCCTCTGCTCCTTGTTTCCAGATTCTGTCAATCGAAGGCTTTTCTCTTCTTACCACTTCTACCACTTGAGGGGCTACAGGGGTAGATTGAAGAATAGGCGGGGGTGGAGGGGGTTGTGCATTCGGGTTCGTACAAACGAAATCCGTATACCATGCATTCATCATGTGGAGAAATGCTTCCTTAGCCTCTTCTCTTCCTCTCTGACTTACGGTAGTAGGTCTACCTTCATTCTCATTTGGCACTGTCCCTTCAGTGGGAGCCGGTGCGTTACTTTCTACATTATCCGCTACAGCTCTTTCGGGGTCCATTTACTATATGAAAGCACAATTTAAGTCGTCAGGATTCGTCACACTATTATTATATAAATACTCATATGTATGGCATGTATAGCTAGACTCATGCATATACTACATTAGTTCAAGAATTGACTAAACCGTAGCTCTAATACCACTAAAAGTAACACCCCCTACCCGTATTCAACTCCAGAATCGGGTACGAGGCATTACCGAACTTAACTTGCTTGAGTATACAACTATAGGCTATAAAATTTCTTTTCAACTTAAAACTTTTCCTTCTTAACCAAAACATGCATATTATGGGCCTATGGGGCCTTAATGTTACATCTGGAAGGTTTCAGAGTTCAACCGAAAACTTTTACACTCCTTGAAAATTTTTACCTAAATAAGGGTCACACGTCCGTGTGACATTTGATTTCACACGCCCATGTCCCTAGCCCACGTGGAATTTATTTTTCTTTCTAATCTACAGGCATTTTCACACGGCTGGTACACGCCCGTGTCCCTCACATGGCCTAGACACGCACGTGTCCTCCACCCATGGAGCTCTCTGTTTATGATGTCATCAAACCCTTAAGAGCACTCGGCCGGAGCACACGCCCATGTGCTGGCTCGTGTGACGAATCATATTCTCGTAAGTTGATGCAGGGGACATACGACCTATGAACACACCCATGGGGCTGGCCGTGTATCACACACGGCCTAGACACACGCCCGTGTGCCTACCCGTGTGGACAACTAGAGGCTATTTTCCAAGCCTTTTGCCACCCTAAACATAAACTCACTCATTCCACCACAAGTAGCACAAAACATAGCAATATTAAGCTATAAAGAATCCTTAAATCATCACTCATTCAATCCACATTTTACTCAATAAATTGCATGAACTTTCATTTCATTATACTTATCATCATTAAAATATGAACTTGACGAATTTTGGCCAATTCATAATGACCATTTACAAAATGAGTGTAAAACATTAGTAACCAACCCTTTGGCCTTTAAATATGACAGGACACAAAATAATCAAATTCTTATACATGCCATACTCAAAATAAATTAACTTCACTATACCAAAAGAACGATCGATAGTGTGATCCGAGCTTCGACATTTTACGATCCCTGAGCTGGCTGGGCGAAACTACAAGGAAAAGGGAAAAGAGATGGGTAAGCATATAGCTTAGTAAGTTTGCATAAATTAAAGTAACAATAAAAATATCCATGGTGAAATCCATTCATCTCATAGAACAATAACAACTCAAGTATTCAAGTGCTTATGCATACTTACTCATGCTTACTTTTACCCTTCACATATCACAATAGGGTTTCTAAACTCGTATTTTACTCATGGTACCTGTATCACTTCATCACATAATTTAGCACTTATGCTAACTTAAACATAAACTTAAATTATTATCATTCTTACATAACTGGAACTCAATGCTATCCTTGTATAACTTAACTCTATAACATCTTTACTTACTTAGCTCCTTTTCATCTTTATATGCTTAACTCTTTTGCCCGTTGAACTACTCTGAATATCAGAGGATACTCAATCTCATCATATATGTATCTTGATGCCAATGCCATATCCCATATATGGTCTTACATGGGATCACCTCTTGATGTCGATGCCATATCCCAGATATGGTCTTACACGGGATCTCTTAGCTCAATATCGATGCCATGTCCCAGACATGGTCTTATACGAGATCGTACATGGATGGTCTTATACGAGATCCTCCTTTGGTGCCAAAGCCATGTCCCAGACATGGTCTTAAACGGGACCTTCCTTATTCGATGCCGGTGCCATGTCCAAGACATGGTCTTATACTGGATATGCATTTAGAGCCGATGCCATGTCCCAGACATGGTCTTATACAGGTCCTACATTCGGTGCCAGATGCCATGTTCCAGACATGGTCTTTTACGAGACCTTCCTTATCTCATATGGTGACATAGGTATCCTTGTTATTCCGAGTCCTCAACCGGGACTTCTACTTGACATATTCTCATTTCAATCTCATCAAAGCATCATAAATCAACCTCATGGAATATGTATACATTTCTCATAAAATAAAATAATTACAAGTATGATTACATTGTATAACTTTAACTTCATACAAACTTACCTCGATACTCAAAATATGTGTAGATGTGCAATTTAGTCCAACACCTTGTTCTTGCCTCGCTTTCGATCTGGGCTTCGTGTTTCTTGATCTATAGTAACAATTTAACTCATTTAATACTCACATTGACTAAATTGACTCATAATTTATACTTTGGAAAATTTACAATTTTGCCCCTAAACTTTTACATAATTACACTTTTGGCTCTAGGCTCGTAAAATGATTTTCGTTGAACTTTCTTGCATTTCAAGCCTAGTCGAATCATATTCTCAACTATAACAACCTTCAATTTCCACTATTTCACTCACGTATGACCATTTCTATAACTTTTACAATTTGATCCTTTTATGCATTTTCATGAAAATCACTTAGAAAAAGATGTTTATCATACATTAAACTTTCATATTCTTCCATAAAAACATCAAAGTACTTGCATTTCATACATGGGTAATTTTTTTTAACATAAACCCTAGCTCAAAAGATAGCTAGAAATACCTAAACCAAGCTACGAGGATCTCAAGAATACGATAAACATTAAAAATGGGGCTAGGATGCACTTACTATCAAGCTTGAAAGTTGAAGAAACCCTAGCAATGTCTTCCTTTTGATTTTCGGCCAAGTGGGAGGAAGATGGACATGATTTTGGCTTTATTTTCCCATTTAATTCTTTAATTAACGAAAGGACAAAAATGCCATTAAGCCCCTTTCTTGAGATTTTTTTTTCTTCCCATGTCCATTTTTGTCCATCTTAACATATAATGGTCTAATTGCTAAATAAGGACCTCTAGTAATTTTTATAATTCTATTTCATACTTAAATCTTCTAGAATATCATATTTTCTAATCTTTGCTATTTAGTCCTAATGGACAATCTATTCACTGAGTAATAAAATTTCTTCATGAAATTTTCACGCAATCATGCAAACACCTCATAAGCCTCATAAAAATCATTAACACACTTATTTCTACTTCTGACACCACTATTCTGACTAGGCCCTAAATCAGATTGTTACAATAAAAATGTATACAATAGTTACACGAACTTACCTCGACAAAGGTTCGTGTACAAACATCTACTAATTCGACATTTTCCTCTTTTCCTCCTTCTAACTCTGAATTTGGGTTGTTCGGATCTATACAAATAACTTTAATAGTCAATTTCATACATTTTATACTCATTGGGACTCAATTTATGTTCTAGGCAAAATTACCATTTTGCCCCTAACTTTTCCATAATTCCATTTTCGTCCCTAGGCTCGAAAAATGAAACTTGTACAAATTACTCCCTATTCCAAGCCTAACCAAAGCCCCATTACAAATTTATAGCACATGTATTCATAAAATTTTAGAAGTTTTCCTTCAATTTCACAAGTTTACATTTTAGTCCCTAAATCATGTTTTCATCAAAAATCACTTTGTAAAAGTTGTTTATCTATAAAAAGTTATTCATTTTCTACCATAAATTTATAATTTCCAGCATATACATCCATGACCCATTTTTCATACCTTGATAACTTTTCAAATTAATCCCCCAAATAGATAGATTAGACTATCCCTAATCCAAAAATATAAAAATTTTTAAAAACGAGACTTGATTTCATACCTTATTGACCTTGAAAAGTTTTCATCCTCTCTCCTAGGGTTTCCATGGAAATATTTGGGGAAGATGATATGAAATTGTTTTCTTTTTCATTTAATTAAATTGTCATTTAATAACTTTTCATATTTCCAATTTAGTCCTTAGCCTTTTTTTATTTTTCCATGGATGAGTCACCTAGAAAAATCTACATACTTTTCTTAATGGTCTAATTACCATATAAAGACCTCTAGTTTTTAATTTCATAGCTATTTAATCCTTATAGCTACTAGAATTCAACTTTCACATTTTACGCTATTTAGTCCTTCTCGTAATTAAGCACTAAATCGATAAAATTTTCATACCAAAATTTTCACATGTCATATCTATCATAATACGGACCATATAATATAATAAAATAAAAATAAACTTTAATTTCGGATCAAATTTGTGGTCCCGAAACCACTGTTCAAATTTCACCGAAATTTGGGTTGTTACATTGTATGTTATTTTAGCCCTATTTTTAATGATTTTTATGTTTTTGAGATCGTTGCAACTAGGTCCAACTAGCTTGTACCTTTGATTTTGAAACTGTTAAAGATTTTGAATGTTTCCATTGATGAACCTTGTGGTTTTAGATGATAAATGATTAATTTGAAATACTAGTTTTTATTTAAAAGTATTAAATTAAGTGATTTTTGATGAATTTTCTGATTAGGGACTAAATTGTTAAAATAGTAAAAGTACAAGGATTTAATGTGAAATTTTTACATGAATGGGCTGTGTTGGATTCCATAAGTATTTGGATAGGCTCAATTTTGGGTAAAAATGGTTAATTTGCATGTTTTAGGCTCAAAGACTAAATTGAATAAAAGTAAAACTTTTGGGGTAATTTTGTAAAAAATGTAAAAAATGACTAAATTTCATAAATTACATTTTTTACTGTCTAAATTAATAGATTGAATGAAATTATTAATTTAGATCAAGATCAGTTGGAAAATCGAGAAGAATGGAAAATTACCAAAATGCCCATATACTTTGACATTTCTACAATTTTTCCAGGTAAGTATGTATGAACTGTATTATGTATAATGTTGATTAAATTGAATGTTATTATATGATTTTATTGAAAATGAATCAATATATATATGTTATTAAACAATTTATCATGTTATGAAACGACGTAAATCTAATGGCGTACGAGGATTATCGAGCCCCAATTGAACCTTAGGAATTTGTAGGATACAAATGACATGTCATTAGGGTTTACATGTTTGGGTGCTGGTCTTGAATGTCCTTCCGGTGGCTGAGTTCCTGCATGTGTTGCGGATACTCCACAGCTCGTGTGAGCAGCATCGTATAGCTACGTTCCGACTCACAGATTATGTGAGTAGGCCCATTTTCACAACTCGTATGAGCATATATGTAAAGGAATTGACGGACTACGGTTATATGTTTAGCACACTTCGTGTGAGCTATCTCGCGTATCCAACTGTATTCTATTTAGTTCAACGGGCATGAAATTTACAAGGATATTGTAAGTGTTCTATATGAACCCAAGACATGTATGTATGAAAGACTTCGAAATGGTGAATTACATGGAAAATATGTTATGTTGAGATAGATGATAGATCCAATTGAATTATTCTCAAGTACAATGGTTATTCATGTCAAATTCATGTGAATCATGTCTAAATGAACTAACATGTGTTGTTGATGTACTTAGGCTTATGCCAAGTCTGTGGATATGAATGATGTTTATGATTATGCTTGTCCTATGCATATGAAATGGGTAAGAAAAGGGGAAGAAACGGTAAGTACGTAATTGGGATGTATTATGATGTTATAAAAGGTTTAATGTGATAAATGATGTACTTATATGTGAGTAAATTGTCTATGCTATGGTTGAATCTACCTATATTATGGAAAAATACTTTGAGTTGAGAATTAATAATGTTGTTAAAGCTTATGATAAGAATTGGGAATGGAATGGAAAGCAACTAAATTGAAAGGTGTATAATCTTATAAAAAGATTGATGGTTATACATTATGTCCCATAAAATCCTTTCATGTTATGAATTATAAACATATGTGACATTAATGAATTTACTCATTTGTGAGTCAATGATCATATAGATTTATGAATTTTGGCATTAGCATAGGATTAGGATTATTCTAATAAGTTTATTATTGAAATGGAATTTTATGCTTAAAGTTTGTACGAGCTTACTAAGCATACATTGCTTACGTAGTTATTTTCCTTTACCTTATAGATTATCGAAAGCTCGACCGGGTTAGAAGCTTGTCGGAGATCCATCACACTATCCATCGATTATATCAGTAGATTTTGATGTCTTGGTTAAGGTTATAATGACATGCATAGGTGGACTTATGGTTGATGATTAGTTGAATGTTAGTTGATGAGTTTGGAATGTATAGGTCAGTTTGGGTGATGAAGCATTGGTACATTAGGTGCCTTGTTGATATGTGTTAACTTGATAATGTGTTAAAGCATGTTTGAATGGCCAAAGTGATATATGATGAATTGACCTCAACATGGCCAAGATATGGTATGCTTTGGTACGGCTTTGAATAGATGTACATGATTGAAATATGGTTTGTATAAATGTTGATTGCTGGAACCATCTAGATATGGTTAGATTTGTGTCATTTAAATGGCCTTGATGGTTGGAGTGGAAATGGTCATTTGAAGTTGTGTTTTGAATAACCAAATTGGTATGTTTGAATGTGATTTTGGCATGTGGTCAATTATGGTATAACTTGGTATGGAATTAAACTATATATGTATATATGGATAAGTTATGGTCAAATATGTATAAGTTAGATATATGTATATTTGGGATGCATGAAAACTATAGTTCAAATGATAAGTTCTAATGACAAGGTATAAGTTAAGCATGACACCTTTTAAAATGGTAGCAAGGTGATCAATTATGCATACGTGTTGTTAAGTTGAGTGCTTGCTTTGAAGTGCCTTTTGGGCATATTGGTTGTATGGATAAATACCATATTTATCTAGCTTTATTATGCATGTTTTAGGTATATTTTTGAATGCTTGAAATAGGTACAAGGGCTCGTATGTATGAGCATATTTTGGGTGAAAGAAATGGCTTGAAAATGGCCTATTTCTTGTCCACAGGGCATAAGTGGAACGACGAAAATGTGCAAGTGTACACAATCGCAACAAGTAATAAAGTGACAAGTAAATGTGGAGTTATTGTACCCACAGGGACTGTGAAAAGATTTATTTATGAATTCTATTTAAAACACTTTGGTGAAGAAAATTATTTTGTTTGAAGAGGGTGATTAAAAACTAAGATTTTAAACTAAGTAAACTAAATAAATAAATCTCAAATGCACGATTTCAAAATATGATTTTAATCTAGATGACATAATTGTGTTAGATTAATTACATTTCTTAACTTAGAATTATTAAACTCATGTTATATTGTTACGAATAAATTCATGGCAACTCGGTAATGTGCAAACTTATGAACATACTCACCTACCAAAATCCATTCATCTATTGACTATATTCCTATGTCAATTTAACCGATTAAACAAATCTTAATAGGCAAATATGTTATTGCACATACATACTTATTAAATCGAAATAATCTCTTGTACATATCTCTATGTCAATTCAAACGATTAATTAAATCTAATAACCACATAAAAGACTATGTGAGATAACAAAGTATCCCTACCTTGAAACAGTTTAATCACAATAATCTTGCAAGTTATGCAAGGAAAATGTATCGTCAGATACCGTTGCTAATTTAACCCTCAGCTACCTTCGATGATTAAACATGCACTGATTAAGTATTGTGTCCATTAATTACAATTTCGATCCGTTTAAATAATTAATTCATTATCTACCTCACAATTGTAATGCAAGAATAACTTAGTCATGATTTTACTTAATCAAGCATCTTACCGAGGCCTATAACAACATAGACACAATTTTAACAATTTTAGCAAACGAAATGCAATCAACCTAACACGAATTGTAACATCCTAGATTAGGGGGTTATGCGTTCGTGCGTAATTCATGAGATAGTTGGCTCAGTGGGTGTATTGGATGTGATCTGAGGAGTTTTAGGAACCCTAAGATGTAAGGAAATGTATGGAAATGTAAGGAAATGTAAGGAAATGCCTTGTCTTGGAAATGTAAGGAAATGTCCTGGAAATGTAAGGAAATGATTTAGAAATGATTCAAAAGAGGAAAGTGAACATTTCTAGAAACTTGGAAATGTAAGGAAATGTTAAGTTTAAAGGAGGCAAACAGAAATTTTTGGAAACTTGGAAATGTAAAGAAATGTCAAGTTTTAAAGTTTAAAAAGAGGAAACTAAGACAAGGTGGCCATAAGAAAATTAATAGGAGGAATTTGACACACAAACAGGCTTGGAAAAGTGGCCCGAAGATATCACTTAAGGCCCAAGTGAGTGACGCCACAAGCTATGCAAGTGGGCCTGAGTTTGAGTCACTTAGGGAGCAAAATAAAGTTTTTATTTTTGCTATGGGGAGCTGAGAGATGGACGGCTACAAGGCTTTTAAAAGAGGAGTTTTATTCTCTTTAAATTTCGGCTAAATAGGGGATAAATAATGGATTTATTTTAGATTATTTTCAAGAGATAAATGAGGATTTATTCTTTAATTTTTAAATAAAGTGATAAAGATATGAGAGTGGTGGCCAAGTAAGGGACTCTAGCCTAGTAATTTTGGCTATAAAAGGAAGAGTAAGGCTATTCTTCATTCATTCTTTTCTCTTCAAGAAAACCTCTGCCGAAATTCTCTAAAGTTTCTCCTCTTCTCTCTGCCGAATTCTCTCTGCCATTATTCTCTTTTTCTCTTTTCTTTTCTTCTTCTATTACAAACACAACCAGAAGCCGAAGATACCAATAGCCTAGTCGATTTCTCACTAAGCCTCAAGAGCCGAAATTGTTATCCACATCAAAGCCATAGCCGAATACTGCTAAGGGTTCAAGCAAGAGTTCCATCGAATTCTTTAGTAAGGGTAAGATTAGGTTAGATTCTCATTCTATTTCTTTTAAGGCTGTCGAAATTAAGATTCTAATACCATTAATATCTGTTGCCGAAGAGATCTTTCGAGATTTACTAAGTGTCGACTACAAGGAAGGAGAAGTTCTTTTCCCGAAGGTACACCATAAGCCGCGTGTTCCCTAGTTATTCGGTGAGTTTCGGGATTTAAAATCCACAAGGTAAGTGTCTATAGCATTCAGCCAAGGCCTATTTTAGTAGTTAGATCTATTATTATGTGTTTTAAGCCGAAAACTAACAGATTCAAGGGATCTAGTGAGTAGCCGATTTCAAAGGAGAAGAATACAAGTTTTCGGGATTTGACTATAGTCAATTCGACAACAAGGTAGGTTTTAAGAATACAAACCCTACTAGGATTTGGTTTTATAGGCTTTATGCTAAATAGTAAGTGATTAATCAAATGTAGGAACTTGAGATCTAAGGCATTAGATCAAGCTTTTCGGGATTTAAGTGAATCGCTAAGCAAATCAGGTGTGTACCCCACACTATTTCTCAATATGTTTTATGGCATGTAATAAATATATGTATGTGATATCTGTATGTGTGTTATGAATGTGCTAACTAGTACAGTGGAAATTGTGATATGGATACCCTTATGGGGTATGCCAATAATCTGGTAAGTACCAACTCTGATGAATTGTGATTATTGATATGAATGTGTGATAATATGCGAAATAACATGTACATGCATTATCATGGCATTATTTTATGTTGCATGTGCATGGGTGGGACATGATATGAAAGAAGGACAGGGTGTACTTCGGGTACATGGTTTTGGTGTTAGCTACGGCTACATCGTGGATTGACGTTGACTGAGGTCACGTTGTGGATTAATTACGATTTAGTTCGCGTGGTTTGATGAGTGGCTATGAGCCTCATCGTGGTTGATATCGGCTATGTGCCATATCGTGGTTGATGATATATTTATCATCGTGGTTTTGGTGTTAGCTACGGCTACATCGTGGATTGGCGCTGACTGAGGTCGCGTTGTGGATTTTTGTGCTTTATTGCACGCGGATGGCATTGAATGCCTTTTGGGAGTGAAAAGGAGAGGGTGATTTATTAATCCCCTAGTGTGTGGTAGGCTGGATAAGGGGGTGTGTAGAGGATGGACCCTAGGCTGGGTTGGGCTTCATAATTGCATAATCTTGTATGTGAATATGTGAACTCTATTAATGTGGAAAAGGGCCAAGCCCAGTATATGAATGTGGATCAGTGTGGAAATGGGCTAAGCCCAGTATGTGGAAATTATGTGGTTAACTACCCTATTAGATGAATGTGATATGAATATGGGCCAAGCCCAGAATGTGTTATTATGTGAATATGTTATGTAAGGTATGCCTAAATCTATTTGGACTTAGTGTCGTGTACACATTGAGTCTGTTGACTCACCCAATTGTGGGAACATTTTTCAGGTGATGATCAATAATGGACCGGGTCGGCAGGAGCTTAAAGGTGGCCATGCACAGCAAGAAATTTTCGATTTGGACTTTTATTTTATTTAAGTATTTTTCTTTAAATTTTAATTTTGGGATTATTTGATGTAATAAGGCCATAGTTGAATTTCTCTATTTTTACTTTTATTTGTTATGACTGCGAATTATTATTAATTAATGGATTAAATAAATTTATTTTAAAACAAACCCTAAATGTTTGTCACCTAAAGTAAAGGATTTTAGTAAAATAAACTTGTTTTCAATCCAAGCCCAACCCAAAACAATAATTTTCTTTCAAAACACACAAGTTTTTCATAAGGAACAAAAGAACTTTGAACCGGTTTACTTGAGGAACATACCAAATCTGGTCAAAGCTCGTGGGCCGGGTTTGGGGTGTTTCAATTTGGTATCAGAGCCCAGTTTCAAAACCCTCGGCCTGGGGTTTAAGGCCCAAAACATTTTCAAATCTAGCCCAAATGAGTTTTCATGAAAATATTTTTGAAACTAAGCAGGTTTTTCTGGCATGGCACCTAAGTCTCCGACCCGAAGTCCACAAGGTAAGTACCCCTATCCATTTGTGTGAACTATAGTATGAATTGTAGAAGGGTAGAAATGGAATGGAACGTAGAATAGCATGATAAGTACTTGAACCCTAGGACTAGTTTACCCCAACAAATCACATAAGACTTAAATGCCTAATTAAACAAACCTGTGTCTAAGTCGCCGAGTTAGGGTGTGGCAACCATTGTGCGCATGTCTAGGATTGGTATTCGGTGGGAGCTTGGTATTTAAGCAGTCCGCGTGACTCACCTCCTCTCCACTCGAATCCTACCTGGTGCGTAGCTTCGGTTCACCCTAACCAAGAGGACTTACTCATGGGCTAAACCTTTAACTAAAACCCTAAAGGGACCAGCCGCATTTTCATGGAAACCCTAGTTTTAAAAATTTTAAAAATTACCCTTTTGAATTGCAAACACGATTTTATAAAATTCTCTCAAATATTCTTGATTTGTGAAAATTACTAAAATACCCCTAGTTGTAAAATTACGAAATTGCCCCTAACTTACAAAATTTCCAAAATAACCCTGATTTTCAAACTTTTTGCAACATCACCGATTTGGAAAACAGATTCTCAAAAAGAACCCTCAAGTTTTACAAATTTTGAAATACCCTTGATTCAGTAAGATTTACAAATTTGCCCTGGTTTATTACCAAAATACCCCGAGTTCCAAAATTACCGAAATACCCCTGTAATTTCAAAATTTCTGAAATACCCCCGGGATTTCAGAAATTACCAAAATACCCTTATTGACAAAATCACCAAGAAACCTTATTTTGACAAATTACGAAAATACCCCTGTAGGGCAAATTACGAAAATACCCTTGGGTAGTGGAAAAACAACAATGAAAACTACAACATTTCTCTGAATGAACGAAAGTTCATAATTGATTGATGAATGTATGAATGTAAAGACTGTGTGCATGTATGAATACGAAAGAACCACTCCTAAAATTCTTCTCATAAAACTTCTTCGCGGGTAATAAGTGAAACAAGGACTAATGCATAAAACTTTGTAATCAGATTAAATCGTGACGTTAGAAATAAGTTTTAGGGGACGTGAACTTAGAGATTGTGCCTAGAAAGTATGATGGTTCTATTAAGATCAGAGTGCGCAGCGTAAGCATAGTGCGGTGAGAAGGATTGTACGACTGTTAATAAGTAATTTCGAGGACGAAATTATTTTTAAGGAGGGTAGAACTGTAACATCCTAGATTAGGGGTTATGCGTTCGTGCATAATTCATGAGATAGTGGGCTCAGTGGGTGTGTTGGATGTGATCTGAGGAGTTTTAGGAACCCTAAGATGTAAGGAAATGTATGGAAATGTAAGGAAATGTAAGGAAATGCCTTGTCTTGGAAATGTAGGGAAATGTCCTGGAAATGTAAGGAAATGATTTAGGAATGATTCAAAAGAGGAAAGTGAACATTTCTGGAAACTTGGAAATATAAGGAAATGTTAAGTTTAAAGGAGGCAAACAGAAATTTTTGGAAACTTGGAAATGTAAAGAAATGTCAAGTTTTAAAGTTTAAAAAGAGGAAACTAAGACAAGGTGGCCTTAAGAAAATTAATAGGAGGAATTTGACACACAAACAGGCTTGGAAAAGTGGCCTGAAGATATCACTTAAGGCCCAGATGAGTGACGCCACAAGCTATGCAAGTGGGCCTGAGTTCGAGTCACTTAGGGAGCAAAATAAAGTTTTTATTTTTGCTATGGGGAGCTGAGAGATGGACGGCTACAAGGCTTTTAAAATAGGAGTTTTATTCTCTTTAAATTTCGGCTAAATAGGGGATAAATAATGGATTTATTTTAGATTATTTTCAAGAGATAAATGAGGATTTATTCTTTAATTTTTAAATAAAGTGATAAAGATATGAGAGTGGTGGCCAAGTAAGGGATCTAGCCTAGTAATTTTGGCTATAAAAGGAAGAGTAAGGCTATTCTTCATTCATTCTTTTCTCTTCAAGAAAACCTCTGCCGAAATTCTCTAAAGTTTCTCCTCTTCTCTCTGCCGAATTCTCTCTGCCATTATTCTCTTTTTCTCTTTTCTTTTCTTCTTCTATTACAAACACAATCAGAAGCCGAAGATACCAATAGCCTAGTCGATTTCTCACTAAGCCTCAAGAGCCGAAATTGTTATTCACATCAAAGCCATAGCCGAATACTGCTAAGGGTTCAAGCAAGAGTTCCATCGAATTCTTCAGTAAGGGTAAGATTAGGTTAGATTATCATTCTATTTCTTTTAAGACTGTCAAAATTAAGATTCTAATACCCTTAATATCTGTTGCCGAAGAGATCTTTCGAGATTTACTAAGTGCCGGCTACAAGGAAGGAGAAGTTCTTTTCCCGAAGGTACACCATAAGCCGCGTGTTCCCTAGTTATTCGGTGAGTTTCGGGATTTAAAATCCACAAGGTAAGTGTCTATAGCATTCGGCCAAGGCCTATTTTAGTAGTTAGATCTATTATTATGTGTTTTAAGCTGAAAACTAACAGATTCAAGGGATCTAGTGAGTAGCCGATTTCAAAGGAGAAGAATACAAGTTTTCGGGATTTGACTATAGTCAATTCGACAACAAGGTAGGTTTTAAGAATACAAATCCTACTAGGATTTGGTTTTATAGGCTTTATGCTAAATAGTAAGTGATTAATCAAATGTAGGAACTTGAGATCTAAGGCATTAGATCAAGCTTTTCGGGATTTAAGTGAATCGCTAAGCAAATTAGGTGTGTACCCCACACTATTTCTCAATATGTTTTATGGCATGTAATAAATATATGTATGTGATATCTGTATGTGTGTTATGAATGTGCTAACTAGTACAGTGGAAATTGTGATATGGATACCCTTATGGGGTATGCCAATAATCTGGTAAGTACCAACTCTGATGAATTGTGATTATTGATATGAATGTGTGATAATATGTGAAATAACATGTACATGCATTATCATGGCATTATTTTATGTTGCATGTGCATGGGTGGGACATGATATGAAAGAAGGACAGGGTGTACTTCGAGTACGTGGTTTTGGTGTTAGCTACGGCTACATTGTGGATTGACGTTGACTGAGGTCACGTTGTGGATTAATTGCGATTTAGTTCGCGTGGTTTGATGAGTGGCTATGAGCCTCAACGTGGTTGATATCGGCTATGTGCCATATCGTGGTTGATGATATATTTATCATCGTGGTTTTGGTGTTAGCTACGGCTACATCGTGGATTGGCGCTGACTGAGGTCGCGTTGTGGATTTTTGTGCTTTATTTCACGTGGACGGCATTGAATGCCTTTTGGGAGTGAAAAGGAGAGGGTGATTTATTAATACCCTGGTGTGTGGTAGGCTGGATAAGGGGGTGTGTAGAGGATGGACCCTAGGCTGGGTTGGGCTTCATAATTGCATAATCCTGTATATGAATATGTGAACTCTATTAATGTGGAAAAGGGCCAAGCCCAGTATATGAATGTGGATCAGTGTGGAAATGGGCTAAGCCCAGTATGTGGAAATTATGTGGTTAACTACCCTATTAGATGAATGTGATATGAATATGGGCCAAGCCCAGAATGTGTTATTGTGTGAATATGTTATGTAAGGTATGCCTAAATCTATTTGAACTTAGTGTTGTGTACACATTGAGTCTGTTGACTCACCCCATTGTGGGAACATTTTTCAGGTGATGATCAATAATGGACCGGGTCGGCAGGAGCTTAAAGGTGGCCATGCACAGCAAGAAATTTTCGATTTGGACTTTTATTTTATTTAAGTATTTTTCTTTAAATTTTAATTTTGGGATTATTTGATGTAATAAGGCCATAGTTGAATTTCTCTATTTTTACTTTTATTTGTTATGACTGCGAATTATTATTGATTAATGGATTAAATAAATTTATTTTAAAGCAAACCCTAAATGTTTGTCACCTAAAGTAAAGGATTTTAGTAAAATAAACTTGTTTTCAGTCCAAGCCCAACCCAAAACAATAATTTTCTTTCAAAACACACAAGTTTTTCCTAAGGAACAAAAGAACTTTGAACCGATTTACTTGAGGAACATACCAAATCTGGTCAAAGCTCGTGGGCCGGGTTTGGGGTGTTTCACGAATTAAATTCAAGCTAAATTGATTAAACTAAGAATTCCAAAAACATAAATATTCATAGATATGTTCATCATAACAACAACAAAAATTAAAGACATAGAGAACAAGAATCAAATCCGGTGTTTTTCCGAGGCTTTACTAGTTTGCTCCGTTCTTCCTTCTCTGTTGTTATCGTTGACCAAGGCTGCTATGAACACTTAATTGCTGCTCCAAATGGCTGATGAATGCCCCTTTTCCAAGAGGAGAAATCGACAAGAGAGCAAGGGAATTTGGAATGGTAAAGAAGAGAGAAAGTGGAGAGAAGAGAGAAAAGATGTGAATGCTTGAGATGTGTCTGAAATGACCAGCCTAAGGGGGTTTTTATAGCTAAAGAGGGCTGCTAAAAATAGCTAAAAATATCATCCAAGGAGCCCTCCCTTGGCCGGCCACACATGTGGCAAGGTTGATAGTTTAAACTTTGCTAATTTAGGTTTGGGCAAGTCTATAAAGCCACCAATTGTGGAGGGGTTTGTTTGCAACTTGAAAAAGTCTTCAAGGGCCTCTTTGAAAGCTAAATAATCAGCCAATAAGCTGATTTGGGTCAGCATATGGACGGTTTTGGGCTGTCCACTTCTTGGTCAGTTCGGTTCACTCGGTTCGGCTCAACTGGACTACTTTTTCATAATTAATTAATAATAATTTATTTAATCCAAATTAAATTGGATAGAAATTAAAATTAATTATATCATGAATTAATAAACATAATTGGACTGACTTAGGCTAACAATTAATTCGCCTTGATACTTCAAATTGCTTATCGATTTTGAACTTTCAGCAGTGTCTGCCGAGTAATTTTTTGCCCTTTGTGCACATCTGTCAAAAAATGATCAAAATTAATCAAAATTAATAATAAAATTAATTAAAATTCAACATGTTCATAATTTAAGTGCAATTTAATTATTTGATAAAAATTAATTATTTTTTGATAAGAATTTTATCAAAATTGCATTAATTTAAGTTAAAAAGGGCATGAAAAAATGTGTATATTTTTGTGTTTCCAATAAGACACGGGCGTGTGTCTCAGTCGTGTGTGACACACAGTCACGCGACACAGCCGTGTGTCCCTTATAAGTTTTTATAGGTTGCATTTTGAGAGTTAGACGGGCTGGTACACAGGCGTGTGGCTTGCCCATGTGAACCAAGTCAGAGAGTTACACGGGCACTGATACGGGCTGGAACATGGCTGTGTGTCCCTAATTCGAATGCCCACACGGCCTGAGACACCGGTGTGTGACCCTTGTAGTATGAATTTTTCTATCTTTTTCCATGAAGTTCTAAATGTTTCGATTTAGTCCTGAATCATTTCTAAAGTGTTTCTAAGGCCTCAGGGGCTCGAAAAAAGGGACATTATGCAAGTGATTGCATGGACTATGATATGATTTGTGAAATGTTTGAGAATGAATGTTTTTATGCTAAAAGTTTTCGATAATGCTTCGTAACCCTATTCCAGCAACAGATACAAGTTAGAGGTGTTACAAATGCATTTCTCGACATCGATTTCCTTGAATCTTTACAGGTTTGGAAGCCTGAATCTGTGTTGTAACAGTCCGATTTAGACCTTAGTCAGAATAGTAGTTTCAGGACCACAAATCCTAGTCTAAAAAATATTTTAATATTATTTTTTGTGGTTATAGTATGTGAATTGACATGTGTGAAATTTTCGTGATTTAATTTTATCGTTGTGTGCTCGATTTGACAAAAGGACCTAATCGCATAAAATGCAAAAGTAGCTTTCTATTTGTTAAAGTGCTTATTAGCTATAGTTAATTAAATGTGAGGTCCTTATTATATGATTAGACCATAATTATTGGATTATGACATAAATGGTCATCCATTATAAGTTTGATTAATGTTTTAATTAAGGGCATTTTAGTAATTGTGTTAATAAAGGTTTATTAAATAAAACAAAGTTAAAATATGCATATATTCTTGCATGACCAATCGAAAATTGAGAAAAGAAATAAGGTTTGAAGCTTGGTGAATTTCGGCACTTTCAAATCTTGATTTAGGTATGTTCTTTGCTCGGTTTTTGAAATTTTTATGTTTTTGAGATCGTTGATTTGTCATCTACCTAGCCCATGTCTCAATTTCTGAATTTGATGAAGATTGTGAGTTATGCCATTGAGGATTTTGTAAGCTTTGTGATGTTAGTTGTTGAAATATGAAAGATATGTGATAGATTAATATGTTTTGTCTTTGAATTTTTGATGAATTTGACTATTTTGGGTTAAATTGTGAAAATGTGAAATTAAGGGAATTAAATGTGAAATAAATGAAAGATATGGGCTCATATGAACTATATGAATATTCGGCCAAGTATGGGAAACATGAAATTATGTGTATTTTGTGATTTTATGAAATAGGGACTTAAATGTCAAAATGTGAAAATGTGAGGGCTAATTTGTAAAATGCCCTAAATATGTGTTTATGAATTGAATTGAATGATTTGGCGAATAAAGGAGTTAAATTTGAATGTGTATAGATCAGGAACCAAAGAAAACAGAATTAGATCAGGGGAAATCAAAAATAGTTGAATAGCTGTTAGTTTCCATTTTTTCCTGTACGAGGTAAGTCTATATACAAATAAATGTATTGGAGTTGATTTATTCATGCTTATATGAAATTGAATTGTGATGAATAACTATGGAAGATACATATGTAATCTCTGAGAAAGTATCGACAATGTGTTAATGTCCGAAAAGCCCCGTATGAACCTTAGGAATAGTTAGGATACATATGTCATGACATAGGGTTGCGATATGTGTTATCGTGTAAGACCACGTCTGGAATGTTCCCATCGATTTGTAATTTATGTTTAAGACCATGTCTGGGACATTTTCATCGTAAATGATTTCGTGTAAAACCCTGTCTGGACAGTGGCATCAATATTTGATTACATGTAAGACCACGTCTAGGATGTTGGCATTGTACGAGCTTTCAGAGATATCTAAGCATCCTTATGGATTCTGAATGTGTAACACCCCCAAACCCGGCACACGAGCCTGACCAGATCTGGTCATGTCACTGCGGAAAGACTGTTAAAAATCTTTTGACATTAGCATTAAACACAAAAAATATATTAATCTTTGAAAATCCATGTCTATTTGATATTGTATGAAAAAGTTTGATGTTATTATAATGCCCAAAATTAAACTTTAGCGAATATATAAAACTAATTTGAAAATAAATAAAGTTGTTAAAATTTAAAACATCATCACATAGTATTCAATTTAACCAAACCTTAATTAAAATGATAATGAAATGATTCCAAAAATAAATAAAAAGCCCTTATTACAATCAATATTTAGCCAAATACTTAATATAAATAAGCTTAAAATATTTAAACTCTTCCTTCTGCATGGGTCACCATGTGTCCTCCCCGATCCCTGTCCAATACTACGCATCACCTGAAATGGTTAAGAAAAATAGGGTGAGTCCACAGACTCAGTGCATAATCATAACACGTATTTCCACACGTACGGGCTTGGCCCAATACCATACTATTCTCATAGCAAATCATGCAAATATGCATCTCAGCCCAACCTACCTTCCCACCGTAACACCAACCTTAGCAGACCCCCTGCCTAAGGCCGTGGCTAGTCCACCACTGATCACATCGTGATCCACAGCATTCTACCTTGGCAAGCTCGCTGCTCAAGGTCGTGGCTGAGCCACCGATCACATCGTGATCCCAACAGTAATCCATCTACGGTGATGAACTTAGCTATCAACCGCCGAGATGGGCACCAAGCCAACATCTCCCTTGATGATGCACACAGCAACTCATCAAGCGCTAATGTAGCCCGAAGCTATCATTAGACCACGTACATCATATGTACACCCTCTTCCTTTATCGAATCAAACCCAAGTCCCATGCAAATATGTAAATGCTACATGTTAAGTCTTCATATAAAATGAGTATACATCTCATATCATTACCACATCATATATTTACATATGCATCATAATAACATAATACCAAAGGCTTACTCACCTGATATCCGATTTCCCAAAATATGGTATTCACCACCTAACCCCACATCATTCATATACATAAGCATTAGCAAGAAATTAACCGAAGAAATAGTGCGATGATTACGCACCTTAACACTTGCAGTTCTAAACTTTCAATCCCGATGCTATCGCTTAGCGAAACAACTGCTATTTGCCTATAGCTATCACCTGCTGCTAGCCCACACCCCGGTGGCCAATCTCGAACTGCCGAGACAGCTCTCTTCTTAAACTTCGGGATAGGGGCTTTCCCTTGCCCACCTTGACTGGTTGCCTCCATCAAAACGCTTAATCAGGTAAACTCGTTAAACCTCCAAATCATAAACTAAGTAACAAATCTTAATAAATATTCCTTACCAACACCACTTACTAACGTCGATTGCTAACCAACTAGGGCTTGGCTGAATTCCTCAAAATCCCAGAGTACCTCCACTAAATGATTACAAAGAAATCCCGAAGAGGTCTATACTATTTCTAATATTCGGTCAAGGTGCTACCAAATAAAAGAAAGGAAACAAGGCACAAAGGTGGGGAGTAGATTCGGCTAACAAAAGAAAATCAATGGAAAGGAGATAGAAGTTTCGGCCAAAAAGGTTTGAGAAGAGGAGAGAAAGGTATGGGGGTGTACTTTCGGTTTAGCACAAAATGGAAGCAAAGAAAGATGAAAGAGTGAGTGATTCGGCTAAGGATCCAAAAGAAGAAAGTATAAGATGCAATGGAGGTTTCGGCTCAGGTGAAATGGAAAGAATAAATGGAGAATTTGGCTAAGTCTTGAAATGGTGAAGCAATTTCGGTAAGAAAGCAAATGGAACCAAAGTGTGGCCAAAGGTGAGCTCTCCCCTATTTATACTACTAAATTCGGCCAACAACTCAATCCCCACAAAATCCCAAAAATTCCTCCTACTTTCACTCTATACCAACCCTTCAAAAATTCAAAATAAACTCCCACTCATCTCTTCTCCTAGCCATCCATTCAAAACATTTTGAACAAGTCAAAATCCCCCTTTTAAGGTGCCAAAACCGAAACCAACTCTTCCCCCTTGCTCATGACGCAAAAACAAAAGAAAATACTGCCTTTGCAGCTTGAACCTGAGACCCCAAAGCCCCCTTGAGGCGTCACTTCTCCATGCCTTATGTGGCGCCTCCTTGCCACTCCACCAAAGACATTCTTGTGTCATATCTTCACCAAAATTTCTCTTAAGACCCAACTTTGCCAAGCTCCCCTTTTAACCACTAAAACTAAAAATTTCCTAAGGCATTCCCCCACCACCTAGGGTTCTCAAGACCCCTAAAACTCACCCGACCACACACTGAAGCATGCCAACCCCTGAGTTATGCCCTAAATGCATAACCCCTAGAACCAGGGTGTTACAATTCTACCCTCCTTAAAATAATTTCGTCCTCGAAATTTCTTGTCTAGACTAACACCACACTACGCTATAGCTGCGCACTCTGATCTTAAAGAGTTATCATATTTCTAGGCACAGTATCTATCATACTCAAGGTTCTAGATACTTTACGAGCAACAAAGTAAACAGTCACCAAAACGAACAAAACAACAGAGAATATTCCAAACATAAGATACTTACCCGCTGACACATCCGGCACATCATTATCCTCCCTCCGACGGACCGCATAAACCAGACCTGGCTGTCTTGCCTCAGTGCCACCATTACTGCGACCTACTGCTCCACGACCTCGGCCGGAACCATTCCTTCCCTGGTTCGGACCACGACCTCTTGTCGCCTGCTGACCACCTCTGCTCGGCTGCACATAACCTTGGCCTACTGTCCGAGTCCTATTCAGATCCTGGGTACAATCCTTAACCAGATGAGACTTGGACTTGCATCTAAAGCATTCCCGAACCCGATTCCAGCACTCGCCAACATGATACCTTCCGCACTGCGCACACGGACGATCTGGATTTCCGGCGGCTGGCTTAGCAATACGAATAGGAGTCTCGACCCTTGGTCTTTTCTGAACCCTCTCAAACACTTCTGGCGATCCAACACTTCTCTTATCACGGTTTCTTTCTCTGTTGTGCCTCTCAGCCTTCTTGACCTCCTCAGCTATCCGAGCTTTCTCCACTAAAACGGCGAAATCTCTTTCTCGCTGCGGAGCAATCAAAACTCGCAGCTCATCTCGCAGCCCATCTTTAAATCTAACGCATCTCTCATAATCGGTAGCCACGATACCTCGAGCATACCGGCTCAATCGCAGAAACTCAGCCTCGTACTCCGCTATCGATTTGCTTCCTTGCACCAAATTGAGGAACGCCTTCCTCTGAGCGTCCACATAGCTTGCTCCGACATACTTCCCTTCGAACTTGAGCTTAAAGTAACCCCAGTCCACTCGATCCACAGGGGTACTTTCCTTAACAGTGAGCCACCATTGGTAGGCTTCATCCCGCAGCAACGAAACAACACCCTTAAGCTTCTCCTCAGCAGCTAAGTCTAGGTCGTCCATAATCCTTTCCACTGCCTCAAGCCAGTATTCTGCCACGTTCAGAGCTACCCCAGACACTCCTCTGAAAACTACGGCTCCATTCGACCTAAGTCTTTCGGGCACTGACTTCCGAGTCCCACTACCCCAATTGGCTCCTGCCACTCGCTCAAGCGCCCGCAGCATAGCCTGCGATATTGCGTCGTCTCCTCCAGTCTGATCCTGCTGTTCCACCTCAACAGCTGGTGGCGGCACATCGCTCTCTCACCCATGGCGAGACCCAACCGATTCCGATACTGACATCCTGCCTCTACCACGTCCACGAGTATTGCGACCACGCCCTCTAGAACTCATAACTAGCGCCTCGATTTAATCTGATTAAAGGTTTTATGCATCAGAAATTTTGTTCCACTATTTATCCACGAGCAATTTTATGAAAAGAAGTTTCCGAGAGTAGCTCTTTCGATCAATCAAAGTTTCATTCCCAACCTAGGGGTAGTTTCGTCATTTTTCCTAAAGGGGTATTTTGGTAATATCTCAGGGTCAATTTTTGAAAATAGTTTTCCAACTTAAAAATATTTCAAAATTTACAAATTCACAGGGGTCATCTTGAAAATTTTGTTTTTCAAACCAGAGGTGTTGCAAGAATTTCAGAAATCGGGGTTATTTCAGTAATTTTGGAAATCATGGGTATTTTCGTAAATCCCCCAAATCGGAATATCACAATATTTCACAAAATACGATTTTATGATATTTGGTAAAATAGGAATATTTCAGTAAAAGTCGAGACAAATCTAAAAATTTAGAACCCAAGGGTATTTTGGTAATTTTATCAACCAGGGGTGTTTTCGTAAATTCTCACAAACCAGGGTATCTTAATATTTCGAAACCTCAAGATTTTGGTATTTTGTAAAGTAAAAATCATTTTATCAAAAGTTGAGGGTAGAACGGTAATTTTACAACACAGGGGCATTTTTGTAATTTTGCCACTAGGGCATTTTGGAAATTTTGTAAATCGAAAAACGTCTTTCAAAATTGGATTTAGGGTTTCACAAACCAAAGGGGTAAATTTGAAAAAAAAATTTAAAATAGAGGGTTTTTTAAAAAAAAAATAGCAAGGCTAATTCCCTTTCGGGTTTTAGTAACGGGTTAAGCCTATGAACAAGTCCTCTTGGTTAAGGTGAACCGTAGCTACGCACTAGGTAGCATTCAAGTAAAGAGGAGGTGAGTCGCTAGGACTGCTTAAATACCAAGCTCTTACTGAATACCATTCCTAGACATGCGTACCATGGTTGCCACACCTTAACTCGGCGACTTACTTCACAGGTTTGTTTAGTAATCTTTAAGTCTTATGCATATGTTTGAGTAAACTAATCCTAGGGTCCAAAAAGTCTTAATATTCTAATCTACGAGCCCAACTAAACCCATAACAATTCATACAAACAAATCACTTTCAAAAGTCCGAAGTACTTACCTGGTGGACTTCGGGCCGGAGGTACAGGTGCCATGCCAAAATATCATAAAAAAACTTTTTATAACAGCCCACATTTCGAAAAGCCCATTTTGAAAACGTTTTTGGGCCCAAAACCCTCAAAACTGAGTTTTGAACCTGGCTCTGATACCAAACTGTAACACCCCCAAACCCGGCCCACGAGCCCTGACCGGATCTGGTTATGTCACTGCGGAAAGACTGTTAAAAATCTTTTGACATTAGCATTAAACACAAAAAATATATTAATCTTTGAAAATCCATGTCTATTTGATATTGTATAAAAAATTTTGATGTTATTATAATGCCCAAAATTAAACTTTAGCGAATATATAAAACTAATTTGAAAATAAATAAAGTTGTTAAAATTTAAACATCATCACATAGTATTCAATTTAACCAAACCTTAATTAAAATGATAATGAAATGATTCCAAAAATAAATAAAAAAGCCCTTATTACAATCAATATTTAGCCAAATACTTAATATAAATAAGCTTAAAATATTTAAACTCTTCCTTTTGCATGGGCCACCATGTGTCCTCCCCGATCCCTGTCCAATACTACGCATCACCTGAAATGGTTAAGAAAAATAGGGTGAGTCCACAGACTCAGTGCATAATCATAACACGTATTTCCACACGTACGGGCTTGGCCCAATACCATACTATTCTCATAGCAAATCATGCAAATATGCATCTCATCCCAACCTACCTTCCCACCGTAACACCAACCTTAGCAGACCCCCTACCTAAGGCCGTGGCTAGTCCACCACTGATCACATCGTGATCCACAGCATTCTACCTTGGCAAGCTTGCTGCTCAAGGTCGTGGCTGAGCCACCGATCACATCGTGATCCCAACAGTAATCCATCTACGGTGATGCACTTAGCTATCAACCGCCGAGATGGGCACCAAGCCAACATCTCCCTTGATGATGCACACAGCAACTCATCAAGCGCTAATGTAGCCCGAAGCTATCATTAGACCACGTACATCATATGTACACCCTCTTCCTTCATCGAATCAAACCCAAGTCCCATGCAAATATGTAAATGCTACATGTTAAGTCTTCATATAAAATGAGTATACATCTCATATCATTACCACATCATATATTTACATATGCATCATAATAACATAATACCAAAGGCTTACTCACCTGATATCCGATTTCCCAAAATGTGGTATTCACCACCTAACCCCACATCATTCATATACATAAGCATTAGCAAGCAATTAACCGAAGAAATAGTGCGATGATTACGCACCTTAACACTTGCAGTTCTAAACTTTCAATCCCGATGCTATCGCTTAGCGAAACAACTGCTATTTGCCTATAGCTATCACCTGCTGCTAGCCCACACCCCGGTGGCCAATCTCGAACTGCCGAGACAGCAATCTTCTTAAACTTCGGGATAGGGGCTTTCCCTTGCCCACCTTGACTGGTTGCCTCCATCAAAATGCTTAATCAGGTAAACCCGTTAAACCTCCAAATCATAAACTAAGTAACAAATCTTAATAAATATTCCTTACCAACACCACTTACCAACGTCGATTGCTAACCAACTAGGGCTTGGCTGAATTCCTCAAAATCCCAGAGTACCTCCACTAAATGATTACAAAGAAATCCCAAAGAGGTCTATACTATTGTTAATATTCGGTCAAGGTGCTACCAAATAAAAGAAAGGAAACACGGCACAAAGGTGGGGAGTAGATTCGGCTAACAAAAGAAAATCAATGGAAAGGAGATAGGAGTTTCGGCCAAAAAGGTTTGAGAAGAGGAGAAAAAGGTATGGGGGTGTACTTTCGGTTTAGCACAAAATGGAAGCAAAGAAAGATGAAAGAGTGAGTGATTCGGCTAAGGATCCAAAAGAAGAAAGTATAAGATGCAATGGAGGTTTCGGCTCAGGTGAAATGGAAAGAATAAATGGAGAATTTGGCTAAGTCTTGAAATTTCGGCCAAAAGAAATGGTGAAGCAATTTCGGCAAGAAAGCAAATGGAACCAAAGTGTGGCCAAAGGTGAGCTCTCCCCTATTTATACTACTAAATTCGGCCAACAACTCAACCCCCACAAAATCCCAAAAATTCCTCCTACTTTCACTCTATACCAACCCTTCAAAAATTCAAAATAAACTCCCACTCATCTCTTCTCCTAGCCATCCATTCAAAACATTTTGAACAAGTCAAAATCCCCCTTTTAAGGTGCCAAAACCGAAACCAACTCTTCCCCCTTGCTCAGGACGCAAAAGCAAAAGAAAATGCTGCCTTTGCAGCTTGAACCTGAGACCCCAAAGCCCCCTTGAGGCGTCACTTCTCCATGCCTTATGTGGCGCCTCCTTGCCACTCCACCAAAGACATTCTTGTGTCATATCTTCACCAAAATTTCTCTTAAGACCCAACTTTGCCAAGCTCCCCTTTTAACCACTAAAACTAAAAATTTCCTAAGGCATTCCCTCACCACCTAGGGTTCTCAAGACCCCTAAAACTCACCCGACCACACACTGAAGCATGCCAACCCCTGAGTTATGCCCTAAATGCATAACCCCTAGAACCAGGGTGTTACAGAATGGTTCAACGGGCATTCCGAGAAGTGAATGATTAAGTGAAATGTGTATCCGAGGCAGGTACGTTTGAAATGTATGCAAAGGTTGAGTATGAAAAGTAAGTATATGTGAAAATATGAATTGAGATATATGTATGAGAACATTGAAATAAGAGGTATTATGTACAAATGTGTTATGTGCAAATGAATTACATGGAAATGTGATAGGTTTGAAAGCAAGTGGTTAAAAGCAATTGAGCCAAATGAGAAATATGAATTTGCTATTGTGTTATGCCATAGTTATAATAATGAAATGGTTTATAAATGTTCTATGTAATAAGTTTATTTGTATATGGTTTACTAAGCTTTTGAAAGCTTACTTTGTGTATGTTTGCATTGTTTTATAGATTATTGAAGCTACTGGGAGCTCGGAGATCGTCGAGGATCATCACCACACTATCGAATTATATTTTGGTATCTTTTAAAAATGTACTTATTGAAGAATGGCATGTATAGGCTAGAAGTGTTAAGATAGGTTTTGGGACATGTATATATATATATAGCCATATGATATGGCTTGGCAATGAATGTGAATATGGGTGAATATAGTTCATGCTAAGTGATGCAAAAGTTAGTATGTTTTTTATGAGAGGTTGGTATATTGAAATTGGTATGTTTTGGATGGAAATTGTATATAGTAGAGAATGATGTTAATATGGGTTAAAATTTTGTATATATTTGATATGTTTTGGCTGTTTTGGGACATAAAATGATGTTTGTTTGATGCTTGTAGGTATGACCCAAAGTGGGTGGCAATTTGGCCTTGTAAATGGCCTATAATTGCCCAAACGGTTGAACACACGGGCGTGTGTCCCGACCGTGTTCTTCACTGTTTCAATTTGAAGTAAGTCAGACTTGCACATGGGCTAGACACACAGGCGTGTGACAGGTCGTGTGATTCAGGTCAGTATTGCACACGGGGCAGACACACGAACGTGTGGCAGGACGTGTGGTTCAGGTTAGTTTTGCACACGGGCTGAGACATGGTCCAAGGCACGGCCGTGTGAGGAACACGGCCTAGCCACATGGGTGTGTACCCTGTTTTTAAAGAAAAATTTTCTAAGTTCCGTAAAGTTTCTGTAAGAGAACAGTTTAGTCCCAAACCTTCTCTAAAGCATGTTTAAGGTCTAGTAGACTTTCTGAAGGGACTATATGTGTGTGAATCATTATGAAATAATGAAGTATTGTTCGATGTTTTGAAATGAGTGTATAATGTTTCGATTTATCTAGTAATGCCTTTTAACCCTAGTCTGACGACAGATACGAGTTAGGGGGTGTTACATTTTATTGGTATCAGAGCTACGGTTTAGTCGATTCTAGGACTAACGTAGCATGTGAGAGTCTAGATATACATGCCATATATTTGAACTATGATAGTGTGATGAACCCTGATAGATAAAATGTGTTTTCTATATAGTAAATGGATCCAAAACGAGCCGTAGCTGACGATGTTGAAAGTAATGCGCCTGCTCCTACTCAACAGACATCACTGTCTGATTCTAGACCGATTACAAGCGATCAGAAAGGAGAGGCTAAACAAGCCTTCTTCCAAATGATGAATGAGTGGTTCACTCAATATGTTAGAGCAAATCTGGCTGTTCCTCAACCTCCGCCCCCACCTAATCCCCCTCAGACTCCTATTGTACCTCCGGTTATGAATCCAAATTTGTTGAATAAGCCTCCGGTTGATAAAATTCATAAGTATGGAGCTGAAGAGTTCAGGGCTACTAATGATGATGATACTGAGAGAGCTGAGTTTTGGCTCGAGAATATAATTTGAGTATTTGATGAGATGTCGTGTACCCCTAATGAATGTGTGAAATGTGCCATTTCTTTATTGAGAGATGCAGCTTACCAATGGTGGAAAAATTTGACTTCTGTTGTTCCGAAAGAACGGATTACCTGGGATTTCTTTCAATCTGAATTCCGGAAGAAATATATTAGTCAGAGATTCATTGATCAAAAACGAAAAGTGTTTCTTGAATTGAAATAGGGTCGTATGTCTGTTACAGAATACGAACGAGAATTTGTGAGGTTGAGTCAGTATGCACGAGAATGTGTCTCGACTGAAGCAATAATGTGTAAAAGGTTTGAAGACGGCTTGAATGAAGATATCCGTTTGTTAGTCAGAATTCTGGAAATAAAAGTTGTTGTGCTTGTTGATCGAGCATGTAAAGCCGAAGAACCTGGGAAAGATAAAAGAAAAGCTGAATCAGAAGCTAGAGATGTGAGAAAGGGATCCTCAAGTAAATCATTTCAATCTGCATTAAAGAAATTCAGAGAGGAGTATAGTCGTTTAAAGGCTAATGCGGGACATTCAAGCAGAGATCATGCAAGATCACATTTGAGCTTTTGAACTCTAGCTACTTCGATTGCAAGTGTTGGAAATGTTAGATCTGAGCAACCCAAGTGTAGACATTGTGTTAAAAGACATCCGGGCAATTTTCGATTAAAGGATCGAGCTTGTTTCAAATGTGGATCATTAGATCATTTTATCCGAGATTGTCCTGAGTCTGATGAGCAAGAGATTGTACAGAATCTGAAGTCGAATAATGCTTCAGCTAGGGGTAGACCTCCCAGAAACATGAGAAATGTGAGTGGTGGTCAGAGAGAGCTACGAAAGATGTAGCTACGAGATCTGAGGCGAGAGCGCCTGCCAGAGCTTATGCTATATGAGCTTGTGAGGAAGCTTCATCTCTAGATGTTATTACGGGTACATTTACTCTTTATGTTACTTCTGTGATTTCATTGATAGACCCAGGATCAACTCATTCGTATGTATGCATGAATTTAGTATCCAGTAAGACTTTGCCTGTAGAGTCTACTGAATTGGTAATTAGAGTATTTAACCCCTTAGGCAAGTGTTCTAGTTGATAAAGTGTGCAAGAATTGTCTGTTGATGTTTCGAGATATTTGTTTTTTGGCTGATTTGATGTTATTACCCTTTGATGAGTTCGATATAATTCTGGGTATGGATTGGCTAACGTTGCATGATGCTGTTGTGAATTACAAAAGGAAAACTATTGATTTGAGATGTCAGAATGATAAGATAATATGGATTGAGTCCAGTGATTTGAATGGGTTACTGGCTGTGATATCAGTGATGAAACCTCAGAGTTATGTGAGAAAGGGTTATGAAGCTTATTTTGCCTATGTGATTGATTCGAAAGTGACGGAAAAGAAAGTTGAATCTGTGCCAGTTGTTTTTGAGTTTCCTGACGTAATTCCTAAAGAATTATTGGGATTACCGCCAATAAGAGAAGTTGAGTTTGGCATTGAGTGACAATGGATTTTGTTTCCCGTTTGCCTTTAACTCCGAGGTAGAAAGATGCAATTTGGGTTATAGTTGATAGATTGACGAAATCAGCCCATTTTATTCCGGTACAATTTGATTACTCACTTGATAAGTTAGCTGAGTTATATATTTCTGATATTGTGAGATTGCATGGGGTGCCACTATCTATTGTGTCTGACAGAGATCTGAGCAGATTATTTAGATACAAGAGGATATGTTGAGATGTTGCATTCTTGAGTTTGATGGTACGTGGGAACAATTTTTGCCATTGATTGAATTTACGTATAATACTAGTTTTCAATCGAGCATTAAAATGGCACCGTATGAAGCCTTGTATGGTAAGAAATGTAGAACACCTTTGTATTGGTCAGAGCTCAGCGAGAATAAGATTCACGGGGTTGACTTGATAAAAGAGACTGAGCAGAAAGTGAAAATGATCCGTGATAGTCTGAAAGTGGCGTCTGATCGACAGAAATCATACGCATATTTGAAACAAAAAGATATTGAGTTTGAGATCGGAAATAAAGTGTTGTTGAAAGTGTCTCCATGGAAGAAAATACTTTTATTCGGTAAAAAAGATAAATTGAGTCTGAGATTCATTGGACTGTATGAGATCATTGAGCGTATTGGGCCGGTTGCGTATAGATTGTCGCTACCACCTGAGTTAGAAAAGATTCATAATATGTTTCATGTATCGATGCTTTGACGATATAGATCTAATCCCTCGCATGTGATTTCTCCGTCTGAGATAGAGATTCAGTCCGATATGATTTATGAAGAAGAACCGATCCGTATCTTAGCTCGCGAGGTTAAAGAATTGCGAAATAAGAAAATTCCGTTAGTAAAAGTATTATGGCATCGACACGGGGTCAAAGAAGCTACGTGGGAACTCGAAGATGCTATAAGAGAGCAATATTTTAATCTGTTTAACTGTAAGATTTTCGGAAACAAAAATCTCTAAGGGGGAGAATTATAACAGTCTGGTTTAGACCCTAGACGAAATAGTGGTTTCGGGACCACAAATCCGAGTCTAAAAAATATTTTAATATTATTTTTCGTTCTTATAGTATGTGAATTGACATGTGTGAAATTTTCATGATTTAAATTTATCGTTGTGTGTTCGATTTGATAAAAGGACCTAATCGCATAAAATGCAAAAGTAGCTTTCTATTTGTTAAAGTGCTTATTAGCTATAGTTAATTAAATGTGAGGTCTTTATTATATGATTAGACCATAATTAGTGGATTATGACATAAATGGTCATCCATTATAAGTTTGATTAATATTTTAATTAAGGGCATTTTAGTAATTGTGTTAATAAAGGTTTATTAAATAAAACAAAGTTAAAATATGCATATATTCTTGCATGATCAACTGAAATTTGAGAAAAGAAATAAGGTTTGAAGCTTGGTGAATTTCGACACTTTCAAATCTTGATTTAGGTATGTTCTTTGTTCGTTTTTTTGATGATTTTTATGTTTTTGAGATTGTTGATTTTTCATCTACCTAGCTCATGTCTCAATTTCTGAATTTCATGAAGATTGTGAGTTATGCCATCAAGGATTTTGTAAGCTTTGTGATGATAGTTGTTGAAATATGAAAGATATGTGATAGATTAATATGTTTTGTCTTTGAATTTTTTTATGAATTTGACTATTTTGGGTTAAATTGTGAAAATGTGAAATTGAGGGAATTAAATGTGAAATAAATGAAAGATACAGGCTTATATGAACTATATGAATATTCGACCAAGTATGGGAAACATGAAATTATGTGTATTTTGTGATTTTATGAAATAGGGACTTAAATGTCAAAATGTGAAAATGTAAGGGCTAATTCATAAAATGCACTAAATATGTGTTTATGAATTGAATTGAATGATTTGGTGAATAAAGGAGTTAAATTTGAATGTGTATAGATCAGGAGCCAAAGAAAACAGAATTAGATCGGGGGAAATAAAAAATAGTTGAATAGCCATTCGTTTCCGTTTTTTCCCGTACGAGGTAAGTCTATATACAAATAAATGTGTTTGAGTTGATTTATTCATGCTTATATGAAATTGAATTGTGGTGAATGACTATGAAAGATACATATGTGATCTCTAAGAAAGTATCGACAATGTGTTAATGTCCGAAAAGCCCCGTACGAACCTTAGGAATAGTTAGGATACATCTGTCATGACATAGGGTTACGATATGTGTTATCGTGTAAGACCACGCCTGAGACGTTCGCATTGATTTGTAATTTACGTGTAAGACCATGTCCGGGATTGGCATCGTCTATGATTTCGTGTAAGACCCTGTCTGGGACAGTGTCATCGATATTTGATTACATGTAAGACCACGTTTGGGAAGTTGGCATTGTACAAGCTTTTAGAGATATCTGAGTATCCTTATGGATTCCTAATGGTTCAACGGGCATTCCGAGAAGTGAATGATTATGTGAAATGTGTATCCGATGCAGGTACTTTTGAAATGTATGCAAAGGTTGAGTATGAAAGGTAAGTATATGTGAAAATATGACTTGAGATATATGTATGAGAACATTGAAATAAGAGGTGTTATGTACAAATGTGCTATGACCAAATGAGTTACATGGAAATGTGATATGTTTGAAAGCAAGTGGTTAAGAGCATGTAACAGTTGGGTTTAGACCCTAGTCAAAATAGTGGTTTTGGGACCACAAATTCGAGTCAGAATAATATTTTAATATTATTTTCCATGCTGATATCTGTGAAAGTTTCGTGATTTAATTTGATCAATTGTGTGCTTAATTTGCAAGAAAGACTTAATTGTGAAAAATGCAAAGTGACTTGCCAATTGTTAAAGTGCTCAATTGCTATGTTCTTTTAATGTGGAGGCCTTAAATGAAAATAGGCCACCATATAATGGTATGGACGGTAATGGACATCCATTATGAAATTTTATATGTTTATTAATAAGGTTATTAATGTAATTAGTTAATAATTGATATATTAAATAAAACAAAAGCATGAAATAGGCCATTATGCTCATCGTTGCCCGAAAATAACAAGAAAAGGAAAGAAAAAGCAAGCTAGGTTCGGCATATTTTTTGTTTGATTAAGGTATGGTTTTAGCTAAGTTTTTGATAATTTCTACGTTTTTGTGACCGTTGCTTTGTGTTCTCTTAAGCTCATGTCTCAATTTTTGAATTTGATGAAGATTGTAAGTTATGCCATTGATGATTTTGTAAGCTTTGTGATGTTAAATGGTGAATATGAAAGCTTGATGTTAGATTAATATGTTTTGTCTTTGAATTTTTGATGAATTTGACTATTTTGGGCTAAATTGTAAAAATAAGAAATTAAAGGACTAAAATGTGAAATAAATGAAATATATGGGCTTGTATGAAGTGTAGTAACGTTCGGTCTAGCATGGGTATAATGAAATTATGCGTATTTGGTGATTTTATGAAATAGGGACTAAAATGTCAAAATGTGAAAATGTGAGGGCTAATTTATAAAATGACCTAAATATGTGTTTGTGGATTGAATTGAATGATTTGGTGAATAAAAGAGCTAAATTTGAATGTGTATAGATCAAGAACCAAAGAAAACGAAATTAGATCGGGGGAAGTCGAAAGTAGTTGAATAGCTGTTCGTTTCCGTTCTTTCCTGTACGAGGTAAGTCTATATACAAATAAATGTGTTTGAATTGGATTATTATTGTTTTTATGAAATTGAATTGTGATGAATGACTATAGAAGATGCATATGTGAAATCCGAGAACGTTTCGACAATGTGTCAATGTCCGAAAAGCCCCGTATAAACCTTAGGAATAGTTAGGATACATATGTCATGACATAGGATTCCGATATGTGTTATCGTGTAAGACCACGTCTGGGACATTGGCATTGATTTGTTATTACGTGTAAGACCATGTCTGGGACATTGGCATTGTATTTGGTTTCGTGTAAGACCCTGTTTGGGACAGTGGCATCGATATTGTTTACATGTAAGACCATGTTTGGGACGTTGGCATTGTATGAGCTTTCCGAGTTATCTGCATATCCATATTGTTTTCGAACGGTTCAATGGGCACTCCAAGAAATGAATGACTATATAAAATGTGTATCCGATGCAGGTACATTTGAAATGCAAACAAAGTTTGAGTATGAAGAGTAAGTATATATGAAAATATGGAATTGAAATATATGTATGAGAATATTGTAATAAAATGTGTTATATACCAATGTGTTATGATCAAATGAGTTACATGGAATGTGATATGTTTGTAAGCAAATGGTAAAGAACAATTGAGCCAAAATGAGGAATATGAAATTGCTATTATGTTTTGTTATTGTTATATAAATGAATTGATATATAAATGTTCTAAATGATAAGTTTATTTGTATATGGCTTACTAAGCTTTTGAAAGCTTACTTTGTGTGTGTTTGCATTGTTTTATAGATTATAGAAGCTACTAGAAGCTTGGGGATCGTCGAGGACCTTCACCACACTATCAAACTATATTTTGGTACCTTTTGGAAATGTACATATTGAAGTATGGTATGTATAGGCTAGAGAACTTAGGTTATGTTTTTAAATATGTATATATATAGTCATGTGATATGGCTTGTTTATGAATTTGAATATGGATGGATTTAGTCTATGTTATGTGATGCAAAGGTTAGTATATTTTGACGAGAGGTTGGTATATTGAAATTGATATGTTTTGGTTGTTTTGGGTTATAAAATGATGCTTGTTTGATGCTTGTAGGTATGACCCTAATGGGTGGCAATTTGGCCTTGCAAATGGCCTATAGTTGCCCACACGGTTGAGCACATGGGTGTGTGTCCCTACCATGTCTTTCACTGCCTCAATTCGGAGCTAACTAGAATGACACACGGGCATGTGACAGGCCGTGTGACTCAAATCAGCGTTGCAGACTGGCCAGACACATGGGCGTGTGACAGGCCGTGTGATCTAGGTTAGTTTTGAACATGGGCTGAGGCATGGTCCAAGGCATGGCTATGTGTAGTACACGGCCTAGCCACACGGACGTGTGCCCTAATCTGAAAGAAAATTTTTCTAAGTTTCATAAAGTTTTTTATGAGATCGGTTAAGTCCCAAACCTTCTCTAAAGCATGTTTAAGGTCACATAGACCTTCTAAAGGGACAAAGGGATTGTGAATGTTGATGATGTGTTAATGCATAATGTATGTTTGAAAAACATTCTGATATGTGTGGTAATGCCTCTTAACCTTAGTCCGGTGATGGAAATGGGTTAGGGGTGTTACATTTGGTTGGTATTAAAGCTACGATTTACTCGATTCTAGGACTAACGTAGCATGTGAGAGTCTAGCTATACATGCCATATATACGAATTGTGACAGTGTGATGAATCCTGAAAGATAAAATGTGTTTTCCGTAAATGGATCCCAAACGAGCCGTAGGTCAGTTTTACAAACGGGCTGAGACATGGTCCATGGCACGGCCGTGTGAGGAACAGGACCTAGCCACATGGGCGTGTGCCCTGTTTTGAAAGAAAAATTTTCTAAGTTCCGCAAAGTTTTCGTAAGAGATCGGTTTAGTCTTGAACCTTCTCTAAATCATGTTTAAGGTCTAGTAGACTTTCTGAAGGGACTATATGTGTGTGAATCATTATGAAATAATGAAGTATTGTTCGATGTTATGAAATGAGTGTATAATGTTCCGATTTATCCGGTAATGTAACATCCTAGATTAGGGGTGATGCGTTCGTGCATAATTCATGAGATAGTGGGCTCAGTGGGTGTGTTGGATGTGTTCTGAGGAGTTATAGGAACTCTAAGATATGAGGGAATGCATTGGAAAATATTGGAATTTTAAGTGAAAAGAGGAAACTAGGCAAAGAGGCCTTAAGGATATTTGCGTGGGATTTATGACACAAGGAAGTCATGTGGTAAAGTGGCTTGGGATGCTACCCTAGGGGGCATGGAAGGTTGCGTCACATGGAGTGCCAAGGGGAGGAGGTTCGAGCTGCAGAAATGGCACTTGGAAGCTTTTATTTTTGGCGTTAAAAAGGGAATTGGGCTACGGAGGCCTTAAAGAAAATTATGGGTGCTCTTGGACATGAGAGAGGGCTTGGTAAAGTGGCTACAAGGCGCCACTTAGGGCCTTGGTGAATGACGCCATGAGCAGGGGAGAAGGGCCTGGGTTCGAGTCTTGATGGCAGCATAAGTGTGTTTTTATTTTGCTCTTTGCGTCAAGAAGGAAAGATGGGCCAAGGAGGCTTTAAAAGAAATTATGGGGAGTTGATGACACAAAAGAACCAGCAGCAAGGCAGCTTGGGGCATTTGCGTTTAAGGGGCTCCAGGAGGGAAGAGGTTCAAACCTTGCTGGCCGCAAGGAGTGTGGTTTTATTTTTGGGCTTTGGCGTCAAGAGTGGGGAGAGCTAGTGGACGGCATATGGACTCCAAAAGATGAGATAAGGCTTGGTCTTTATTATTTTAATTTTGGCTAGGAAGATGTGATAAAGGTTTATTTATTGTATTTAGATAGAAGATAAGTGTAGCTTTATTTTATTTATTTTTTTATGAGAAGATAAGGGATAAAGTGATGGGTTTTAATTTATTTATTTTGAGTGTGTGGGATAATATATAGAAGTGATAAGGTTGGATTATTTTATTAAGGTGATAAAGAAGGGATAATGGGAGAATTATGAGGAATTTGATAAGTGAGCACATGGTGGCCGGCCAAGGGACTTTGTAGGTGGGTATTTTCGGCTATGTAGTGGGGGATTAAGTGCCAAAATTATTTGTTCATCTTTTAATCTCTATTGCCGAAATCTAAGTCAAGAGAATTCTTTTTTTTTCCTCCCTTTTCATTTGAAGCCGAATTCTCCCTTGTCACCATTGCCAAAGTTCTTCAAACTTTTCTTTTCTTCTTTCTCTATTTTGGCCGAACCTATATCCCTTTCCTGAGCTCCTTCTTTATTTTGGTGTTAGCCGAATATTTCAACTCACTTCTGAAAAGCCATAGCCGAAACTAAAGATAGCCTTATTAGTATTTCTTGTCGCAAGTCTTAAAAAAGCCGAAAGCGGTAGTGTGATTCTTTCTTTTAGCCTCTTCAAAGTAACGTGTGTAGAGGTAAGTGCTCTTTCATTATCAATCGATTTTTCCTTCTCTTCCTTTGGTGTGTCGAAATAAGGGATTAGGCCTTGATTTGTGTGGATGGCCGAATGTTCATTAAGCTTTAGTCTTGTGTTTGTGTAGCTAGCGTGAAGGAGGTTTACGGGATTTGCAGTAATCAAGGTAAGTGGTATGTGCTATTCGGCCAAAGGCCATTTTATATGGATTTATTGTGTATAGCCGAATCTAACATGTGGCATATAGGGATTTTGACAACTTTTAAGGCAAGTGGTGGTTTTCGGGATTTGGAAATCGCAGGGTAAGTGCCTAAGTATAATCGGCCCTAGGCCTATTTTGATAGCTAGATCTATTTCTTATTTGTTTAAAAGCCGAAAAACTAACCTATGAAGAGATTTAGTGCTTGGCCGAATACAAGAAGGAACCTAGCAAGGATTTCGGGATTTGAGTGTTAGAGAAATCGGCACCAAGGTAAGTTTTGGGTTACACAATCCTAATAGGATTTGGTTTTATAGCCGAATAGGCTTTTTGTTTAAATATTCAATATTGGCCGAATGTAGGGATTAAGATCTAAGGCTTTTGATCGAATTTTCGGGATTTGAATTGGAAGCCTTAAGCGAATTAGGTGTGTACCCCACACTATCTTCTAATAAAATTTATGGCAATACTTAATATGAACATGTTTATAAGAATGTGAATATGGCTAAGTACCATGTTACGGTACACAATACTAAGGTACGTTTTCCTACTCCTACTATGAGTATGAAATGATTTGTTATGCCATGAATGTGAATATGAAAAGAATGTGAAACAAGGCATTGTACTACATAATATGTATGGCATGGGGCATATGGGATATTATTGTAAAAGGGGAAGTGAAAGTGGTGACCTAAGACCGCGATAAGTGAATGTGGTGACTTAAGACCACGATATCTGAATATGGTGTCTCATGACACGAAATATGTATCTGGTGGCTATGCCACAAATTTTATAAGGGCGATGAGCACGTCGACTGCAGCGACTGCCTTCGATGGTGTGTAGCGGAAGGAGGGTTGACTTAGTAGTCCCCACAGTGTGCAGGATGGTACGGGTGATGTGTAGCGGATGGCATATAGGTTTGGGTTCGGGTTGCATTATTATTTCCTATCTGTTATATGAATATGTATGTGCTAAGATAATGTATGCCTGAATTGTTAAATTTTAGTGTTGGTTACACATTGAGTCTGTTTGACTCACCCCGTTGGGGAACATTTTCTTCCAGGTGACGATCAGTGATGGACTGGGTCGGCAGGAGCTTAAAGGTGGCCATGCTCAGCAAGGAATTTAATGATTTAGACACTTTATTTTTATTTTAAGTACTTTAAATTTATTTTGGGTTTGTTTTGATGTAATAAGGCTTTAGTGATGAACTGTTTATGCATGCATTTTATTTATTTCCATATGTTACGAAATTTATCAAATTAAAGATCAAATGTTTTATTTAAAAATAAACCCCAAAACGTTTTGACACCTAAGAATAAATGATTTATAATGAAACTTAAAACAAAATTCGGCATGTCTTTTAACTTAAAGTTTCGAAACTTAACAACGAGATTTTATAAAAACTTATATTTCAAAAATAAACGGGTTTCCAGCTTGAGCCCAACCCAAAACGTTTTTCCAAAATCACTTAAAGATTTTCAAAGAATCAACGAATTCGAACCATTTTTTCTTAAGGAACATACCAAATCTGGTCGAGGCTCGTGGGCCGGGTTTGGGGTGTTTCAGTTTGGTATCAGAGCCCAGTTTTAAACTCTCGGCCTTGGGTATAAGGCCCAAAACGTTTTCAAAATTAAGCCCAAAAGAAATTTTATGAAAATTTTGTGAAAAGTAGGTTTTTCTGGCATGGCACCTAAGTCTCCGACCCGAAGTCCACCAGATACGTACCCCTATCCCTTGTGTGATCTATATTATGCTGTGTAGAAGGGTAGAAATGGAATGAAACGTAGAATAGTCTGATAGGTACTTGAACTCTAAGACTAGTTTACCCCAATAGTTACATAAGATTTTAAATGCCTAATTAAACAAACCTATGTCTAAGTCGTCGAGTTAGGGTGTGGCAACCATTGTGCGCATGTCTAGGATTGGTATTCGATGGGAGCTTGGTATTTAAGCAGTCTGCGTGACTCACCTCCTCTTTACTTGAATCCTACCTGGTGCGTAGCTACGGTTCACCCTAACCAAGAGGACCTATTCACGGGCTAAACCCGATAACTAAAACCCGAAAGGGACTAGCCATACTGTTTTATAAAGATCTTAGTTTTAAATTTACCAAATTACCCCTCTGATTTATAAAATCCTTTTTGACTTGAGAATTTTCCGAAATACACTCGATTTGCAAAATTACTAAAATACCACTGAGCGGTAAAATTACGACAAATGCCCCTGGTTTATAAAATTACCATGTTACCCTCGACTTTTATGACAATATTCTTACGTTACAAAAATACCAAAACCCCTATTTTGCGAAATATTAAGATACCCAGATTTGGAAAATTACTAAAATGCCCCTAACTTCCAAAATTACCGGATTAACCCCGATTTCCAAAATTTTTGCAATACCTTTGATTTGAAAAATATTTTCAAAAATACCCTCGAGACTTGGAGATTTCAAAATGTCTTGATTTGTAAAGATTATTTTTGTGACCCTGATTAATTACGAAAATACCCTTATAGGAAAAATGACGAAATTACCTCTAGGTGGGGAATGGATAAGAATGCCCATAATAGTATGTTGGATAATGTGAATACGAATGTGAATGTGAATCTCTGAATTAGAATGGCGAACTTGAGATGAGACTTTGAATGGTCGAAAGAACCACTACTAAACTCCTTTTCATAAAATTTGTTCGCGGTTAATCAGTGGAACAAAATTTCTAATGCGTAAAACTTTTAAATCAGATTAAATCTCGACGTTAGTAATGAGTTCTAATGGACGTGGCCGAGGTAGAATGGCAATATCGGAACCAGTAGGGTCTGGCCATGGGTCAGAAAGTGATGTGCCGCCGCCAGCGATGGGCATGGAGGATCAAGATCAGACCGGAGGAGATGACGCAGTATCGTTGGCTATGTTGCAAGTGCTGGAGCAAGTCGCAGGAGCTAATGTGAGCAATGGATCTCGGAAGACAGTGCCTGAAAGACTTAAGACAAACGGAGCCGAGATTTTTAGAGGAGTATCTGGAGTATCTCCGAATGTAGCGGAGTATTGGCTAGAAGCAGTTGAAAGGATTATGGGTGATTTGGATTTAACTACTGAGGAAAAGCTGAAAGGTGCTGTCTCGTTGCTTCGAGAAGAAGCTTATCGATGGTGGCTCACTGTCAGACAAGGTACCCCTGCATATCGAGTGGATTGGGAGTACTTTAAGGTTAAGTTCGAAGGAAAGTACGTTGGAGCTAGTTATTTAGACTCGCAAAGGAAGGCGTTTCTGAACTTGGTACAAGGAAGTATGTCGGTAGCGGAGTATGAAACAGAATTTGTGTGGTTAAGTCAAGGAATTGTAGCTACTAATTACGAAAGGTGTGTTAGATTTGAAGATGGATTGCGAGATGAGCTGCGAGTGTTGATCACTCCGCAGATAGAACGAGATTTTACGATTCTAGTGGAGAAAGCTCGGATAGCTGAGGAAGTTAAGAGGACTGTGAGGCAGAACCGAGAAAAGAATAGGAACCGGAATAAAAGAAGTTTTGGATCGTCAGAGTCATCTGGAGATCTTCAGAAAAGACCGAAGGTTGAGAATTATGCTCGTGTTTTTAAGCCAACTACTGGAAATCCGGACCGTCCATCTGCTCAGTGTGGAAGGTATCATGTTGGCGAGTGCTGGAACTGAGATCGAGAATGTTTTAGATGTAAGTCTAAGGCTCATTTGGTTAAGAATTGCCCTCAGGCAACGAAGGTTCGTGATTTAAGCCATGGAGGAAATGGTCGCGAAACACCCGGCAAAGGTGCTGAAGGTTCGGATGTGAAACAACCAAGGATGTGATAGCGGGTAAGTTCCTTGTTTTTGGAGTATTACTTATTGCTTTAGAGATAGTTCATTCTTGTGTTGTTAAGTAAGGTGCTTGGAATCTTGAATGTGAACGTAGGAAACTGTGCCTAGAAGATAAGATAGTTTCATTAAGATCAGAGTGCGCAGCGTAAGCGTAGTGTGATGAGTATGATTGTTCAGCCGTGAGTTAGTAAGTAATTTCGAGGACGAAATTATTTTTAAGGAGGGTAGAACTGTAACATCCTAGATTAGGGGTGATGCGTTCGTGCATAATTCATGAGATAGTGGGCTCAGTGGGTGTGTTGGATGTGTTCTGAGGAGTTATAGGAACTCTAAGATATGAGGGAATGCACTGGAAAATATTGGAATTTTAAGTGAAAAGAGGAAACTAGGCAAAGAGGCCTTAAGGATATTTGCGTGGGATTTATAACACAAGGAAGTCATGTGGTAAAATGGCTTGGGACGCTACCCTAGGGGGCATGGAAGGTTGCGTCACATGGAGTGCCAAGGGGAGAGGTTCGAGCTGCAGAAATGGCACTTGGAAGCTTTTATTTTTGGCGTTAAAAAGGGAATTGGGCTACGGAGGCCTTAAGGAAAATTATGGGCGCTTTTGGACATGAGAGAGGGCTTAGTAAAGTGGCTGCAAGGCTCCACTTAGGGCCTTGGTGAATGACGCCATGAGCAGGGGAGAAGGGCCTGGGTTCGAGTCTTGATGGCAGCATAAGTGTGTTTTTATTTTGCTCTTTGCGTCAAGAAGGAAAGATGGGCCAAGGAGGCTTTAAAAGAAATTATGGGGAGTTGATGACACAAAAGAACCAGCAGCAAGGCAGCTTGGGGCATTTGCGTTTAAGGGGCTCCAGGAGGGAAGAGGTTCAAACCTTGCTGGCCGCAAGGAGTGTGGTTTTATTTTTGGGCTTTGGCGTCAAGAGTGGGGAGAGCTAGTGGACGGCATGTGGACTCCAAAAGATGAGATAAGGCTTGGTCTTTATTATTTTAATTTTGGCTAGGAAGATGTGATAAAGGTTTATTTATTGTATTTAGATAGAAGATAAGTGTAGCTTTATTTTATTTATTTTTTTATGAGAAGATAAGGGATAAAGTGATGGGTTTTAATTTATTTATTTTGAGTGTGTGGGATAATATATAGAAGTGATAAGGTTGGATTATTTTATTAAGGTGATAAAGAAGGGATAATGGGAGAATTATGAGGAATTTGATAAGTGAGCACATGGTGGCCGGCCAAGGGACTTTGTAGGTGGGTATTTTCGGCTATGTAGTGGGGGATTAAGTGCCAAAATTATTTGTTCATCTTTTAATCTCTATTGCCGAAATCTAAGTCCAGAGAATTCTTTTTTTTTCCTCCCTTTTTATTTGAAGCCGAATTCTCCCTTGTCACCATTGCCAAAGTTCTTCAAACTTTTCTTTTCTTCTTTCTCTATTTTGGCCGAACCTATATCCCTTTCCTGAGCTCCTTCCTTATTTTGGTGTTAGCCGAATATTTCAACTCACTTCTGAAAAGCCATAGCCGAAACTAAAGATAGCCTTATTTGTATTTCTTGTCGCAAGTCTTAAAAAAGTCGAAAGCGGTAGTGTGATTCTTTCTTTTAGCCTCTTCAAAGCAACGTGTGTAGAGGAAAGTGCTCTTTCATTATCAATCGATTTTTCCTTCTCTTCCTTTGGTGTGTCGAAATAAGGGATTAGGCCTTGATTTGTGTGGATGGCCAAATGTTCATTAAGCTTTAGTCTCGTGTTTGTATAGCTAGCGTGAAGGAGGTTTACGGGATTTGCAGTAATCACGGTAAGTGGTATGTGCTATTCGGCCAAGGGCCATTTTATATGGATTTATTGTGTATAGCCGAATCTAACATGTGGCATATAGGGATTTCGACAACTTTTAAGGCAAGTGGTGGTTTTCGGGATTTGGAAATTGCAAGGTAAGTGCCTAAGTATAATCGGCCCTAGGCCTATTTTGATAGCTAGATCTATTTCTTATTTGTTTAAAAGCCGAAAAACTAACCTATGAAGATATTTAGTGCTTGGCTGAATACAAGAAGGAACCTAGTAAGGATTTCAGGATTTGAGTGTTAGAGAAATCGGCACCAAGGTAAGTTTTGGGTTACACAATCCTAATAGGATTTGGTTTTATAGCCGAATAGGCTTTTTGTTTAAATATTCAATGTTGGCCGAATGTAGGGATTAAGATCTAAGGCTTTAGATCGAATTTTTGGGATTTGGATTGGAAGCCTTAAGCGAATCAGGTGTGTACCCCACAGTATCTTCTAATAAAATTTATGGCAATACTTAATATGAACATGTTTATAAGAATGTGAATATGGCTAAGTACCATGTTACGGTACACAATACTAAGGTACGTTTTCCTACTCCTACTATAAGTATGAAATGATTTGTTATGCCATGAATGTGAATATGAAAAGAATGTGAAACAAGGCATTGTACTACATATTATGTATGACATGGGGCATATGGGATATTATTGTAAAAGGGGAAGTGAAAGTGGTGACCTAAGACCATGATAAGTGAATATGGTGACTTAAGACCACGATATCTGAATATGGTGTCTCATGACACGAAATATGTATTTGGTGGCTATGCCACGAATTTTATAAGGGCGATGAGCACGTCGACTGCAGCGACTGCCTTCGATGGTGTGTAGCGGAAGGAGGGTTGACTTAGTAGTCCCCACGGTGTGCAGGATGGTACGGGTGATGTGTAGCGGATGGCATATAGGTTTGGGTTCGGGTTGCATTATTATTTCCTATCTGTTATATGAATATATATGTGCTAAGATAATGTATGCCTGAATTGTTAAATTTTAGTGTTGGTTACACATTGAGTCTGTTTGACTCACCCCGTTGGGGAACATTTTCTTCCAGGTGACGATTAGTGATGGACTGGGTCGGCAGGAGCTTAAAGGTGGCCATGCTCAGCAAGGAATTTAATGATTTAGACACTTTATTTTTATTTTAAGTACTTTAAATTTATTTTGGGATTGTTTTGATGTAATAAGGCCTTAGTAATGAACTGTTTATGCATGCATTTTATTTATTTCCATACGTTACGAAATTTATCAAATTAAAGATCAAATGTTTTATTTAAAAATAAACCCCAAAACGTTTTGACACCTAAGAATAAATGATTTATAATGAAACTTAAAACAAATTCGGCATGTCTTTTAACTTAAAGTTTCGAAACTTAACAACGAGATTTTATAAAAACTTATATTTCAAAAATAAACGGGTTTCCAGCTTGAGCCCAACCCAAAACGTTTTTCCAAAATCACTTAAAGATTTTCAAAGAATCAACGAATTCGAACCAGTTTTTCTTAAGGAACATACCAAATCTGGTCGAGGCTCGTGGGCCGGGTTTGGGGTGTTTCAGGTAATGCCTCTTAACCCTAGTCCGACGACAGATACGGGTTAGCGGTGTTACATATGTATCCAAAAGGAGTAAGGTTCTGCCCAGAATACACAAGCATATAATCCCTCATTCTTTTAAGATGCCTTAATATATGCTTTACAGCTTGCCAATGCCTGAGACCTGGATTCACTTGATATCGACTAACCATTCCTACTACAAAACAAATATCTGGACATGTGCAAAGCATTGTATACATAAGGCTTCCACCTACCAAAGCATATGAAACCTTACTCATATGTTTTCTTTCTTATGCTGTCTGAAGACAGTCATCTAAAGAAAGTTGAAAACCAGATGCAGTCAGCTCAATGCCTGGTTTCGCATCGGTCATTGCAAAACATTCTAGTACCTTATCAATGTATGAATCTTGATATAGAGCTATCGTTTTATTCTTTCGATGCCTAAGGATTCGAATTCCAAGAATATAACTAGCTTCACCCAAGTTCTTCATGCTAAACTGTTGAGCTAACCACAGTTTAACCGATGATGTAATAGCTCGAATTTCAATGATGCCGGAAATTGTGGTTCGAGGCCACTAAATTCTGAAAATGAGCTCGTAAATTTTATTATTTAATATTTACGAGTTAAATGTGGTTTTTTTAAAAAATTGAATTAGTAAATTTGTGTTTATAAAAATTTATTAGGTCACTTAATTGAGAAAAAATATCGAGACCTCGGTGTTATAAACCGAGCCATAAATATTTTTATAAATATTTACGGAGTGTCAATATGGTAGTATTAAAGTTTCATCAGAAAATTTTAACGTTTCGGTAGTCAATTAATGAAAAAGGATTAAATTGAAAAAAGTGCATGTAACAACCCGATTGAGACCCTAGTCGAAACAGTGGTTTTGAGACCACAAATCCGAGGTCAAAAAAATATTTTAATATTATTTTCTGTGTTTACAGTATGTGATTGAGCATGTGTGAAAATTCTATGTGAAAATTTTATCGATTGTGTGACGAATTATGAAAAAGGACTAAATTGCATAAAATGCAAAAGTTGTGTGCTAATTGTTAAAGTGTTTATTTGGCATGACTTTTTAAATGAGAAGTCCTTGTGTTGTTATTAAACCATTGAAGGCTTTAAATGATAAGAATGGACATAGTTAGTGGAAATTTAAATGAAATAATAAAAGGGCAAAATGGTAAACTATGTATTAAGTTAATATAATTAAAACAAAACAAATTAAATGGCCATTTTCTCATCTTTCTTCCACAGAATATAGAAATGAGAAATAGGCATTGAAGCTTTGTGATATTCGGCTAAGGTTTAGCTTGATTGAGGTATGTTTTTTACTCAGTTTTTGATAATTTCTACGTTTTTGTGATCGTTGCTTTGTGTTTTACCAAGCCCATGCTTTAATTTTAGAATTTGATGGTGATTTTGAGATATGCCATTGATGAATGTTTGAGCTTTGTGATATTTGATGATGAAATATGAACAATATGTGAAAGATAAACATATGTTGCCTTTGAATTTTTGGTGAAATTGAGTAATTTGGATTAAATTGAGAAAATAAGAAATTGGGGGACTAAAATGTGAAAAAAACTAAATGTGTGGGCTTGTATGGACATAGGGAGAATTCGGCTAGGCATGGGTGAAGTGAAATTTTTTGTATTTAGTGATTTTGTGAAATAGGGACTAAAGTGTCAAAATGTGAAAATATGAGGGCTATTTTGTAAAATGCCCTAAATATGTGTGTTTGGACTAAATTGAATGAATTTGTGATTGAATGAGCTAAATTTGAATATGTATAGACCAATAAAGGAATGATTCGGATCGAGTTCGAGGCAAAGACAAAGTGCTCGATTGATCGACTAGTTTCGGTATTTCTATGTTCGAGGTAAGTTTGAATATAATACGAATTGTTTAATTCATATCTATGTGATATGAAATGGATGAATTTGTGATTATTGAAATAGAAACGTTATATGTGTGGAAATTGAGAAATGTGGCACTAAGTGTGCGAAATAGAATGTATACGATAACGAATGGCACTGTGTGTGCAAAATAGAGAAAGTATCGACTATACTTATTGGCACTGTGTGTGCGATACCGAATCAAGTTCGGTTGGATATAAAGGCACTAAGTGTGCGATGATATTTAAGCTTCGGCTAAGAATTGGGCACTATGTGTAACACCCCTAACCTGAGATCGTCACCGGAATAGGGTTAAGAGGCATTACCGATCAAATAGAACATCCAACATCTAAGATTTTACGACACAAAGTCGATCATTTTCATTCGCATTCATTTACAATCATGTCGTCCCTTGATAAGGTCTACGAGGCCTAACTCACAAGTTTAAGAGGGGTCGGGACTAACTGAAATACATGCAACATTTTATGAAAATTTAAAACTTTTCTAAAATTCAGGGGAGACACGGCCGTGGGAGGAGACTGTGTGCCCTCCACGGCTTCTAGACACTCTTGTGTGTCCAACCGTGTCTATATACTGACTATATCAGCACAGTCACTAGGCACGCCTGTGTGCCTTGGCCGTGTACTACTAGGCCATATACTGACTTCCCCACCACGGCCACCAAGCACGCCCGTGTACTTGGCTGTGTACTTTTAAGCTGCATTCTGCCAAATTACCCACGGCCTTTAGGCACGCCCGTGCGCCTAGACCGTGTGACGTTATAGGCCATTTTGCAAGGCCAAAATGCCACCCACTTAGGGTCAAACCTACAAAACAACACATACCAAAACATATCATGCACATAAGGCAGCCAAAACTTTCCAAAATGACCATTCAATCAAAGCATTTTATACCAATTCCAACCATGGCAAGACTTATCTCATCACAAGCATAATACACTCAATGCCAGACATCATTCCTTCTCAATTTCACTAATTCATGCTAGCATTGGATCAACACAAAGTTACCATTCAATAATCAATTTCTCAACCCACAAACCATACCAAAAGATGCATCACATATACCAAGTTCATTCATGTTAAAACTAGCACATATCTAGCCACATCTCATGGCTACTTACAAACATTAAACATGAACCAAAAGACCAGCCTATACATGCCATATTATAACTATGTACATCTTTCCAAAATACCCCAAATTAGATTGCCGATAGTGTGATTGAGAAACTGACGATCCCCTGATCCGAGCTAGCTTTACTGACACTGCAAAGCAGAGAAACAAATCACACAGTAAGCTTTATAAAGCTTAGTAAGTTCATAATGTAATACATAATACCAAATGGCATCACATAGACTAATGTTTACTACCACAAATATAATACCAGTCACAACCAATATGTTCAATAAACTCATCCACACCCACATTAATAGTTTCCACCAATCACATAGATTCTGAGCGTACCTTAGCCAACACTTAGTTGTCAAATACTTTTGCTAATCAATAATCACGATTCATTTCGATCCACACTCGTTTCTTCCTCGATTCATTCATACACTTAGTGTATTATTAATTAGCCGAAGCTTAATTAGCATCGTACACTTAGTACATCCATCCCAAACCGATTTTAAATCGGCATCGTACACACAGTGCCAACCACCAAGCCGAAGCTTATATTACTCCGCACACACAGTGCTATAATTTTCGATCACATTTTCTAATATGCACACTTAGTGCCATTTAACTCAATCTATCATATAGAATTCATAATTCAATAATATCTCACTATTCATTTCATAACATTAAACACAGTTAAATACTCGTATTATGTCCGAACTTACCTCGGACATCGAACTATCGATACGGTCGATTAATCGAGCACTTTATCTTTGCCTCGATCTCGATCTGATCCTCTTCTCTCTTGGTCTTTACACATTTAAATTCAATCCATTCAATCATCATTCATTCAATTTAGTCCACATACACACATTTAAGGCATTTTGCATAATAGTCCTCACATTTTCACATTTCGACACTTTAGTCCTTAATTCACAAAATCATCAAATTCACCAAATTCCATCTAGTACAAGCTTAGTCGAATTTTACTATTGTCCATACAAACCCACACATTTCACCTACCTTACATTTTAACCCGTCAATTTACTATTTTCACAATTTAGCCCTAATTAGCTAAATTCATCAAAATTTCAAGAACAACACATGTTCATCTAACTCATATCTTTCATTTAACACCATGAAACATCACAAAGCTCAACATAGCCTCAATGGCATCTCACACAACATCATCAATTCATGAAATTACAACATGGGTTAGCTAGAGCACAAAGCAACGATTACAAAAACGTAAAAATTATCGAAAACCGACTCAAAATCATACCTTAATCAAGCCAAATTCTAGCCGAAATTTTTAAAGCTTTTCTTCCTTCTTTTCTTTTGTATTTTTAGCACTAACTAAAGATGATAACCTTCATCTTTACTTTCATTTGTTTCATTAATATTATCATATTAAACATTTTACCATTTTATCCATCCATTAAACATATAAGACAAATTTTATACTAAGGTTATTTAGTCATTCAATCAACCACTATCTCATAGATGGCTTATTTGCCATATAAGGCCTCCATAATATAAAGACATCAACACTTTGATATTTATAAATCAGCACACAACTTTTACTCTTTATGCGATTTAATCCTTTCTCTTAATTCGACACATAAATCATTAAATTATCACACAAAATTTTCACACAGACTATATCATATAATATTCACACAGAAATTAATATTAAAATATTTTTACGACCTCGAGTTTGTGGTCTCGAACCACTGTTCCGACTAGGGTCTAAACTGAGATGTTACACTATGTGTGCGATTGAATCGAATGATTATTGAATATCGAATGAAATGTAGCATTGAACATTGCTTAGCAAAAGAGTTCGTATCCTAAGTGTTGGCACAGGTATGTACGAAACCTATGTGGTTGATGATTTTGTAAATGGATAAATGGATAGTTGTGTGAGCATTTGTATATGGATGAGATTTTGTTCATGAAAACTAATCTATGTGATGGCTTATTATGTATATTGATTTGAATTATTGAGTTTAATGTATTATATTTTGAACTTACTAAGCTTTAAAAGCTTACTGTGTGAAATGTTTCTCTGTTTTACAGCATCAGTAAAGCTAGCTCGGATCCGGGGATCGTCAGCGACTCAATCATACTATCGGCTATTTACTTTGGTACTTTTGAAAGATGTATATATTTGGTATATGGCATGTATAGGCTAGAAGTTATGGTATGTTTTGAAATGCTTGGAATTTGCCATGTGATATGGCTTGAATGTTGAATGATGTTGGTTTTTATATGTATGCTATGAAAATGATGAATATGGTATGAAGTAGTGAAAATCGAAATGGTATGTTTCATGCTTAAATGGTTAATGAGTATTGTGGTTTGAATGTGAACTTGTGGTATGGATTAAATGATGTTTGACTTATATGCTTTGATATGTCAAATTTGAAATTGTGGATGAACTTATTTGAGATAAAATTGAGTAAGAGAATAGATGGCATAGATGATGATTAATTGGTGCATATATTGGTATGTTTTGGTTGCCATTTGTGATATAAATGCTTATGATTTGAGGTTTGCAGGTGATTCAATGTGTGGGAGGCAAATTTGGCATTGGATATGGCCTATAATTGCCCACACGGTTGAGCACACGGGCGTGTGGGTCGACCGTATCTTTTAAAATTGTAATTTGATTCAAGTCAGACTCGACCACGGGCTAGACACACGGGCGTGTGACTGGCCGTGTGAAACAAGTCAGTGTTGACCATGGGTGAGGCACACGGGCGTGTCTTAGGCCGTGTGGACAAGTCAGTAGGTATGTCCTGTTTTGCCACGGCTTGGACACATGGGCATGTTCGAGGCCGTGTGAGGCACACGGCCTACCCACACGGGCGTGTGACCTCTGTAACTTAGAAAAATGTTTGAATTTTGAAAATTTTCGTATGTGTTCGGTTTAGACCCGACCCCTTTCTAACATGTGTTTAAGGCCTCGTAGACCTCATTAAGGGACTTTATATTTGAATACGTTTTATTGATGATCGACTTTGTGTTGTGAAATGAATATGAAATGTTCGGAGATGATTTGCAATGCCTTCTAACCCTAGTCCGGCGACAGTTACGGGTTAGGGGTGTTACAGTGCAAAACTTGCTAAAGTAATAGATAGCCTAATAGTAAATAAAGGAGGACTAAAAGGGCAAATAGACCATCTTAAATGGCTAAGGCGGCATAACGTGAAAAAATAATTCAAAGATATTTTTGTGATTAGGGACAAACTGGAATTAAAATAAAGTTTATATGGTCAAATGTTATTTTATTAGTTTCTAGAAATTTTTCTTCATCAATTTTCTGTAATAAAAAAATAGCCATTGAAGAGGGTTTGAGCTGGTCTTTCATATTTTAGCTTCAAGTAACTTCAATTCTTGCTTTTTCCTTGAAATTTTTATGTTTTTGGACTTTACAATTAGGTCCGACTTGTTATTTCATTAGTTTTTTATTTTGTTGGAAGTTTTGGAAGATACCATTGATAAATTCATATGATTTTAGTTATTTGATGATGAAATTGAGATGTTAATGGATATGTAATGGTATTTTATTAAAGAATTTTGAATGAAATCATGATTTAGTTATTAAATTGTAAAGTTATTGAATTTATGGAAAATTCTAAAATTTCATGGAATTCAAGGGTTTCTATTGATATATATGAAAATATTTAGGCTTGGAACAAGGAATAAATTGCATAAATTTCATTTTCCGAGCCTAGGGATGAAATTGTCATTTATCAAAAGTTTAGGGGCAAAATGGTAATTTTGCCAAAGTTGTAAATTGGGCTAAATTGAGTATGAATTACATTAAATTAATGATAAATTTACTCGTATAGATCCGGGTAGACCGAATATGAAGTTAGAACGAGGAAAGGAGAAAATGTTAGATTAGTAAATTTTATGTACACTAACAATTATTGAGGCAAGTTCGTGTAACTTAACTATGTATGTTATTATGCTTGACTTAAATTGTATGAATGTGATGGTATATATGTATGTGATGATATAAAAATCATATATATATATTTTATAAAATTAAAGATGTTCAATAAAACCCAATAAATGATAATATCTCATAAATGGTAAGTCCCGGTTGAACAATGAATATCGATGGATAGTGGTGATTTCACGTTTGAAATGAGGTCCTTCATGTGTTACGGAAAGGATTTAGCTCGGACAAGTAATCCATTGATCTCATTATGGAAAGGATTTAGCCCGGACAGGTAATCCTAAGTGAGCCTCTCGAGCATATGTTCCAATTAGGATTTAGCCTAGACTGGTAATCCTAATGGACTGGATTTAGCCTAGACTGGTAATCCAGATCGGACTCTATAGGGAATTCTTCGTCATATAAAGGATTTAGCCTGGACTGGTAATTCGACAAAGCACTTAGAGTATATGCGTTACAAACAAAATTTAGCCTAGACTGGTAATTATGCTGTATAATATGTGGCTCGAGAGTGTACCTAAAAGGTACTACTGGATATAAATTGACAGATTATGATTTTGTACACTTTAGGTGTACTACATGAGTATCCATCGATAATTCAAATAAATTCAACGGGCAAAGTTCTGACATGAACGAATATGGATTTGAGATAAATGATTATAGATTAAGACATGATATGTGGAAGTATGAAATGTTTATACATGAACATGAAATGGTTTGATGAATATGTTCATCTATGAGAATATATTTGTACACTTTAAGCGTACTACCCAAGTGATTATCAGTACTTCAATAAATTATTGAGTAAGGTTCTGACAAGAAATATACTGGAACTTGAGATGAATTAATAATATAAAGTATATCTAAAATACATGAAGAAAATTTGCATACATGTTATATGAACACATGATGTGGAAAAACATATGTCCATGAGAATCCAAATATTGATGAGTTCATATATGTGTTTCTTGAAGTTTATATGAAACATGAGACAAACAAGGGTGATGAGAATGTGTGATAGGGCTTGTGAGATTAAATGGTTTGATTATACCCTATGTATTTATTTTGATGATGAATTGGTGGTAAGTTTATTACTAAGTTATACGGACTTACTAAGCATTATATGCTTACAACGTTTTATTTTTCCCTGTCTTATAGTAAATCGGAATGCTCGTTGGATTGGAAGCTTGGTGGAGATCACTCACACTATCCAACAGTTCATTCCAGTGAAAAGGGTAAAATAATTATGGTTATAATGGCATGTATAGGTTAAATTGGCTAACAATGGCATGTAAATATTTGACAATAACAAGTTATTGGAATGGCTAGTTACGAACATGCTTGGGTGTTATGTATAAAAAGACTATGTCATAGTATATGATTGAAAATGATAAATTTATAGAATTCACAATGACATAAAGATGAATAAATTAAATTAGCGTATTTGATACAAAAAGTACAAATGTGAACCTTGTAATTAGGTAAATATAAGAATAAAATTGATAAGGAAATAAATTGTGTTGCTTAATGGCACAATGCTTGAATGATTATATGGCCATAAGAATATGTTTAAGTTTTGATGTAGGTATAAGGCAAAAAGGGTGAGAAATATGGCTTGGAAAATAGCATATTTTCATCCACAGCGGTAGACACACAGGCGTGTGTCATGACCGTGTGTGACACACGTCCTGGCATATGGGTGTGTGGTCCGGCCGTGTGTCCACTGCATCTTAAATTTGAGAATCAGGATGCTCAGGATTGAGCACACAGGCAGAGACATGGGCGTGTGTCTCAACCGTGCCATGGGTGCCACACGGCCAAGAACACGAGCGTGTGTCTTGGCCGTGTGAAAACTGTTACACGGGTTATGGACACGGCCGTGTGATCTGTGTCAACTCACACGGGCGTGTGACCCCTGCATATAAGAAAAATTTTAAAATTTTGCTAAAAAATCTCAGAGGTTCCGATTTAGTCCCGACTCGTTTCTAATCTTCGTTTTGGGCCTTGAGGGTCCAATCAAGGGACGATACGAGTGTTCTCCGAAAATGAGTAGCAATTTACTCAAAATAATTGAAAATGTTTTGTAACCACAGGTAATGCTCCGTAACCCTATTTTCAGTGACGGATACGGGTTAAGGGTGTTACAGATGATAATTCTCCTACATTGTTTCTAATAAGTAGAATATCATCGACATACAAAATGAGGAAGACCACTTTTTTGTCCTTTATACACTTATAAACAAAAGCTTCATCAACGTTTTGCTCAAATCCGAAAGTCTTGATTGTTTGATCAAATATTTTATTCCATGAGCGGGACACCTCCTTAAGTCCATAAATGGATCTTAGCAGTTTACAAATTTTCTATTCCTTTCCATTGACAACATAGCCAGTGGGTTAAACCAGGTAAATGATCTCATCAAGATAGCCATTCAATAATGTTATCTTGACATCCATTTGCAAGATCTCGTTATCGCGAGCAACGGGAGTGGATAAGAGTATACGGATAGCCTTGAGCATGGCTAGCGGAGTGAAGGTCTCATCATAATCAATGCCTTGAGCATGGCTAGCGAAGTGAAGGTCTTCATCTAGCTTTGTATGTTTCCACTTTCCCATTCGCATTTCTCTTCTTATTGTATATCCTCTTACACACTATAGGTTTAATCCCAACCCGTAAGTCTACAAGTTCCCACACCGTATTCGATTTCATAGAATCCATCTCGACATCCATGACCTATTTCCAGAGTTTGGAATCAATGTACTGCATAGCCTCCTCTTAAGTGAGTGGATCATCATCCTCATGATTGGATTTCGTATTATAAATACTCCCACTGCGACGGATTCCCCTATGTTGTTGATTGTTTGTAGGCCTTTCTACAACTTTCTCAAGAACTGAACTCGGTAATTGTTCTACCACTCCCGAAAGTCCCACGAGTACCACTTTACTTTGAGGCTTAAAGTTTTCCATGTAGCTTTTCTCGAGGAAAGTAGCATGAGTAGAAACTTTAGTCGTATCATCTTTCAGATTGTAGAATAATTCTCCTTTTATTCCTTTCAGATATTCTACAAATGTGCACAATTTTGTCCGTGCATCCAACTTCTTTGCATCCTTATCTAGAATGTGTGCTGGACAACCCCATATTCTAAAGTGATTTAGAGCGGGTTTCTTTCCATGCTGTAATTCATAAGGTGTCTTACAAGCAGACTTGGTTGGCACATCATTCAGAATATAGCAAGTCGTTTGTATCGTATATCCACAGAAGAAAGTAAGCAGTTGTGAATAGCTTAACATTGAACGACCCATGTCAAGCAAGGTTCTATTCATTCTCTCAGCTACGCCATTCTATTGTAGAGTGCCTAGCATGGTCAATTGGGATATCTCATTCTCTATGAGGTATCTTAAGAACTCGTTAGACAATTATTCCCCACCTCGATCAAACTAAAGATTCTTTATAGATAAACTAATCTACCATAATTTAGTGTAGCAGATTAAACTAGTTTTCACACTTAAGGAGCCTGAATGCAAGCATTTTCTTTACATTTTAGTTAAGTTTCTTGAGTTTTACTTATATTGAATAAAATGTGCAAATTGAGTCTTTTATTGACCTTAAGGGTCGAATAAGGGCTAAGGGAGAGCTAACATACTTTGAAAGTGTGTAGAAGACTATTAAAAGGCACTTTAGGCCAATACTAGACGCTATGTCACAACACAAGAGGTCTAATGTCTCAACATAAGGAACAAAATGAAGAAAATACAAGTCTGCCTTTGATGTCGTGGCACGGACTGGGGGTGTCGCGACATACCCCTAAAGATGGCCACTGAGAAGCATATTGGTTGCTATGTCGCTACACAGGTCCTAGTCATGTTCGACATTGACCTTGTGACGAAAACTAAACAAAAAGCAGGGGCATTTTGCTCTACACAATCAAACTTTAAAGCTCAGAAACGTCAGGTAACCTAGGGTTAAGGACGATGGTCACCTGAAAGTTATAAATAGGCTCATTTGTCACTTGTTAGGAACCACCCCATTAGCTTAGATTCTCTCTTAGATTTAGCTTTGTTTTCTTTCTTTCTTAGGATTTCATAGTTTTAGTTTATTTATTCTTTATTTTCTTTCAAGAGATCTGATTTCTTAAGGAGATCAACTTCGGTGGACTTGCACTTATTATCAATATCAATCAGGCCCTTCTTAAACTCTCTACTTTAATTCATTTATTATGATTAATTCTTCCTTCAATTCCATGTTGTTTATGAAATCCATGAGGAACTAATTATTCTATGGAGGATTAGCAAGTGGAGGAATGATCTCTTAACTGTTTTGTAGGGTTACTCAATGAATCAACTGTTTAGGAAAGGAAGAACATGAAATAGACCCTAAGCTTGATAGCCTCGGAAAGTCATCAAGGTGGGAATTTGTAACAGCCCGATTTAAGGGCTAGTCGAAATAGTGGTTTTGTAACCACTAATCCAAGGTTGGAGAAAATTATTTTTATATATTATTTTATGAGTTATGGCTTGATTATGTGAATACAAGAAAATTTTGGTGCATTAATTTTAGCGATTGCATGCTTAATTATGAAAAAGGACTAAATTGCATAAATTGCGAAAGTTCTATTTTACAAGTTAAAGGTGTCTAATAACAATAAAAATTAATTTGAGGCCCTTAATGTGAAATTAGACCCTTAGATATAGGGTGGCCGGCCATAGGGGACAAAAAATGTCAAAATTGGTCAAGTTGGTGGATTAGGTGGATTAAATTGAAGAAAATTAATAAAATAAAGAAAAAATGATATCACCCTATTCATTCATCTTCTCCCACCAAAAATATCAGCCAAGGAGAGGTTTCAGAAGCCTAAAATTTTCAGCAACTTCTCACCGTTGAAAGTAAGTGATTTTGGTGGTCTTTCTTGATAATTTTTGTACTTTTGGGACCCTTGTAGCATGATCTAGCTAATGAGGGGACTATTTTGCAAAATGGTTAAGAGTCTAGGGTTTTTCCATGTGATTAATTATGTTGTTGGCTGAATTTTTATGAAAGAAAATGAATCTTGGGTGTCAAATACACAACTTTTGTGATAGGTATTTCCATGAAAACACCTAAAAAAACTTTTTTTTGTAAAGGTTGTAAAATAGGTGTTTAATGTGTGAAATAATGAGTATTGGGAGTTTCTATAAGAGTAATAAATGTTCAGCTAGGCTTGTTAAAGAAGGAAATTTGATTAGAATTTTGTGAAATTCTAAGGGCAAAATGGTAATTTTTCCAAAGTATGATTATTGAAATGTATTGATTAATGTGGTAATTAAATGAGCTAATTTGTTATTATAGATCAAGAAGAACGAGGAATTAACCTTGACCAAGGAAAAGACAAGGTTTTGGACTAGATCGCAAAATTTCATATTTTGGTACCGAGGTAAGTCTGTGTGTAATAAATTCAACATCATGTTATTAAGTTTTAAAATGTTTGATATTCGTGAAGATGTATATTATTTCTATGAAATTGAGTAATGATGTTAAATGAGAAAATGATGAAAATTTATGATGTTGAAGTCTCGGTTGGACTTTAAGAAGTGAGAGGATATCATGATCAAGACATGAGATTGGTAAGGTCCTGTATAAGAGCATGTCTAGGACATGGCCTCGGCAGCAAATTGAGATCCCGTATAAGACTATATCTGGGATATGGCATCGGCATCGAATATGAAAAACGTATAAGACCATATCTCGGATATGGCATCAACATTGATATGAGATCCCGTATAAGACCACATCTGGGATATGGCATCGGCATCGAGATGTGACCCCATGTAAGACCATATATAGGATATGGCATTAGTGTCGTGTTTATGTGTATGATGATGATTGTGTATCCTCAGGTATTCCAAGTGATTCATCGAGATAAATAGTTAAGCTTATAATAGAGATGAAATTAGTGCTAAAGCTATGTGATGAAGTGATACAGGTATACATGTGAGTAGTTCACGAGAAGTGTTTACGATATGTGACATGACATGTGATTGGTAAGAGTAAGCATGAGTAAGTTATGGCAATGTGCTTGAGACTTTGTGTTTTCATTCAATGTAATGAATGTATGATATTATGAGCCATTATGTTGCTATTTATTTCATGCAAACTTACTAAGCTTCATTATTACATCTCTCATTTCCCTTTTCCTTGTAGTATCGCCAAGCTAACTCGAGAATCGTGGGATGTCGGAGTTCGGAATCACACTATCAACTTCTCTTTGGTATAGCATAGTCTGATTAATTTTGAGTATGGCATGTACAGGAACTTGGTTATTTTTGGTGATATGTCATATTGCTTAGCCAACGTGTTGCAATTAATGTTATTCAATTCATTTTGTAAATGGCCATTGGGAATTGGCCGTTAGGAATTGGCCAATACTTGATAAGTTATATATATATTCAAAGGTGAAGAAGTTCATGAAGTGCATGCTTCTGTATTTGGGATGATAATTGAGTAAAGAATATGTATGATGAATGTAGTGTAAACCTATGTATGGATGTCTTGATTTTGGGCATTAGGAGTGCCTTATGATCATGTAGAATGTTAAAATGAAATGGTATAAGTGTGGCTGTATTTTAGTGTGGCAATTGGCTTGGTAGATAGCCTTACTATTACCCACACGGGTAAACACACGGGGGTGTGTGTAGGCCGTGTATGACACACGGTCAACCCCATGGGCATGTTGGTACGCCATGTGTACCCCTGTCTAAGGACACGGGCGTGTACCTTGGCTGTGTGACCTTATTGAGATGATGACATCATAAACAGAATGTCAAGGTTTTCGCACACGAGTAAAGTCGCAGGGGTGTCATGGCCATGTGAGGGATACAGGCTATGGATACGGGCGTGTGTCAGGCTCTGTGAAAACCCCTATATGTTTGAAATAAAAAAATCCAAACGGACTAGGGACATGGACGTGTGTGATTGCACGTCCTGCCCACACGGGTGTGTGGCCCCATTTTGTGTCAAAATTTTCTAAGTGTTCAAAAGTTTCCGGTTTGGTTCCGAATCATTTCATGTGCAAGTTTAGGGTCTCGTAGACCTATAATAAGGACCTTAAGTTTCGAATGAAAAGTTTTACTTTGAAATGAAATTTTTATGGAGCGATGTTGTATGTTTGAGCAAGTTAAGTACGGTAATGCCTCGTATTTGGTTCAGGTGTCGAATACGGGTAAGAGGTGATACATTTAGTGGTATCAGAGCTACGGTTTAGTCGATTATCGAACTAACGTAGCATAAGTATGAGTCTAGCTATACATGCCATACATATGAGTATTTACATAATGATAGTGTGACGACTCCTGACAATTTAAATTGTGTTTTTATATAATAAATGGATCCCGATTGAGCTGCGGCCAATGATACTGCAAGTAATGCTTCGGCTCTCGCGCAAGGGACTACGTTAGTAGAAAGTGGACCCGAGACTTTGGGTTAGGGAGAAGAGGTTTGAGAAGCCTTTCTCCATATGATGAGGAACTGGTACACTGAGTTTATTCGAGCAAATCCTAATGCTCAAGCCCCTCCACCCCCACCTATTCCTCAACCTACCCCTGTAGCTCCCCAAGTGGTAGAGGTAGTAAGAAGAGAAAAGCCTCCAGTTGATAGAATCCGGAAGCAAGGACTAGAGGAATTTCAAGCTAATAAAGATGATGATCTTGAGAAGGCGGAATTTTGGCTTAAAAATACCATCAAGGTAATCGATGAATTATCCTGCACATCTAAAGAGTGCATGAAATGTGTGGTATCTCTCTTGAGAGATTCGGTTTATCGGTGGTGGAACACCCTTGTGTCAGTTGTACCAAGGGAGAAAGTTAACTGGGAATTCTTCCAAGAAGAGTTTCGGAAGAAGTATATTAGTCAAAGGTTCATTGACCAGAAACGAAAGGAATTCTTGGAGCTAAAGGAAGGTCGAATGGCGGTGATCGAATATGAGCGTGAGTTCGTAAGACTTAGTAAATACGCTCGGGAGTGCGTATCAACAGAAGCCATTATGTGCAAAAGGTTCGAGGACGGGTTAAATGAGGATGTACGTTTATTTGTTGGTGTCCTAGAACTAAAAGAATTTGTTGTGTTAGTGGATAGAGCCTGTAAGGCCGAAGAACTGGTCAAAGAGAAGAGAAGAGCTGAAATTGAGTCTCATGACTCGAGGAAGAGATAGTTGGGCAAATCATTTAAATCCTCATCCAAGAAAGCAAGAGATTTTACTACCCGATCGACCACTTCGGCGAGGTTTTCAAATAGAAGTAAGGGTAAACAGTACTCGAGATCTAAAGCTCAGACCACTTAGTTGCTAGTGTTGGCAATGCTCGACCAAGTAGACCCGAATGTCCGTAGTGTGGCAAAAGTCATCCCGGGGAGTGTCGAGCAAACGAGAAAGCTTGTTTCAAGTGTGGATCCCTAGACTATTTTATCATAGATTGCCCCGAGGTGGGGGAGAAAGAGAAACCTCAGAGTGGAACACCTGGAAGTACTACTAGAGGAATGCCACAGAGAAACCCGGGAAATGAAATGAGTAGTAAGAATACACCTCGAGAGCAGACTACAAGATCTGAGGGTAGAACGCCTGCAAGGACTTATGCTATTCACACTCGCGAAGAGGCGTCCTCCCCCGACGTGATCACGGGTACATTTTCTCTCTATGATACTCACATTATAGGTTTAATTGATCTGAGGTCTACCCACTCGTATATTTGCATGAAATTAGTCTCTACTATGAACATGCTTGTAGAGTTTACGGAATTTATGATAAAAGTGTCAATTCCCCTAAGTAAATGTGTGTTAGTCGATAGAGTATGCAAAGGTTGCCCTTTGATGATTAGGGGTCATTATTTTCAGGCTAATCTCATGTTATTGCCATTTGATGAATTCGATGTCATCCTTGGGATAGATTGGTTAACTACTCATGATGTGATAGTGAATTGTGGAAGGAAATTTATTGAGTTCAAATGTGAAAATGAGGATATTCTTTGTATTGAATCAGATGATCAGGACAAGTTGCCTGTGGTGATTTCTCATATGTCTACTCGGAAATATGTAAGAAACGGATACGAAGCTTATCTTGCCTTTGTAATGAATGTTAAAGAGACTGAGTTAAGAATTGAATCGGTACCCATAGTGTGCAAGTATCTAGATGTTTTGCCAGAAGAACTGCCAGGGTTACCTCCGGTTAGAGAGATTGAATTTGGGATTGAGTTAGCTCTTAGTACTACCCCCATTTCAATTGTTCCGTATAGGATGGCTCCGATTGAGATGAAAGAATTGAAGGCATAGTTACAAGAGTTAACGAATAAAGACTTTACAAGACCAAGTTATTCTCCGTAAGGTGCTCCCGTATTATTTGTGAAGAAGAAAGATGGTTTCATGAGGTTATGTATAGATTATCGACAGCTTAATAAGGTAACCGTGAAGAACAAATACCTGTTGCCAAGGATCGATGATTTGTTTGATCAATTGAAGGGAGCCACAGTGTCTTCCATGATATACTTAAGGTCCGGATATTACCAGTTAAGAGTCAAAGACTTGGATGTGCCGAAAACAACATTTCAGATATGGTATGGACACTATGAATTCTTAGTCATGTCTTTCAGTTTAACCAATGCCCCTACTGTGTTTATGGATTTGATGAATCGCATATTTTGGCTATATTTGGATAAATTTGTTGTAGTATTTATTGATGACATATTGATTTACCTCGTGATGAGAACGAGCACGTTGAGCCCTTGAGGACAATTTTGCAGATTTTACGAGATAATCAATTATATGCCAAGTTTAGTAAGAGTGAGTTTTGGCTTAAAGAAGTTAGATTTTTGGGGCACATTGTTTTGGGAGATGGAAATAGAGTTGACCCGAGCAAGATTTCAGCTATTGTTGACTGGAAACCGCCAAGAAATGTATCCGAGGTTAAAAGTTTTCTAGGCCTAGATGGCTATTACAGACATTTTTTCAAGGGATTTTCCATGATAGCTACCCCAATGACGAGGTTACTAGAAAGAGATGTGAAGTTTAAGTGGACAGAAAAGTGCCAGCAGAGTTTTGAGAAATTGAAGGCATTGTTGACCAAGGCTCCAGTTTTAGTACAACCCGAACCAGGAAAAGAATTTGTGGTTTACAGCGATGCATCCTTGAATGGATTAGGTTGTGTACTCATGCAAGAGGGAATGATGATAGCATATGCCTCTAAACAATTAAATCCGCACGAGAAGAATTACTCGTCTCACGACTTGGAGTTGGCCGCTATTGTATTTGCACTAAAGATATGAAGACACCATTTGTATGGTGAAAAATGTCAGATATTCACTGATCATAAAAGCCTAAAGTACTTGATGACTCAAAAGGAGTTGAATCTAAGGCAGAGGAGATGGTTAGAGCTAATAAAGGATTATGAGCTAGTGACTGACTACCATCCGAGAAAAGCCAACGTGGTCATCGATGCCTTAAACAGGGAATCCTTGTTTGCACTGAGAGCCATGAATACAGGGATGGCTTTGTCAGATGATGGTTCTATTCTAGCCGAGTTGAGGGCTAGACCAATGTTTCTCCAAGAGATTTGTGAAGCTCAGAAAGGCGACAATGATTTGCAAGCTAAAAGAGTTCAATGCGAGTTGGGTGATGAGTCAGATTTTCAAATTAATTTCGAAGGATGTTTAACGTTTCAAAATAGAGTCTGTGTATTGAGGAATGATGAGCTTATTCAGAAGATTTTGCACGAAGCACATAGTGGATGTTTGTCTGTGCATCCAGGCAGCACAAAGATGTATAATGACTTGAAGGAATGGTATTGGTGGCCGAGTATGAAGAAAGACATTTCCGAGTTTGTATCGAGATGCCTAATTTGTCAACAAGTGAAGGCTGAACCCCAAGTACCTTCAGGTCTACTTCAGCCTATTATGGTTCTCGAGTGGAAATGGGGCCTTATTACTATGGACTTCGTGACAGGTTTTTCGTTGACACCGAAAAAGAAGGATGCCGTATGGGTCGTGGTTGATAGACTTACGAAGTTAGCCCATTTCATACCGGTACGGGTTGATTATTCGCTTGATAAGTTGGTCGAATTGTATATTCCTGAGATTGTGAGATTGCACGGAGTGCCTTTGTTGATCATATTGGATAGAGATCCGAGATTTACATCACGATTTTGGAAAAGATTACAAGAGGCCTTAGGCACAAAATTAAGCTTTATTACAGCTTTCCATCCATAAATCGACGAGCAGTCGAAGAGAGTAATACAGATACTTGAAGACATGCTTCGATGTTGTGTTTTAGAATTCCAAGGTAATTGGGAGAAATATTTGCCATTAGTGGAATTCACATACAATAACAATTTTCAGTCAAGCTTGAAAATGGCGCCTTACGAGGCATTATATGGGCGTAAGTGCCGAACGCCCCTGTACTGGTACAAACTCAGAGAGAATCAGATTCACGGGGTTGATTTAGTCAGAGAAACCGAAGAGAAGGTAAAAGTGATACGTGAATGTTTAAAAGCTGCTTCTGATAGACAAAAGTCCTACGCGGACTTGAAACGGAAAGAGATTGAGTTTCAAGTCGGTGATAAAGTGTTTCTAAAAGTATCACCATGGAAGAAGGTTCTCAGATTTGTCCAGAAAGGCAAATTGAGTCCGCGCTTTATCGGACCGTATGAGGTTACCGAGAGGATAGGGCCGATAGCTTATCGTTTGGCATTGCCATCGTAGTTGGAGAAGATTCTTGATGTATTCCACGGTTCTATGTTGCGTCGCTACCGATCAGACCCTTCGCATGTGATTGTACCATCAGAGGTAGAAATTCGACCGGACATGACTTATGGCGAAGAGCCGGTTAAGATTTTGGCATGAGAAGCCATACAGTTAAGAAACAAAAGTATAGCCCTTTTGAAAGTACTATGGCGAAGATATGGGGTAGAAGAGGCTACATGGGAGCCCGAGGAGGCTATGAGAAACCAATATCCCAACCTTTTCACCGGTAAGATTTTCGGAGACGAAAATCCATAAGGGGGAGAATAGTAACAACCCGATTTAGGGGCTAGTCAAAACAATGGTTTCAGAACCACTAATTCAAGGTCGGAGAAAATTATTTTTATATATTATTTTATGAGTTATGGCATGATTATATGAATACATGAAAATTTTGGTGCATTAATTCTGGCGATTGCACGCTTAATTACGAAAAAGGATTAAATCGCATAAATTGTGAAAGTTCTATTTTACAAGTTAAAGGTGTCTAATAACTATATAATACTAATTGGAGGCCCTTAATGAGAAATTAGACCCTTAGAAATAGGGTGGCCGGCCATAAGGGACAAAAAAATGTCAAAATTGGTCAAGTTGGTGGATTAGGTGGATTAAATTGAAAAAATTAATAAAATAAAGAAAAGATGATATCACCCTATTCATTCATCTTCTGAAAATATCAGCCAATGAGGGGTTTTGGAAGCCTAAATTTTTCATCAACTTCTCACCCTTGAAAGTAAGTGATTTTGGTGGTCTTTCTTGATAATTTTAGTACTTTTGGGACCCTTGTAGCATGATCTAGCTAATGAGGGGACTATTATGCAAAATGGTTAAGAGTCTAGGGTTTTTCCATGTGAGTATTTATGTTATTTGCTGAATTTTTATGAAAGAAAATGAATCTTGGTGTCAAATACACAACTTTTGTGAAAGGTGTTTCCATGAAAACACCTAAAAGGACCTTTTTGTAAAGGTTGTAAAATAGGTGTTAAATGTGTGAAATAATGAATATTAGGAGTTGCTATAAGAGTAATAAATGTTCAGCTAGGCTTGTTAAAGAAGGAAATTTGATTAGAATTGATTTACGAGCCTAAGGGTAAAATCAAAATTATGGAAAGTCTAAGGGCAAAATGGTAATTTTGCCAAAGTATGATTATTGAAATGTATTGATTAATGTGGTAATTAAATAAGCTAATTTGTTATTATAGATTAAGAAGAACGAGGAATTAACCTTGACCAAGGAAAAGGTCAGGTTTCGGACTACATCGCAAAATTTCATATTTTGGTACCGAGGTAAGTTTGTGTGTAATAAATTCATCATCATGTTATTAAGTTTTAAAATGTTTGATATTCGTGAAGATGTATATTATTTCTATGAAATTGAGTAATGATGTTAAATGAGAAAATGATGAAAATTTATGATGTTGAAGTCCTGGTTGGACTTTAAGAAGTGAGAGGATATCATCATCAAGACATGAGATTGGTAAAGTCTCGTATAAGACCATGTCTAGGACATGGCCTCAGCACCGAATTGAGATCATGTATAAGACCATATCTGGGATATGGCATCGACATCAAATATGAAAATCGTATAAGACCATATCTTGGATATGGCATCGACATTGATATGAGATCTCGTATAAGACCACAACTGGGGTATGGCATCAGCATCGAGATGTGACCCCATGTAAGAACATATCTGGGATATGGCATTGGCATCATGTTTATGTGTGTGATGATGATTGTGTATCCTCGGGTATTCCAAGTGATTCATAGGGATAAATAATTAAGCTTATAAAAGAGATGAAATTAGTGCTAAAGCTATGTGATGAAGTGATACAGGTACATGTGAGTAATTCACGAGAAATGTTTACGATATGTGACATGGCATGTGATTGGTAAGAGTAAGCATGGGTAAGTTATGACATTGTGCTTGAGACTTTGTGTTTTCATTCAATGCAATGAATGGATGACATTATGAGCCTTTATGTTGCTATTTATTTCATGCAAACTTACTAAGCTTCTTGCTTACCTCTCTCATTTCCCTTTTCCTTGTAGTTTCACCAAGCTAACTCGAGAATCGTGAGACGTCGGAGTTCGGGATCACACTAAACTTCTCTTTGGTATAGCATAGTTTGATTAATTTTGAGTATGGCATGTACAAGAACTTGGTTACTTTTGGTGATATGTCATACTGGTTAGCCAACATGTGGCTATTAATTTTTTTCAATTCATTTTGTAAATGGCCATTGGGAATTGGCCAATACTTGATAAGTTATATATATATATTCAATGGTGAAGAAGTTCATGAAGTGCATGCTTGTGTATTTGGGATGATAATTGAGTAAAGAATATGCATGATGAATGTAGTGTAAACCTATGAATGGATGTCTTGATATTGGTCATTAGGAGTGCCTTATGATCATGTGGAATGTTAAAATGAAATGGTATAAGTGTGGTTGTATTTTAGGGTGGCAATTGGCTTGGTAGATAGCCTTGCAATTACCCATACGAGTAGACACACGGGCGTGTGTGTAAGCTGTGTGTGACATACGGTCAACCCCATGTGCGTGTTGATAGGTTGTGTGTACCCCTGCATGCTAAATTGGTAAGTCAGTATGCCTAGTAGTATACACATGGGTCGTGTGTCCCAACCGTGTGGGAGACACGGCCTAAGACACGGCATGTCCCTGGGCCATGTGAAGTCTGCACCTGAAATTAGGAATTGAATTCGACACACGGTCTAAGGACACAGGTGTGTACCTTGGTCGTGTGACCTTATTGAGATGATGACGTCATAAACAGAATGTCAAGGTTTTCACACACGGGTAAAGACACGGGCGTGTCATGACCGTGTGAGGGACACGGGCGTGTGTCAGGCCGTGTGAAAACCCCTGTAGGTTCGAAATGAAAAAAAATCCACACGGACTAGGGACATGGGTGTGTGTGGTTGCACGGCCTGCCCACACGGGCGTGTGGCCCTGTTTTGTGTCAAAATTTTCAAAGTGTTCAAAAGTTTCCAGTTTGGTCCCGAATCATTCCGTGTGCAAGTTTAGGGTCTCGTAGACCTAGAATAAAGACCTTAAGGTCTTGAATGAAAAGTTTTAATTTGAAATGAAATTTATATGGATCGATGTTGTATGTTTGAACAAGTGAAGTACAGTAATGCCTCGTATCCGGTTCAAGTGTCGAATACGGGTAAGAGATGTTATAGAATTAACCCAAAATTGGTGTAATAGGCCAATTTAGCGCGATCCTGATTCACATGTAAATAAAAGAAAAAGTACAAACCCAAATAAATGATTACAAGGCCCAAAATAAAAAGAAAACCCTAATGGCTAAATGGCCCATAACCTAAACTAGTGTCAGAAACCCTAACCCCTAGCTTGCACCGACGCCGCTCCACTTCGCCAGCGGTCTACAACCATCAACCGCCACCTGCAAGGACAACCACAACACGCAAGAAACAGTAGTGAAACAGTAGAAAAAGATCAAAGAAATGTGTCATAATCGGCTATAAAAAGGCTAGTACAGATTAAAAAGGGGGAATTTTTTTTTTTTTAAAAAGCAGAACTCAAAAAGCAAATATAAAGATATTTTTAAGAAAGGTGATTTTTTTATTTAGATATGTTATTTTATTTAAAAAAAATAAATAAAAAATAAAAAAGAGAAAAGGGTAAAAAAGGTTACTGAGCCGTTTCACACCACTGTGAGTAAGAGAAGTCGCTGCTGTCGCGTCGCAGAGAAGGATGCTGGGCACCTTACCATAAGCAGAAAAAAATGAAAGGTTTTTTTTTTGGTATTTTGGAGGGCTTTTTGGAATTTTTGGCTTCGGATCGAGGCTAAGCGAAATGAAGCGGCCAAGATAGTTTTTTTTTGCAAAATCCGACCACCGGGGACGGTGATTGCCGTTGTTGATGACCGGTGGCCGCGGCGGATCGGCAATGGTTCCCTTGGCCGGACATGGGCAACTTCAGAGAAACAAAGAGTTTTTTTGTTTAAAAGCTAATTCAAAATGAATTTTTTAAATATTTTTTTACTTATATAAGCCCCCAAAATGGTGTAGTTTTGGGTCTGACCTGACGACCCAACCCGGATCCTCCTAGGATCTGCGTGTTTTTTGAGGGGAGGGTCTAATTGCCGCTCCAGACCTTCCAGTTTTTAATTTTTTTTCAATCTGGTACTAATTCCTTTATTTTTTTCTTTTAGATCGCGCCATTTAAATTTATTTTGTTTTCAATTTAGTCCCCCAATTTGCCAAAGAAACGATGCGTTTAATAGGTTTGGGATATGTTCCCATTTAGTCCTTATTTCTTTTCGCGCATTTCATTTTGGTCCTTTATTTTGTTTGATTAGTTTTTTATTTACAGTTTAGCCCCTTACTATTTATTTTATCCCGATATACCCTTTTAATTCCATTTAAGATACAATTAAATCCTTTTTATTCTTTTATTCATTTATTTACTTATTTATTTTTTCATTATTCCTTTTATTTTATTCATTTATTTACTCATATACTTATCTATTTATATATTATTCACTTATTTATTTTTTATTTTAATCCTTTTATTCATTTATTTATTATTCCTTCATTTTTTAATACTTAAATTTTTTCCTTTTATTGATTATTTATTTCTTTTTTCTTTTTTCTTCTTTTGTGCTATTATTATTATTATTACTATGTTATTATTATCTATTTATTTATTACCTTTTTTTTGTACATACTTATAAATTAGGTTGTATACATGCTTTTATTGGTACATTTTTTGTTTATTATTGTCATTTATTATTTTATTTTTTTAATGTTCTTGTTATTTTATTATTTCTCTTATTATTTTAGCACTTTCATGTCATGTCCATTTATCTCTTTAATCATGCATCTTCCATTTTTTATTTATTTTAAATTACTTCATTTATTTATTATTACTATAATATGATTATTAATATTAATATTATTATAATCATGTTATTATTATAATATTATTTTATTTACGATTATTTATCATTCTACCCGCATAACCGTTTTAAATTATTTCATTATCACTGTATCATACATTAAGCTTAAACATTTATCTATGTGTATATTACGCCCAAATAAGTAGAATGCATATCTTTTTAAGTGTTATATTCGTTTTTTTCATATGATGCATAAAAAAGGTAAAATTTTTAAATCGTGGCAATGTTCATTATTTTTGGAATTAGAAGAGTCGTGTTCCTAACTTACGGAATATGGCTTCTTTCTAAAATAAAAATAGTCGAATATCCATTTCAAAAATATAAAAATGAGATTTAAATAACGATTCAAACGACGATTATTCTGGTTTTCAAAAACTAAAGGCATCATGTCCTAACTCAGGGGGCATGATTCTTCTTCTCGATTAATTCAGAATAAAGCCTTTTCTATCAAAATATCTTAATACAAAGGGATTGCATTTTAAATTCTCTTCAAATTTTCAATTTTCGACATTAAGACATCAAGTAATCAATTAGGTACCAATTTTGGGTGTAACGAGAGTGCTAATCCTTCCTCGTGTGTAACCGACTCCCGAATCCATCTCCTGGATTTTGTAGACCAGAAATCATCGTTTTAGTAAATCTAAACTTTCATTGAAATGTTCAAATCACAAGGTGATCCAATCACACCTAATAAAAAATATTGGCGGCGACTCCCATTTTAGTTTTTTTAAATAAAAAGTCAATTTAAAAAAATGTTTTGACAGCTTGGTGACTCCACTGGGCAGAAATAAGAGAGTCAAGCTGCGAGTTGATTACTTTTGGTTTTTTTGTCGAAAATTGATAATTTGGTTTAAATTTATGATCCCTTTATTGCATTTCATCCTTCATGTTTTGATATATCAGGTTGTATAGCGATCTAGTATATCTGTTTTATTGGTTCGAAAGTTTTTTTTTTTGTGTGTTTTCCACATATTGCATTGCATAATTGTTCGATTTTGCTGTTCTTGAGTGGGAGTGAGAAACTATTCTTCGTGAGGTCTTCACCTCCGTATAGGATAGTGGATCACTTTCGAGACACATCCGTACCTATATCTTCATGAGATCTTCATCTCTGTATAGCCATATGGAAATGCATTCCCCTGAAGTGAACTCGGTCCTTATGAGCCTATAATGCGTGAACATCAAGGAATCTGCCGGTTCAGGTACCTTTACTTTAGAACCGAATAGCATATAATGAGCCCTAAGAACTTACCCTAGGTAGAACCACATCAAACCCTTAGTGGTCACCTGAATAGGTGTTTTATTTATTAGTTCTTGCTTGCTAGCTTTGTATGAAATATACTGACTTGTTTTGTTTTGTTTTGATTGTGATTACATTGCATTTTCATCATAGAAAGGGGTGTTGATTCATGTTCACTTGCTAAATAGAAGAGCTTCTCATGGAAAAGGGATTTCTTGATAAAGTGAAAGATAATGCGGTCGTCCGGATATGGTCTAAAAAGACACAACAAGAGAAGGGCGACAGCCTGACGGAGGAATATATGTCAGAATTATGGGATTTCACTTGCATTAATGTGACTCAGAATAATCTCCAAGAGTTGAAAGAGGTATGGGACCAATGGGATGATGAAACCAAGCAGTTATTCTACTCTAACTATGGTGATTTGCCTTATTTACTCGATGTCAAAGTGGATAAGCACTTATTCCGAGCTCTTGCCCAATATTGGAATCTCGTTTATAGCTACTTCACTTTTGGGAAGGTAGACTTGGTGCCCACTGTAGAAGAGTACACAACTCTACTCTATTGCCTGAAGATCCAAGCCGACAAAGTTATTCTAGAGCAGCCAATGTCCCGGGTTTCTTAAAGAAACTAATGAGCATCACAGGGTTGAGCGAGCAATGGGTTGCAGCCTGGATTAAACAAAAGGGAGATAGTAAATGCATCCCTTGGAAAAGCTTGCGGGATTTGATCTTGGCACATCCGAATACGAAGAAAAGAGTTGATGTCTTCACCTTGAGTATTTACGGGTTAGTCATCTTCCCCAAAGCACTAGGGCACATAGATGATGCAGTTTCAGATCTATTTGACTGACTTGACAAAAGTGTCACGCCTGTCCTGGCAATTTGGCTGAAACTTTCAGATCTTTGAGTGCATGCCGGAGAGCGGGTAAAGGAAGATTTACTGAGTGTGCACAACTCTTGCTAGCCTGGTTTCATAGCCCCTATTGGAAGGTAGAAAAAGTCTCTTGTCGAGTATTATCTGAGAACTACTCTCTATTGAAAGAATTCGTGGCTACGCCAAGGCGACACGACACTTCGAAGGAGAAATGGATGGCAATTCTCCACAACCTCCAAGAAGAAGACGTTGAATGGAGGGCCCCTTGGATGATTTCTGATCAGATTTTGTACCGATATAGAGACTTCGAGTGGGTCCTCTACTTGGATATGGGAGCTATTAGATATGCCCTTCTACTTGTATTAGGACAGTATAGATCGAGGCAGTTCATATCGGCAACTCAAGGGTTGGCTCAGTGTGAGTTTGCGTACAAAGGTGATAATTACAAGAAGAAGGTTCGTGAAATATCGAATGCTTGGAACCAAACCCATAGAATGAAAAGATTTAATGCAAATTCCATGACAACCCCCAAATATGATTGGTGGTAGGGCAAAAGAGTCAATGACAATGTCCCTTTGTCAAATCGAGAAAATACTCGACCGATAGAAGAACACTTACAAGTGATCCCGTCTGAGTTGGAAATTATAAAGCAATACTTTGGAAAGAGGAGTTCGGAGCTGGGGAAAAAGATAGAACAGTTGGAAGAAGAAAAAATACAGCTAGGATTAGACGTTGACATCCAGAAGTTAAAAGCCGAGAAAATGAGAAAAGGAAAGAACAAGGCTGATGAAGACTTGGACAGTCTAAAAATAGATTATAAGAAGCTGCGTTTGTCGATGAGGACTTCTGGGTTGGGTAAAACATCGGAAAAATGGCGGCAATAAATCAAAGAAGAGAACATTAGCGCTGATCAGTGGGAAAAAAATTTCCAAGAGGCTCGAGTTCGAAAAGATGCTCTAGAAAAAGGATTTACTAAAAAGTCAAAATGAAAAGGCTGGACTAAGAGCTAGGATAGCAGAATTAGAAAGGTCACTCCACCAATATCGTAGTCGTGATTCTGCAATTGATTTGAAAGCAAGCCTAATTAAGATTGAAGAGTTGAAGGGAAAGATAGAAGAGCTCAAGACCGCACTGCAAAATCGTGAACTTCAAGTTGAGCTTCTTGAAACGAGAAACTCCAACGCTCTCAAGGTCAGATTAGGGATAGAGATTGCATCATGGGCGAAGCTGTGACTCAAGTATGGGAAGTAGTCGACCATTTGCAAACCCTAGCGGTTCAAGCCGACATGCTGAGCTTAAAATGCGAATCAGAATCGGATCGAGGCTGAGAATTAGCTTGGATTTTCAGGAAAGTCAAGGCTTTGAGTATTAGGGCAATGCCGTATATGTAAAATGTATATGTTTTATGTAAAGAGATTCATTTTCTAGTAAAGTTATTCTAGTAAAATTGAATAAAAATCAACACTTCTTTTTGCATTCATTTTTCATTCATCAGCATTACATTTCATCATATGCATTAAGTTTCATAAAAAGACTCTAAGTAACCAAAATTATGACAGCTACCCTAGAAACCAACAAGAATTTTCCAACCAAATATCGTTACGGTACCGCTGTAAAACCAGAGCCATGGATCAAAAGTTAGAGAGATTGGAACAAATTCAGAAAGACATGCAAGATCAGTTGCAAGCGCAGCTACATGAACAATTAGCTAAGGTACAGCAAGACATGAAGGATAAAAAACAAGAGTCCCAACGAAGCATGATAAAGCAGTTGACTCAATTGCTGGCCAGAGGGACTGAAAAAGGGATAAGTACTGTAAATAACTCTGGAGATGATAATGAAGACCCTATATACCCCCTAGGCTTTACCCCAGTAAATGTCCAAGCCTAACCAGATACATATCGACAAAGGGTACCCGTTACTATACGACCTCAACAATATTAAGCCGACACTTCAGCACAGGTGAATTACCTTACGGGTTTAGGTTCTAATCCTGGGGATAATCTGACCTACCCCATTATTCTAGATTTGGACGACATGGAAGAAATGGATAGAGTAAGAGTATAATTGCCGAAACAGCTATAGAGAGTGTCGACTACCTTTGCGGGGTTGATGCTAAGGAGCTGAGCTTAGCCCCTGATCTAGTGCTCCCACCAAAATTCAAAACTCCAGAATTGGAAAAATACAACGAGACAAGTTGTCTTGAAACCCATATCACAATGTTGAGCCGAAGAATGACGAGATACGCCAAAAACGATCAATTGTTAATCCACTACTTCCATGATAGTCTGGTTGGCTGCCAAGTGGTACAACCAACTAAGCTGTGCCAAAATCAGCTCATAGAAAGACTTGGCATAGGCTTTCATGAAACAATACAGCCATGTGATCGACATGAAACCTGACAAAATTACGTTGTAAAACATGGAAAAGAAGCAAAGTGAAAGCTTTAGGCAGTATTCTCAAAGATGGAGGGAGGTGACAATACAAGTTTAGCCACCTCTTCTGAAGAAGGAGACAATAATTCTTTTCATAAACACTCTAAAAGCCCCGTTCATTAACCATATGTTACGAAGTGCTAACAAAGAGATGATTGAAAATGCAGTATAGAGTGGGAAAATAGACGCGGGGGAAAATGCCAAAAGATCAGCCCCTAGAAAGAAAGAAATGAAGTGAATAACGCGAGTGTTTATAATAAAGGTTATTCAAAATCGGTCACTGTAGGCCAACCAAGGACCATAACAACTAGCCTTCAAAGCCCCTCAAGGCAAGAATCTAACTTAAGACCAAACATAGAAAAACTCCAGTTCACACCAATCCCGATGACATATAGAGAGTTATATCAGAATCTGTTTGATGCGCATGTGGTATCCCCGTTTTACTTAAAACCCATGCAATCTTTGTTCCCAAAATGGCATGATGTGAATGCTCAATATGAGTACCATGCAGGAATAACGGGCACTCAATTGAGAACCGCACTACAATTAAAAAGTTGATTGAAAGGTTCATCACGATGAGGATCGTAAGGTTGAATGATCCACTGGGACCTAATGTGGCAGGAAATTTGTTACCCAGTCATTCAGATCAAGGGGTAAACGCGATAATTGAGAATAGAGGAAAGAAGACCAAAATCGATGTGGCGAAAGTAAAAACCCCCCACTTAAATGGGTTTGGAAAAAGATGATAGACGTAGGATTAATCGTTTAATATTCGGAGGAGGTACCTAAAGGGATGAGGAGCTACTATGAGTTCCATGCTGAAGAAGGTCATGAGATCCAAGAGTGCACTGAATTCAGAGCTTTGGTGCAAAGTCTGATGGATAACAAGGAGCTGGAATTCTTTGAAGATGTCAAAGGATCGGAAGGAGAAGACATCTGTACCACAAAGGAAGGATCAAAGGAGAAGGTCCACAAGGTCAATCACCCGGCGGTGATTATTTCACGGCCAAGAAATAATGAAGCAGGAACATAAGCCGCCCCAAGAGTCATAATTCAGAAACCCGTGGCTTTTCCCTACAATGATAGCAAAAGGGTTCTATGGAATTATGACTACAACATGATGATCCCAGGAGAAGAGAATTCGTTTGGCACTTTAGAAGAGTGTCAGGATATTTGTTTCTACATGCACAGTGGGAGGCGCTATGACCTTGCAAATGCAAAAACTAAGCCCACTAGAGGAAAAACCTTGGCAGTTGAGTAAAAGAAAAAGACGGCTAGGCTTGAATCACCTGTTAACGAGCCAGTAACTGAGAACGAGGTAAGGGATTCCTAAAATTCTTAAAGCACATCTAGTATAATGTTGTAGAACAACTATACAAACAACCAGCCTGCATATCAATACTAACCTTGCTCTTGAGCTCAGAGACACGTCGTAGCGCATTGATGAAGGTGCTGAATGAAACTTATGTCGCTAATAATATCTCTGTGAACATGCTAAACCGCCTGGTTAACAATATAATTACCAATAATTTCATCCTTTTCAATGATGATAAAATACCTTTTGGGGGCAAGGGATCCATGAAGGCCCTACATATCACTATCCGTTGCAAATGATATACATTACTAGGGGTGTTAATCGATAATGGATTTGCACTGAGCGTCTTACCTCTATCCACACTAAATAGATTACTAGTGGATAGCTCTCACATGAAGACGTGTAAAAATATAGTGAGAGCATTCGATGGTACAGAAAGAAGGGTGATGGGAAGGATTGAAATACCTCTCTTAATTCGTTCGAACACATATGAGGTAGAGTTTTTGGTGATGTATATCAAGCCCTCTTATAATTGTTTGTTGGGTAGACCTTAGATTCACTCGACTAGGGCAGTGCCGTCATCACTACACCAAAAACTGAAGCTGGTAACGGAGGGTCAACTGGGAACCAATGACCTTCCCCATATATCCAAAACATTCGTGTTAGAAGAAATCATTTATCTTGAATGAAGAATGGCAGAAAAAGAAAGACCAGAAGAAATGTTGGGAAGCTTGAGCGTCAATGCTATATCTGAAGAAGGAATTAGGGAAAACCTGTCAGGCATTCTCCTTATATCCCCGGAAGTGTTCTAAACAATTAGACTACGGAAGAGATCCCTGTAATTTTTAGAACTAATTCAGAGTAATATTCAAAACACACTTATTGCTTTAAGCCTGGGAGCAATAAGAATCCTTTTGTGAAAAAAGCATATGTCCTTTATTTTTATTTTAATAGAATGCATCTTTGTGTCTCATTTTGACAAACATTCTTTTGTTCTTTCCATTTCATTCATACTCATACCACACAAATAATTATTCTTTGATTCATTTGTTCTTTGGGTCTTCATTCGTTCCTATAACAGGTCTCTAGATATCAATGATATGGGTGACGCTGCTACTAACTCAGAATCTCCTTTTGAGCAATATATGTGTCTAGAGGAATCTCAGAACTTTAAAGATGATCGAGATTGTAACCTATCTTCTGATTTGTTAAGGATGGTAGAATAAGAGGAGAAATAGATTTTACCTCACAAAGAGTCAGTAGAAATTGTGAGCTTAGGAGACAGACAAGAAAAGAAAGAGGTGAAGATCAGAGCTTGCATCACTGCAAAGACAAAGCGAGACCTCATTGAGTTACTCCAAGAATTCAAAGATTTCTTCGCATGGTCATATCAAGACATACATGGTATAAGTAGTAATATCGTGGTACACTTGCTTCCCATAAAAGAAGAATGCAAGCCAGTTCAACAGAAACTTCGAAGGATGAGGCCCAACGTCCTGTTAAAAATAAAAGAAGACGTCAAGAAGCAATTTGATGCTGGTTTCCTACAAGTGGTTAAATACTCAGAGTGGGTAGCTAATATAGTTCCCGTCCCTAAGAAAGATGGAAAAGTATGAATGTGTGTAGACTATAGGGATTTAAGCAAAGCCAGCCCAAAGGACAATTTCTTGTTTCCTCAAATTGACTCCTTAGTGGACAACACGACAGGTTATTCACTATTTCCTTTATGGATGGTTTCTCTGGTTACAACTAGATAAAGATGCATCTTGAGGACATGGAAAAGACCACATTTGTAACCATGAAGGGAACATTTTGCTATAAAGTGATGCCATTCAGACTGAAAAATGTGGGAGCGACGTATCAAAGAGCCATGGTAACTTTGTTTCATGATATGATGCACAAAAAAATCGAGGTTTATGTCAAAGATATGATTGCAAAGTCTTGAACAAAAAATGAGCATATACAAGTCTTGAGGAAATTGTTCTTGAGGTTGAGAAAATTCCAGCTAAAGCTCAATCCTGCAAAATGTACTTTCGGGGCTAGGTAAAGAAAATTGCTAGGATTCGTAGTTAGCGAAAAAGGAATCAAGATCGACCCAGATAAAGTCAAAGCTATATAGGAGTTGCCTCCGCCGCGCACTCAAAAAGAAGTCTGAGGTTTCCTAGGAAGACTAAATTACATCGCCCGATTCATTCCACAACTAATTGAGAAATGTCACCCCATTTTCCGTCTTCTTAAGAAACATAATCCAGGTGTATAGGATGAAGAATGCCAGAAGACTTTCGAAAAAGTCAAGCATTACCTGTCCAATGCTTCAGTGCTGATGCCACCTAGTCCAGATAAGCCATTGATATTGTACTTGGCAGTATTTGATAATTCTATGGGATGCGTGTTGGGCCAACATGATGAGTCGGGAAGGCAAGAAAAAGTGATATACTACCTCAGTAAGAAGTTCACTGAAAGTGAGACAAGATACACTAGAATTGAGAAGTTGTGTTTTGCCTTAATCTGGACAACCCAAAGACTGAGACAGTACATGTTGTACCACACAACTTGGCTCATTTAAAAAATGCACCCTCTAAAGTACATGATGGAGTCGACTGCTTTAAATAGAAGGATGTCCCGATGAAAAATTTTGGTTTCCCAGTTTGATATAATTTATGTAAACTAGAAGGCAGTAAAAGGGAGTGCAATAGCATATTTTTTTAGCTAGTAGAGCTCTAGAAGATTACGAGCCTTTGAACTTTGATTTCCCGAATGAAGATCTGATGTATGTTGCAACCACTAAAGAATATGCTTAGGAAGGACATCCTTGGAAACTAAATTTTGACAGAGCGTCAAACGCTATGGGTAACGGAATCGGGGCAGTCTTGGTATCCCCAAATGGAGATCATTATCCCTTTACTAGTAAATTGGATTTTTATTCTAAAAACAATATGGCAGAATACGAAGCATGCATCATGGGTATCCGTGCAGCCATAGAACGTAAGATCAAAGTACTAGAGGTATATGGGATTCTGCGCTAGTAATCTATCAACTCAAAGGTGAATGGAAGACAAGGGATCCCAAGCTGATCGACTACAGAAGCTGATCTTGGAGTTAATTAAAGATTTTGATGACATCACCTTCTGCTACCTTCTGCGAGATGAAAATTAGATGGTTGATGCCCTAGCTACTTTAGCTTCCATGGTCAAAATGAACAAGCAAGAGGATGTAAAACCTATCCAGATGAGTATTTATGAGGCTCCAGCTCATTGTTACAACATCGAAGAAGAAAAAGATAACCACCCTTGGTATCATGATATATTGCAATATGTAAAGAATCGTGATACCCGAAGCAAGCAACCGAGAATGATAAAAGGATGCTAAGAAGACTGGCCAATGACTATGTCTTAGACGGGGAGATCCTATATAAAAGAAGAAAGGATCAGGTGCTACTAAGATGTGTGGATGTTTTTGAGGCCAAGAAAATCTTAAAAGAGGTCCATGAGGGTTTTTGCAGAACACATGCTATTAGTTTTACAATGACTTGGAAAATCATGAGATTCAAATATTATTGGTCTATCATGGAAGGGGATTGTATCAGTTATGCCAAGAGATGTCATAAGTGCCAAATTTATGGAGACAAAATTAATGTGCCTCATTCACTTCTCCATGTTATGACTCCTCCATGGCCTTTCTCTATGTTGGGCATTGATGTCATATGGTTGATCTTGCCAAAAGCTTCCAATGGGCATCGATTCATCTTCATAGTCATTAAGTACTTCACCAAGTGGGTAGAGGCCACTTCTTACGCCAATGTCACGAAGTCGGCAGTCAGCAAATTCTTAAAGAAAGAGATCATATGTCTGTATGGGATGCCAGAAAGGATTATACCTGACAGTGCATTAAATTTGAACAACAATATGATAGCGGAGGTCTGAAGTCAATTCAAGATCAAACACCACAACTTGTCACCATATCGCCCAAAAAATGAATGGTGCGGTGGAGGCAGCCAATAAGAACACTAAGAAGATCGTGGGTAAAATGATTGAGACTTATAAATATTGGCATGAGAAGTTACCGTTTGCCCTCTATGCTTATCAAATGTTTGCCAGGACCTCCACCGGGGCAACGCCTTTCTCATTGGTTTATGGAATGGAGATGATTTTGCCTATTGAAGTCGAGATTCCTTCTCTCTGAGTTTTGTCAGAGTTGAAGTTAGATGAAGCAGTATGGATTCAATCCCGATATGATCAGCTGAACTTAATTGAAGAGAAGAGGTTGAAAGCCATCCGTCATGGTTAGATGTACCAAAAACTAATGATGCAAGCTTATGAGAAAAATGTTCGCCCTAGAGAATTCCATGAGGGGGACTTGGTATTGAAAAAGATCCTTCCCATACAAAATGACTTCAGAGGAAAGTGGATGCCAACTGGGAAGGACCTTATGGATGGCAAGAACCTGCCTAATCCTGTGAATTCAGACTTAGTCAAGAAATATTTCACTTAAAAAAAAAGGAGAGGCCAAGGCGAAAACTCGCAAAGGGCACCTTGAAACTAAAGGGTTTTGAGTTGAAAACCCAAGAAAGGGCAGCTCAAATTTGGATTGAACATGTGGTGGTCGGGTCTTCTCAGAAGGAGAAATGTTGCATCTTGGGGCATCAACAAAGTACTCTAGATCTCCTAAAACACATATCAAGATCAAAATGGTCCTCAGGAAGTTTGTGCAGAGAAGATCATGCTACAATATTTGGGGCACCCATTTTCATCTTACTTATTTTGTATTTTAGCAGCGTTTTTTATTTTGATTAATATATTCATTGCGAGCTTTGCTCCCAGTAAATTTCACTATTTTCCATTGTTACAATCTTTTTCAAGCATTTTTTCATTGAAATAATGATTAATGGACTAATAACATTCAAGTAAAAGGGTTTTTGCATGTTGCTCTGAAAGGTTCCTAAAAAGTACAAGGACCTGAAACAGGACCACTAGTTAGAACTGACCAAATCGAAGGGTTAGAAATATAGGGGAATGAATAGTTAAATTGTGATTACTTCTTCGAATTTCCTGTCAAAGATACCAGATCTGAACAAGAAGGCATGACAATACATCAGTGAAGGAACCTTGATAAACAACAAGCAATGTCAATCTAAGCATTAAAAAGGGAATCATTCTCAAAAAAAAAATGATGACATTCTGCATTCATACAAATATCATTCATATACATCTAGTTAAGAGAATTTGATTCATTCTGATCATAACATCCTAATTGCTTGGCATAAATATAGGCCCATGAACTGCATTCTATAGGTCATGTTCCCTAGAGAATGGTGCAACAGATCAGTGAAATCACAAATCCTGTACCCCTGAAGTTGCAGTGGGATGGATTGAAGTCATCGTAGCGAATCTTATCTCCCTGAAGTTACAGTGGAGCAGATTAAAGCCACGAATCTTATCTTCCTGAAGTTGCAATGGAGCAGATTATAGATAGCAAATCTTATCTCCCCAAAGTTGCAATAGAGCAGGTTGAAGCTAAAAATCTCATCTCCCTAAAGTTGTAGTGGAGCAGATTAAAGTTAGAAGTCTTATCTCCCTGAAGTTGCAGTGGAGTAAATTAAAACTAAATTCTATACCATTAAAGTTGTAGTAGGTCAGATCAAATCTACCATAGCAAATCTTATTTTCCTGAAGTGGCAATGGAGCAAATTAAAGCTACAAGTCTTATCTCCCTAAATTTGTAGTGGAGTAGATTGAAACTAAATTCTATACCTCTGAAGTTGCAGTAAGTCGGATTAAATCTACCATAGTAAATCTTATCTCCCTGAAGTGGCAGTGGAGCAGATTCAAGCTACAAGTCTTATCTCGCACAAGTTACAGTGCAATAAATTAAAACTACAGTTCCTATACCCCTGAAGTTGCAATGAGATAGAATGAGGCTACTCGGAAAAGAGAAACACCAAAGAAGTCGAGATTCTGCAAGACCAAGCAAAACTGGCCCTTTTAAATCCTTTGCTCCATTTTAGATCTGTTATTTTATTTTATTTTTTAAAAATACAAATAAAAAAAAAGAAAAAGAAAGGGGTAAAAAGGGTTACCGAGCCATTTCACACCACCACAAGTAGGAGAAGCCACTACCACCGCGTTGGGGAGAAGGATGCTGGTGACCCTTTGAAACGCAGAAAAAACCGAAAGGTTCTTCTTTTGGTATTTTGGTGGGCTTTTTGGAATTTTTGGCTTCGGATTGAGGCTGAGGGAAATGAAGCGGCCAAAATTGTTTTTTTTCACAAAATTCGGCCACTGGCGATGGCGATCATCGTCGCCTACAACTGATGGCCGCGGCAGATCGGCAGTGGTTCCCTTGGCCGGCCATGGGCAGTTTCAGAGAAAAAAATGAAACGAAGTTTTTTCTTTTTTTAGAAGCTGATTCAAAATGATTTTTTTTTATTTTTTTTTACTTATATAAGCTCCCAAAACGGCGTCGTTTTGGGCTTAAGCTTCAGATGCCAAAACAACGTCGTTTTGGGTCCGACATAGATCCTCCTAGGATCCGCGTGTTTTTTAGGGGAGGGTCTAATTGCCGCTCTAGTCATTCTGCTTTTTAATTGTTTTTCAATCTGGTCCTAATTCCATTATTCTTTTTTATATTGCGCCATTTAATTTAATTTAATTTTTTCAATTTAGTCCCCCAATTTGCCAAAGAAACGGTGCGTTTACTAGGGTTTGGGATATTTTCCCATTTAGTCCCTATTTCTTTTTCACGCATCTCATTTTGGTCCTTTATTTTGTTTTATTATTTTTTTATTTACAGTTTAGTCCATTACTATTTATTTTATCCCGATTTACCCTTTTAATTCCATTTAAGTTACAATTAAATCCTTTTATATTTTTATTCATTTATTTACTTATTTACTTATTTATTTATTCATTATTCGTTTTATTTTATTCATTTATTTACTCATATACTTATCTATTTATATATTATTCACTTTTTTATTTTTTTTATTTTAATCCTTTCATTCATTTATTTATTATTCATTCATTTTTTTAATATTTAATTTTTTTCCTTTTATCGATTATTTATTTCTTTTTTTCTTATTTCGTGCTTTATTATTATTACTATGTTATTATTATCTATTTATCTATTTATTTATTACCGCTTTATTTTTGTACAAACTTAAAAATTAGATTGTATACATGCTTTTATTGGTACATTTTTTTGTTTATTATTGTCATTTATTATTTTATTTTTAATTTTTTAGTGTGTTCTTGTTATTTTATTATTTCTCTTATTATTTTTAGCAATTTCATGTCATGTCCATTTATATTTTTAATCATGCATCTTCCATTTTTTATTTATCTTAAATTACTTCATTTATTTATTATTACAAAAATATGATTATTAATATTATTATTATAATTATGTTATTATTATAGTATTCTTTTATTTCCTCATTATTTATCATTCTACCTACATAACCAATTTAAATTATTTCATTATCACTATACCATACATTAAGTTTAAACATTTATCTATGTGTATATTATGCCCAAATAAGTTAAATGCATATCGTTTTAAGTATTACGTTTATTTCTTTCGCACGATGCTTAAAAAAGGTAAAAATTTTAATCCGTGGCAATGTTCATTATTTTTGGAATTAGAAGAGTCGTGTTCCTAAATTACGGAATATGACTTCTTTCTAAAACCAAAATAGTCAAATATTCATTTCAAAAATATAAAAACGAGATTTAAATAATGATTTAAAAGGTAATTATTCTGGTTTTCGAAAACTAAAGGCGTGATGTCCTAATTCACGGGGCATGATTCTTCTTCTAGATTAATTTAGAATAAAGTTTTTTCTATTAAAATATCTTAATACAAAGGGATCGCAATTTTAAATTCTCTTCAAATTTTCAATTTTCGACATTAAGACGTCAGGTAATCAATTAGATACCAATTTTGGGCGTAACGAGGTGTTAATCCTTCCTTATGCGTAACCGACTCCTGAACCCATCTCTTGGATTTTGTAGACTAGAAATCATCATTTTAGTAAATTTAAACTTTTTATAAAAAAGATTGGTGGCGACTCCCATTTTCGTTTTTTTAAATAAAAAGTCGATTTCAAAAAAAAAGGTTTAGACAATTGGTATTGCCCATTCATGAACACCTTTACCGCAAGCTAGTCTAGACTGTAAGGTAGTTCTTACTGACTTATTATGTTAGTGGAAGATCGGAAGATCCTGCTAGGGTAGTGACTAGTTGGTTGATGAGAAACCCGAGATAACAATTGATTGGGATTGTTGAACTGAGCTAATCACCCATATTCAAATTTGATTCACTTTTTTCTCTTTACCTCTTGAAATTCAATTATTTTATGTTATTTTATTTTATTAGTTTATCTCTTATTTTACTTTCATATTTTAACTGATTTAAAAGGTATTAATGAGATTTTTAAGTGTTTAAGTTAAGAATTAATCTAGTGCTCGCCTCTCTTGTGTACGATCCTCAAAGTACTCACCTACTTTATTGAAAAATTGATATTACAACTCGACCTGTATACTTGTGGATATCGTCTCATAATTCTCTATTTTAATGCAGTATTCACATTCTGCATGTTAGTACATCTGAAGGTGGTCATAAGCCTACTTGCTTTTCCACTTCCACACGAAACTCTCGAATTTTATCAAAGGTTTCGCTTTTGCGGTGCACTAGATGCATATATCCATATCGAGAATAGTCGTCGATAACAGTCACATAATAATCGTAACTTCCTCAAGCACTGATGCTTATGGGACAACATACATCAGTGTGCACAAGTTCTAAAAGTTGGTTGGCCCTTGTACCTTTTGCATTAAAAGACCTTTTAATCATTTTAGCTTCCAAGCAAGATTCACATTGTGGAAGACTAACTTCCTTAAGCATACTTAAGGGACCATATTTCACGAGCCTAGTGATTCTTTCTTAGTTTGAAGTGTCATATGTACCCCTCATTAGAGTGAGAAGTTTTAAGCTTTTTATTAACTATTTTAGTTTGAAGCATCGAGTAGTTATGTTTTTTGATAAAGCAGAGTTTTTTTTCCATCCATCCGATAAACCGTAATATATACATATTTTAATCCCACATTTGGCATACTTTTGGATGATTTATTCCTTGAATTGTGGAATTTGATGCTCCTAATCCTTTAATTTCATGTTTTATACTTAGGAGAGCATAAGAGGATGAAAAGAACGAGAAACGGGCCAAAAACAGAGAAAATGGGCCAAAGTAAGAAATCAACACGGCCTGGAGTTCACCACACGGCCGTGCCACTTTAGAAGATTCGAACATGGCCCTGGGCTCGATTCACACGGGCGTTTCACACGGGTGTGTCCCTTCCGTGACCCATTTTAATTCCACTCGGAATAGGATACTTGTGGGCCAAGTAAGGCATCCTAAAAGCCTATATAAACACCCTAGAGGGCAACTTAAAAGGGGAGTTCGACAGAAGGCTTCGGTCAGGGCTTTCGACGGAGAGCGAAGCCAGAGAGGGCTGAATATAGGGAATTACTCGAAGAAAGCTAGTTGATCCATCTTAGAAGCCGGAATCACGCTTAAGATTGAGGATTCTCCCTTCAATATCCTTCAGGGGGTTTTAGGGTTTTTCTTTCTGTTTTGTTACTTAATTTCTTCTGAGATGTATTCTTTTATACACATGAACTAAACCCCTCAAATACCTGAAGGGGATGAAACCTAAGATGGATCTTGTTATTGTTTTCAGAACTGTATAATAAATACTTGATTTGTTATTAATTATGTGTTCTTAATTCTTACTTTAATATTTTAGGATATTGATTCAAGTATTGATGTGTTTATTTAGAGGAGCAAAAGTCTCTATTTAAAAGTAGATCTAGCATAATTAAGCAGAGTTGATCGCACTCCTAGAGATAGGACGATGAAAATCTGTCGGATTAGGGTCAAACCTAATATGGGAGTCCATAAATTGAGTTAATGGAACACTAGGGGTTTTAATTAGAAAGATATTTCAATTAAACAACCTAGGGTTAGATGTTATTAGCCTCGAAAGAGATAATAATATAAATTAGGGAATCCTACGGATCAAGTCAAGTGAATAAATCGTCTGGTTCAGAGTTAAATAACAAGTGAAGTCTAGGTGGATTCTTCCTCGGGTATTGTCTTAATCAATTGATTTTCTCAAAAGTATTTTTCCTATTCATTCTCTGTGTCTTGGCATCTTAACTTAGGAATTAGTTAGATAAACATCAATCCCCTTTATTTTAGGCTAGATAATAAAAAGAAAGTCAGTACTAGTACTTTTGGTTCCCTTGGGTTCGACATTCTGGTCTTGCCATTAAGCTATACTACTGTTCGATAGGTGCGCTTGCCTCGATCGTGGTGATAGTTAGTTTCTAGGCTCAATCATTCATTATATAAATATTAAAACTCTCAGACATGATCACCATCCATTATAGATTAAAGAACTATTTCTGCGAATAGAAAACCCTTTTATTGAATGTCACGGTATAACCGTAATAAAATAAACATGCTATAGAAATTAGATTCCTCTTACAATGAGGTACATAAAATACGTTCTTTAAAACAATCTTCCTAAAATTATCAAACTATAAAATAACTTCTCCCACTACTTCAACTGAAACATAGCTCCCATATTGGGTCGGCAACAAGAGGCTTCACTCTGCAACTAGAGGCTCTTGTCATGCAAACTTCTCATTTCCTTGAACCCCTATAAAGAAACACACACATGGGTAGTGGCTCTAGAATCAATAACCCAGTTGTCAATTGACTCTTCCACTAAGCAAGCTTCAACCACAAAGAGTTTCATACTTTTTCCATTTTCAGTTAGGTAATCCAAATACTCCATACAGTTTGATCTAAAATGCCCTTTCTTGTTTCAGAAGAAACATTTGATCTTTTTAGGATCTTTTGACTTCTTAGTTTTCTTCCTATCCATACGAGGTGGAACCGAAGACTTGGCCAGGTTCTTCTTTCCCTTAGCTTTCTACTTCCCCTTAGAGGACGAGAGGCCCATCACTAATTTTACTTTAGGTTTCTTCCTAAACCAACTTACCACCATACAGCATCAATGTAACACCCCAAAACCGGCCTAGACGTTATGGTCGTATTTGGCAATGTCACACAATAGTGTTTTTGAAACCTCGTTGGTACGATGAAAACATTCCACGTTATTGTAACAGCCCGATTTTGGGGCTAGTCAAAAAAGTGGTTTCAGAACCACTAATTTGAGGCCAGAGAAATTACTTTTAATATTATTTTATGTGTTATAGCATGATTATATGAGTACATGAAAATTTTGGTTAATTAATTTTAGTAATTTCATGCTTAATTTTGAAAAATGACTAAATCGCATAAAGTGCAAAAGTTTTGTTCTACAGGCTAAAGGTGTTAAATAGCTATGGAACACTAAGTTAGAGGTCCTTATTGAGTAAAAAGACCAATAAAATTAGTGATGGCTGAACATGTAATTCAAAAATCATGAATAGTCAAAGTTGGTGGCATTAGGTGACTTAATTGATAGAATAATCATAAAATAAAGAGAAAAAGATATCACCTATTCATTTTCCTCCTCTCCACCGAAAATATTAGCAAAAATAAGGGTTTTGGAAGCTTGAAATTTCAGCAACTCTTCACCCTTGCAAGTAAGTGATTTTAATGGTCATTCTTTATAATTTTTGTACTTTTGGGACCCTTGTAGCATAATCTAACTAATGAGGAGACTATTTTGCAAAATGGTTGAGAGTCTAGGGTCTTTCCATGAGATTATTATATTGTTTGCTGAAATTTTATGAAAGAAAATGAAACTTAGTTGTTTAATAAACAACGTTTGTGAAAGGATTTTTCATGAAAACACCTAAAATGGACCTTTTTGTAAAAGTTATAAAATGGGTAGTAAATATGAAAAAGAATTGAAATTGTGAGTTGCTATAAGAGTAATAAAGGTTCGGCTAGACTTTTAAAAGGAGGAAATATGATTAAAATCATTTTACGAGCCTAGGGGCAAAATTGTAATTATGTAAAAGTCTAAGGGCAAAACGGTAATTTTGCCAAAGTATGAATTTTGGAATGTCTTGATTAATGTGGTGATCAAATAAGTAAATGTTGTCATTATAGATCAAGAAAAATGGAATTCGGACCTAGACAGGGGGGAAGACCAAGCTAGTAGACTAATTCAATCTAGTCGCCCACTTTTTGTATACCGAAATAAGTTGTACATAAATAACACAGCTGTAACACCCAAACCCGGCCTAGATGTTACGACCGAATTTGGCGTGCCACAGAAAAAAGGTTGTTTAAAACCATGCAATCGTTGAAAATGTTTGCATCACTCTTGAAAACTCCGTGTTGCGTTGATTGTTTATAAAACTCCATTTTACTCAGTGTTTATTTTATAAAAGTTTTAATTAGCTTGAAACTACCCTTGTTATGGAAATTGAACTTGAAGATTCATAAAAACATGATATTTTGGAAACCAGTTATTAAAGCTTTAGAAAAACCACCAAATTAAACAAGTGATAATAATAGTTATAGTAGATATGAGAATTTAAAGGAAATTTAAGTCCAGAGGCCTTATTACAAGTTTTTAAACCCACATAATAGTAAAAATAAGGAAATAAAGCAGAAAGGAAATTTAGTAAGGTTTGCAACCGATGTCCCTAAAGTATGGCCTCCACCGAGTCATCCATGGCCCCAAGTCCTTACTGCTGAGCATTACCTGCAAGGATAAAGAGAGGGGGTGAGTTACAGGAACTCAGTATGTAATCCCCTTACCGTCACCGTCTAGGCCTGAGCCCATATGCCATCAAATTGGGCCTAAGCCCATTAAGCATAATAGTGCAAAATAATGAATTTATGCAGCCCAAACCATCCATCCAACACACCCCCGACCAACCAATCACACCTATGGGGATCAAGTCAACCCACCCCACCGCTCACACCAATATGCAGTCAAGCTGCTAAACATAGAGTATTTGTGGTTGAGCCACGGGAGTCATAATTAAGCATGTAAATATATGAATTGTGGCCATGCCACCAGGCTACACTACTCTTCATTCAAATTCCCGCCCCATGCAGTATGATAGGATGCAACATACATAGTAGAATACCCAAGATAAAACAAACATTAAACCCAGTTAGGGTAATTTGGTAAATTGGCACATTAAGGGCGTTTTGGTAATTCGGCCCGTTAAGGGTTTTTCGGTAAATCGGCCCGTTAAAGGCACTTTAGTAAATCGGCCTGATAAGGGCATTTTGGTAAATTGGCCTGATAAGGGCATTTTAGTAAATTGGCCCGTTAAAGGCATGTCGGTAAATCGTCCCGATAAGGGCATTTTAGTAAATCAACACATTAGGGGCATTTCAGTAAATCGGCCCGATAAGGGCATTTTAGTAAATCGGCCCGTTAAGGGAATTTAGCGATTTTCAGAGAAGGCATTGTTTAAGTGTGTTATTCGGTTGTATGTAATAATCCAGTTCATTAAACTTACGAGTAACGATGGTTCAGTTTTACCAATATGGTAGCATATACGAAACTAAGCAGTTACGGTGTGAGATTACACACCTGATCACGTAGAGAACTATACCTTCCTGATCGCCGTCACCTATACCAACATATCACATAATTAACTAACAAAAGGGAGATCTCACTCCATATCTGAATCAAAAGATTTACAACGCTTACCCTCACTATCGCGAACAACCACGATTTGCCTATTCGCACCGGATGTTGGTTCCCTTCCACAACCTGGCGGGAAATCTCGAACTGCTGACACCGCCCTATGCTTAAACTTGGGAGCAGGGGTTACGAGACCACTCCCCTTAGGTTCCCCTAGCGATACCCCCTTCGATTGATTATCACTTGCATCCATGAGGAAAACCCGATAAGTAAAATACTACAGTGAAAACGGCACAAAGGGTTTCGGCTCTTACCACTGTTTCCTGAAGTCTAAATGATTAAAAAACAGAGGAGGGAATTGCTTGCTCCAAAGACAATCGGCCTTGATTAAAAGAGAATCGAGCACATACAGATTCGGCTTGACATGAAGAGAAAATAGAGAAGGAATTAGTTGTGAATCAAAGAGAAAGTGAGATAGCCACTCTGGCTATGGAAGACATGAGAACGAATCGAAAAGAAAAACGAGAATGAATCACCTTACCTTGATTATAGACAAGTCGACTAAGAGAGAGATTCAGCTATCTTCGCTTAAGCCACTACAAGATGAAGTCACGAGGAAAAGAATAAGGGGAATGGAGTTTCGGTTAGAGATGAAACGGAACAACCAAATGATGAGGGTCAAACATTCGACCACGGAGAAAAGAAGATGAGAGGAAGGGAAGAAACCTACTTACCAGATTCGGCCAAGGAAGATGGTGCTCAACCACGTATAGAGGAGAAAAGGGATTCGGCTTATGGTAAATGCAAAAGAAAACAAATGGTATGGGAACGAAGGAAGTGAGTAGAGGAAAAGAGGGGTGCAAGGAGGTTTCGGCTAATACCAAAGAAGAGATGAAGAAAAGTGAATAGGAGAAGTCCCTTAATGGTCACGGTTTTCGGCAATAAAAGATGCACAAAATGGCCAAAAAGAAAGGAACTCTTTAAAAGAACCAAAAAAAACTTCAGAATTTCGGCACTTACTTCCCCTACCAAAACCAATTGCACTATTAACCCAAAAAACCCCTCTTGACCAAAATTCTCCCCCCATGTGCTTCCCCAAAATCGGCCACTACTCCCTCTCACCTCAATCCCATAATTTGCTCCTTGATTTTCTCCTCAAACTTCTCTCCATCACTCATTCAAATTCATTTGACTGAGTCTTCAACTCCTCTTGCAGAGTCCATGCTGAACTCTACTACCTTCACCTACTTAGCACAAAAAAATTAAATAAGTTGCAGCAAGTGGGAATCGAACCCAAGCTCTCCTCTCTGTCCTTTTCACGCCACAGCCTCCTTTCCACATGCCCAGCTTGTGCTAGCAATTTACCAACCTTTTCCCTTATGTCTTGGTGCCACCTACCTTCTCCCCCTTAAGTGCCCAAACACTAAAATTTTACCAAGGCCAACTCGACCCCAGGCCTTCTTAGGGCCCCCCAAACATACCCAACTAACATACATAGTTAACCTAACGCATGGAATAGTGCAAAATACAGAATCCCAAATTTTTAGGATGTTACAGTTCTACCCCCTTAAAGAAATTTCGGCCTCAAAATTTACCTGATTAAAAGAGATGAGGGTATTGCCGCTGAATCGTGTCTTCTGGCTCCCACGTGGCTTCCTCTGACCCGTGATTATGCCATAGCACTTTGACCAACGGAACAGATTTCCTTCTCAGCACCTTAACATCCCGATCTAAAATTTACACTCGCTCTTCTTCAAAAGACAGATCAGGTCTTACCTCAATTTCTTCCACCGTCACTACATGAGACGGATCCGAACGACAGCGCCTTAGCATCGAAACATGGAATACATTATGGATTTGACTTAACTCTAGAGGTAACTCCAGCTGATAAGCCACTGGCCCCACATGTTTTAATACTCGGTAAGGCCCGATGAACCTGGGGCTCAACTTGCCTTTCCGTCCAAATATTAGAACCTTCTTCCAGGGTGAGACTTTTAAGAAGACGCGATCCCCCACTAAAAATTCTACTTCTCTACACTTCAGATCCACATACGATTTCTATATATCGGAAGCTTCCTTCAATCGAGCCCGAATCATCTTAACTTTCTCCTCCGTCTCTGAGATTAATTCCGGACCCAACAACTGTCGCTCACCCAACTCTGTCCAGCAGGTAGGGTACGACACCTACGACCATACAATGCCTCGTAGGGTGCCATCTAAATGTTGGATTGATAGCTATTGTTGAACGCAAATTTTGCGAATAGTAGAAAATCTTCCCAACTACCTCTGAAGGCGATCACACAGCCCCTTAACATGTCTTCTAGGATTTGAATTACCTTTCCGACTGAGCATCAGTCTACGGATGGAACGCTGTGCTGAAATCTAGCCTTGTACCCAAAGCTGCATGTAAAGCCTTCCAAAACCGTGATGTAAACCTAGGATCCCTGCCTAATATGATAGACACAGGTACCCCATGTAACCTCACAATTTCTGCCACATACAGCTTGGCTAACTTCTGTAACGAATAATCCATACGAACCAGTATGAAGTGAGCGAACTTCGTTAACCGATCAACGATCACCCACACTGAGTCCTTCTTAGTAGGCGTTAGGGGCAACGCACTAACACAGTCCATCATTATCCTCTCCCATTTCCAAAGTGGGATCTTCACCGGCTGCAGCAACCCAGAAGGCAATTGATGCTCCGCCTTTACTTGCTGACACGTCAAACACTTGCTCACGAAGTCGGTAACCTCCCGCTTTAACCCTGGCCACCAATATTGTTCATGGAGGTCTCGATACAGCTTGCTTCCACCGGGTGCATAGCGTATGGGCTACTATGTCCCTCTCGCAAAATCATTTGTCTCAATTCGAAATCCTTCGGTATACAAACTCTTCCGCGGAAACATAGTATCCCCTTACTGTTCAGTCCAAAATCCACTGTCTCACCACTTCTCACCTGTTGAAACCAAGAACTCAACGATTCATCTGACCCTTGCTTCTCCTTAATTTGACTAACCCAAGACGGTTTCACCTAAAGCTCCTCCAACAAACTACCATCCTCAAAAAGGCTGAGATGAGCAAACATAGCTCTCAATTCAGACACCACCTTCCTACTTAAAGAATCTGCTACCACGTTGGCTTTACCTGGGTGGTACTCTTTCTGGGTGAAAAGATATTTCAGGCTTTTGTGATCGGTGTAGATGATCGACTTTTCTCCATACAGATAATGCCTTCATATCTTTAGGGCGAACACCACTGCAGCTAACTCCAAATCATGAGTGGAATAGTTCACTTCATGTGGTCTTAATTGCCGAGACGCATATGCTACCACCTTCCCTTCTTGCATGAGCACACAACCTAACCCTGTGTGCGACGCATCACAATAGACAACAAATTCCTTCCCCGCCTCAGGCTGAATCAACACTGATGCCTCAGTCAAAATTTTCTTTAACTTCTCAAAGCTTTTCTGTTGCTTATCAGTCCAAATAAACGGTACCCTTTTCGTAACAACTTGGTTAAGGGTGCAGCAATCAGTGAAAACCCCTCAACGAATCTTCTGTAGTACCCAGCTAAACCAAGAAAACTTTGAATTTTCGACACTGACTTCGGTGGTTTCCAATCCAATACAGCTTCAATCTTCCGGGGATCCACTCTTATTCCCTCAGCAGACACAACATGCCCCAAAAAGGTCACCTCTTTCAGCCAAAATTTGCACTTACTGAATTTGGCATACAGCTGCTTCTCCTTTAATATCTGCAGCACAACCTGCAGATGCGAATCATGTTCCTCTTCAGTCTTTGAGTACATCTAGATATCATCTATGAATACCACTACGAACCGATCTAGATAGGGTTGGAAGACTCGGTTCATCATGTCCATAAAAGCAGCTGGTGCATTTGTTAACCAGAACGGCATCACCAAAAACTCGTAATGTCCGTATCGAGTTCGGAACGCAGTCTTATTAATATCCGCCTCCTTAACCGTTAGCTGATGGTACCCCGATCTCAAGTTTATCTTTGGGAAGACCGAAGCTCCTCGCAGCTGATCGAACAGTTCGTCAATCCCTGGTAGTGGATATTTATTCTTGATTGTCAACTTGTTCAATTGCCTATAATCAATGCACATACGCATCGACCCATCTTTTTTCTTAACAAACAAAACCAGCGCTCCCTAGGTGACACACTTGGTCGGATAAAAACACGGTCCAACAGCTCCTAGATCTGAGCTTTAAGTTCCACCAGTTCTTCCAGTGCCATCCTATAAGGGGCGATGGACACCGGAGCCGTTCCTGGCAACAGCTCAATGCCAAATTCCACCTCGCGATCCGGAGGTAATCTTGGAAACTCCTCAGGAAAGACGTCCGTAAACTCTTTCACTATTCTAACATTCTCTACTGACAACTCCTTGGCATCCAAGGCACTGATGTAAGCTAGGAATGCCTCGCACCCTTTTCGTACCAACTTTTTAGCCTTTAAAGCAGAAATCACATTGGACAGGTAATTCCTTCTCTCACCTATCATCATCACTTCCTTATCCTCTGGAGTTCTTAGTACCATACGCTTTGTAGCACAGTCCAAGTTCGCACGGTGTTTAACTAGCTAGTCCATGCCCAATATAAGGTCAAACTCGCTGAACGGCAGTTCCATCAAATCCGTCAGAAATACCACTCCCTGAACTTCTAGGGGCACATCCCTAAACAACTTATTCACTACCACAGATTGTCCTAAAGGGCTAATTACAGACATTTCTCTAGCAGCAATATCAGATTTAATATCCAAAGCTCCAGACACAGCACAGGCAACATACAAATGGGTAGATCCAATATCTATCAAAGTGGTAAAGGGTACATCAGATATGAAAAATGTACCAATTATGACGTCTGGTGCGTCTCCATCCTCTCGACGTCTAACTGCGTAAACCAATCCTGGCTGTCTCGCATCTGTGTTACCCCTGTTACCAATACCCCTTCCCGGTGCTCCCTGACCACGTCCTATACCATTTTCACCTCGACTAGACCCATGACCCTTTGGCGGCTGCTGTGCGCCTCCCGCTGGCTGTGCAAATCTGTGACGAACTACCTGTGTCTGAACAGGTTCTCGAGGACAATCCCTAAACCGATGGTCCTTGGATCCGCATCTGGAACAACCGCCAGTTCTCTTTTAGCACTCACACGAATGAAGTTTCCCACATTCCACACAAGGCTGTAACTGATTGGTAACCGCTGGAACACCTACTCGAACTGGCCCCTCTTACCTGGGCCTTTTCTGAAACCCTCTTGTAGAACCTGAGTACCCTAAATCTCTTTTGTTCTTGCCCCTGTCCTTATCTCGATTTTACCATTCCGAGTGTTTTACCTCCTCAGCAATTTTAGCTTTCTCCACTAATGTAGCAAAATTCCTCTCCCTGTGCGGGGCTATCAATACCCGCAACTCATCATGCAGTCCATCTTCAAAACGCACACAGCGTTCATAATCAGTTGATACTATTCCCTGGGCATACCGGATTAGACGCAAAAACTCTGCCTCGTACGCTGTCACCGTTTTACCGCCCTGAACCAGATTTAAAATTTTTTTCCTTCGGGCATCTACATAACTAGCCCCGACATATTTTCCCTAGAATGCTGTCTTAAAGAAATCCGAGGTGATACGATCAGCTTGAGTGCCTTCCCTAACAGTGAGCCACCACTGGTACGCCTTATCTCTCAGCAATGACACAACCCCTTTCAGTTTCTGTTCAACTATACTATCCAAATCATCCATAATCCGCTCTACAGCCTCAAGCCAATACTCCGCTACATTTGGGGCTACACTTGAAATACCCCTAAAAACTTTGGCCCCATTCGATCTAAGTCACTCAGATATAGACCCACGAGTTGCCGACCCAGTACTTGCCCCAGCAACCCTTTCCAGTACCCGCAGCATAGCTTGGGATAGAGCATCGACCCCTCCCATTCATTCATGTGACCCTGTTTCAGTCATCGCTGACGCAGGTGCATCCATTTCAGGCATGTGCCCGGATGCTTCGAACCCAATCCCAGTACCTCGGCCTCTCCCACGGCCACGTCTACCGCGTCCACGTCCTCTAGCACTCATGTTTGCTAAGTCAATTTAATCTGATTAAGAATCTTATGAATCAATATGTAATTTAATGTTTATTAATCAGTGTTTTATGAATTGAAAGTATAAAAGTTGTTTTCGCGAATCGCATTCGTATTCCTAAAGTCTCAATCTCTATAGTTTTAGCTCCTAAAGCTAGAAGTTCCAATGTACTACTGTCTCATAATATTTTTCTTACTACCCTCATAACATTACCACAACAATAATCACAGAATGAGAAGATTTACGGATTTGGTGCCGGATACTCGTGGTGCCATACTTCCACTAAAGATGTGCATTTTTTAAAACCAAGTTTCAAACAACTTTGAAAAACATTTTTGAACCCATTCCATAGACGGGTTTTGCAACCGGGCTCTGATACCATAAAATGTAACACCCCAAAACTGGCCTAGACGTTACGACCGAATCTGGCGTGTCACATAAAAAGGGTTGTTTAAAACCATGCAATCGTTGAAAATGTTTGCATCACTCTTGAAACACCCCAAACCCGGCCCACGAGCCTTGACCGGATCTGGTATGTTCCTCGAAGGAAACCGGTTCAAAATTCGTTTATTACTTTGGAAAAACTATGTGTTTTGAAAGAAAGATTGTTTTGGGTTGGGCTTGAATTGAAAACGAGTTTAATCCATTAAAAATCCTTTAACTTTAGGTGACAAAACATTTAGGGTTTGTTTTAAAAATAAATTGATTTAATCCATTAATTAATAAACGTTCGTAATCATAATAAATAGAAGAAAAAGGAAAATAAAGAATTTCAACTATGGCCTTATTACATCAAATAAGCCCAGAAATTAAATTAAAGTACTTAAAGGAAATAAAATGTCCAATAAAATAAACTTCAAGCTGTGCATGGCCATCCCTAAGCTTCTGTCGAACCCGGTCCATTACTGGTCGTCACCTGAAAATAGTCCCACAGCGGGGTGAGTCAAACAAACTCAATGTGTAACCAACACAAAGAATCAATATTTCAGGCATGCATTATCATATCACATACATATTCAAATAACAAGTAAAAATAATGATGCAACCCAAACCCAAACCTAATTAGCCATCCGCTACACTTCCCCATACCAACCTGTACACCGTGGGGACTACTAAGTCGACCCTCCTTCCGATACACTCCATCGAAGGCAGTCGCTGCAGTCGACGTGCTCATCGCCCTTATAGAATTCGTGGTCTTAGGTCACCACATTCAGATTTCATGGTCTTAGGTCACCACATTCAGATATCGCGGTCTTAGGTCACCGCACTCAGATTTCGTGGTCTTAGGTCACCACATTCACTTCCCCTTTTCAATAACCCATATGCCCAAATCATATTATGCATTAACATGCCAAAGTTCACATTCTTATCATTATTCTCATGTTTATAACATATTTCATAATCCTATTGGGAGTAGCCAAAGTTCACATTCTTATCATTATTCTCATGTTTATAACATATTTCATAATCCTATTGGGAGTAGGAAACGTACCTGAGTACTTTGTACCATAACATGGTACCTTAGCCACTTTCTTACACTTTCATATTCTTAATATCACATATATATTTATTAAACATGCCATAAAACTTATTGAGAAATAGTGTGGGGTACACACATGATTCGCTTAAGGTTTCCAATCCAAATCCCGAAAAGCTTGATCTAATGCCTTAGATCTTAGATCTCTACATTTAATCAATCATTTAATACTTAGTAAAGAGCCATTCGGCCATAAATCCAAATCCTAGTAGGATTAGTACACTAAAACTTACCTTGTTGCCGTTTGATGTCTAATCAAATGCCGGAAACTTTGTATCCTTCTTTCTTGAAATCGGCAATCACTAGATTACTTGAATAGATTAGTTTCGGCTTTTGAATAATTTAAGGAAACACATCTATTTACCAAACATGGCCTTGGCCGAATGGTATAGACACTTACCTTGTGGATTTTAAATCCCGAAACTCACCGAATAACTAGGGAACACGCGGCTTATGGTGTACCTTCGGGAAAAGAACTTCTCCTTCCTTGTAGTCGACACTTAGTAAATCCCGAAAGATCTCTTCAAGGTTTCGGCAACAAGATATTAATGGGGTTAGTCCTAGATTTCGGCAAATCTTAAAAGAAAAAGGATGAAACCGAATGAGATCTTACCCTTACTTTAGATATCGACAGTTCCTTTGCTTGAAGTCTCAAACTATTCGGCTATGGCCTTGATCTTAGCAAGCTTTCGGCTTTTGGAATATTGAGAGGAGAAGAATGAAGAAGAAAAGAATAGGGGTTGCAGAGAAAATTTGGCAGAGGTTATCAAGGAAGAGAAAATAATGTTGATTGGCCTCTCTTTTCCTTTTATAGCCGAATTTACTAGGCCAGAGTCCCTTACTTGGCCACCACTCTTCTATTTTGATAGCTTTATCACTTTAATTATCACCTAAAACTTAATCCAATAATTATCTCTTATCTCTTAATAAAAATATCAATAAAAATCCATCATTTATCCATCTATTTGCCGAATTTTAACAACAATAAAAGACCTCCCTATAGATCCTTAATGCCGTCCACTTCTCTTGTTCCTGGCACCAAAATAAAATTCTTTTATTTGCTCCCCAAGTGACTCGAACCCAGGCCCCATTGCACCTGCTTGTGGCGTCAACTCTAGAGGCCCTAAGTGGCGCCTCCAAGCCACTTTTCCAAGCCCATTCGTATGTCATATTTCACCCATAAATTTTCTTAAGGCCACCTTGCTTTACTTCCCTCTCTTAACCTCAGAACTTAACTTTTCCTAAAACGTTTCCTTACATTTCCTTACATTTCCTTACATTTCCTTACATTTCCAAGTTTCCAAAAATGTTCGTTTGCCTCCTTTAAACTTAACATTTCTTACATTTCCAAGTTTCCAGAAATGTTCACTTTCCTCTTTTGAACTTAACATTTCTTACATTTCCAAGTTTCCAGAAATGTTCACTTTCCTCTTTTGAACTTAACATTTCTTACATTTCCAAGTTTCCAGAAATGTTCACTTTCCTCTTTTGAAACTTAACATTTCTAAATCATTTCCAAGTTTCCAAAAATGTTCATAATACATTCATAACACATAAGACATGCCATTTCGTATATTTAAATCAAAAATGCATAGGCCCATTTTCAGGATGTTACAGTTCTACCCCCTTAAAATAATTTCGTCCTCGAAATTACTTACTAACGAACAGTCGTACTTCCTAGCTCACCACACTACGCTACTGCTGCGCACTCTGATCTTAAGAAACTATATACTTTCTAGGCACATTCTCTTAGTTTACAATCAAGGTTCCATACACTTTACTAGCCACATAAGAACGAACTGACTTTACAACGAACAAGGCAATTAAGGTATTCCAGAACCATGTCCCCTAGAGCTCATTTCTATGATCGTGCTTTAATCTAATTAAGAAATTTTATGAATTAGCCTTTATTCCACTGATTACCCGCGAAGAAGTTTTATGAAAAGAATTTTAGAAGTGGTTCTTTCGTATTCATACATGCATACAGTCTTTACATTCATACATTCATCAATCAATTATGAACTTTCATTCATTCAGAGAAATGTTGTAGTTTTCATTGTTGCTGTTTTTCCACTACCCAGGGGTATTTTTGTAATTTGCCCTACAGGGGTATTTTCGTAATTTTTTTTCAAAAATAGGGTTCCTTGTGGATTTTGTCAATAAGGGTATTTTGGTAATTTTGCATTCCCGGGGTATTTTTGGAAATTTTGAAATTCCAGGGGTATTTCAGTAAATTTTTACAAATCAGGGTAAATTTGTAAAGTTTAATAATTCAGGGGTATTTCAAAATTTATAAAACTTGAGGGTTATTTTTGAGAATTTTGTTTTCCAAATCAGTGATGTTGCAAAAATTTTGGAAATCAGGGTCATTTTGGTAATTTTGTAAGTTAGGGGCAATTTTGTAAATTTTCCAAGTTGGAGTATTTTAATATTTCGCAGAAGTAGAGTTTTTGGACTTGTTATAAAGTAATGAATTTTTTTTTAATAAGAACTGTGGGTATTTTGGAAATTTCATAAACTAAGGGCATTTTTGTAATTTTACCACCAGGGGTATTTTAGTAATTTTGTAAATCAAGAAATATTTCAGAAAAATTTTATGGGATAGCTTGTATAAATCAAAAGGGTAATTTAGTCATTTTAAAACTAGGGTTTCCATAAAAATGTGGCTAATCCCTTTCGGGTTTTAGTTAGGGGTTTAGCCTATGAATAAGTCCTCTTGGTTAGGGTGAACCGAAGCTACGCACCAGGTAGGATTCCTGCGAAGAGGAGGTGAGTCACTAGGACTGCTTAAATACCAGGCTCTTCCGGATCCAATCCTAGACATGCGCACAATGGTTGCCACACCCTAACTCGGTGACTTAGCCATAGGTTTGTTTAAGTAGGTATTAAATCTTATGTATTTGTTGGGGTACACTAGTCCTAGGGTTCACATACTTATCATACTACTCTACGTTCCATTCCGTTTCTACCCTTCATAATAGAATCACATAAAGCACACAGATGGTTAGGGGTACTTACCTGGTGGACTGCGGGTCGGAGACTTAGGTGCCATGCCAGAAAAACCCTGCTTATCTTCAAAACTCATTTGGGCTCGATTTGAAAATGTTTTGGGCCTTAAACCCCAGGCCGAGGGTTTGAAACTGGGCTCTGATACCAAATTGAAACACCCCAAACTCGGCCCACGAGCCTTGACCGGATCTGGTATGTTCCTCGAAGGAAACCGGTTCAAAATTCGTTTATTACTTTGGAAAAACTATGTGTTTTGAAAGAAAGATTGTTTTGGGTTGGGCTTGAATTGAAAACGAGTTTAATCCATTAAAAATCCTTTAACTTTAGGTGACAAAACGTTTAGGGTTTGTTTTAAAAATAAATTGATTTAATCCATTAATTAATAAACGTTCGTAATCATAATAAATAGAAGAAAAAGGAAAATAAAGAATTTCAACTATGGCCTTATTACATCAAATAATCCCAGAAATTAAATTAAAGTACTTAAAGGAAATAAAATGTCCAATAAAATAAACTTCAAGCTGTGCATGGCCATCCCTAAGCTTCTACCGAACCCGGTCCATTACTGGTCGTCACCTAAAAATAGTCCCACAGCGGGGTGAGTCAAACAGACTCAATGTGTAACCAACACTAAGAATCAATATTTCAGGCATGTATTATCATATCACATACATATTCAAATAACAAGTAAAAATAATGATGCAACCCAAACCCAAACCTAATTAGCCATCCGCTACACTTCCCCGTACCAACCTGTACACCGTGGGGACTACTAAGTCGACCCTCCTTCCGCTACACTCCATCGAAGGCAGTCGCTGCAATCGACGTGCTCATCACCCTTATAGAATTCGTGGTCTTAGGTCACCACATTCAGATTTCGTGGTCTTAGGTCACCACATTTAGATATCGCGGTCTTAGGTCACCGCACTCAGATTTTGTGGTCTTAGGTCACCACATTCACTTCCCCTTTTCAATAAACCATATGCCCAAATCATATTATGCATTAACATGCCAAAGTTCACATTCTTATCATTATTCTCATGTTTATAACATATTTCATAATCCTATTGGGAGTAGGAAACGTACCTGAGTACTTTGTACCATAACATGGTACTTAGCCACTTTCTTACACTTTCATATTCTTAATATCACATATATATTTATTAAACATGTCATAAAACTTATTGAGAAATAGTGTGGGGTACACACCTGATTCGCTTAAGGTTTCCCATCCAAATCCTGAAAAGCTTGATCTAATGCCTTAGATCTTAGATCTCTACATTTAATCAATCATTTAATACTTAGTAAAGAGCCATTCGGCCATAAATCCAAATCCTAGTAGGATTAGTACACTAAAACTTACCTTGTTGCCGATTGATGTCTAATCAAATGCCGAAAACTTTGTATCCTTCTTTCTTGAAATCGGCAATCACTAGATTACTTGAATAGATTAGTTTCGGCTTTTGAATAATTTAAGGAAACACATCTATTTACCAAACATGGCCTTGGCGGAATACTATAGACACTTACCTTGTGGATTTTAAATCCCGAAACTCACCGAATAACTAGGGAACACGCGGCTGATGGTGTACCTTCGGGAAAAGAACTTCTCCTTCCTTGTAGTCGACACTTAGTAAATCCCGAAAGATCTCTTCAAGGTTTCGGCAACAAGATATTAATGGGGTTAGTCCTAGATTTCGGGAAATCTTTAAAGAAAAAGGATGAAACCGAATGAGATCTTACCCTTACTTTAGATATCGACAGTTCCTTTGCTTGAAGTCTCAAACTATTCGGCTATGGCCTTGATATTAGCAAGCTTTAGGCTTTTGGAATATTGAGAGGAGAAGAATGAAGAAGAAAAGAATAGGGGTTGCAGAGAAAATTCGGCAGAGGTTATCAAGGAAGAGAAAATAATACTGATTGGCCTCTCTTTTCCTTTTATAGCCGAATTTACTAGGCCAGAGTCCCTTACTTGGCCACCACTCTTCTATTTTGATAGCTTTATCACTTTAATTATCACTTAAAACTTAATCCAATAATTATCTCTTATCTCTTAATAAAAATATCAATAAAAATCCATCATTTATTCATCTATTTGCCGAATTTTAACAACAATAAAACACCTCCCTATAGAGCCTTAATGCCGTCCACTTCTCTTGTTCCTGGCACCAAGATAAAATTCTTTTATTTGCTCCCCAAGTGACTCGAACCCAGGCCCAATTGCACCTGCTTGTGGTGTCAACTCCAGAGGCCCTAAGTGGCGCCTCCAAGCCACTTTTCCAAGCCCATTTATATGTCATATTTCACCCATAAATTTTCTTAAGGCCACCTTGCTTTACTTCCCTCTCTTAACCTCAGAACTTAACTTTTCCTAAAACGTTTCCTTACATTTCCTTACATTTTCTTACATTTCCAAGTTTCCAAAAGTGTTCGTTTGCCTCCTTTAAACTTAACATTTCTTACATTTCCAAGTTTCCAGAAATGTTCACTTTCCTCTTTTGAACTTAACATTTCTTACATTTCCAAGTTTCCAGAAATGTTCACTTTCCTCTTTTGAAACTTAACATTTCTAAATCATTTCCAAGTTTCCAAAAATGTTCATAATACATTCATAACACATAAGACATGCCATTTCGTATACTTAAATTAAAAATGCATAGGCCCATTTTCAGGATGTTACAACTCTTAAAAACTCCATGTTGCGTTGATTGTTTATAAAACTCCATTTTACTCAGTTTTTATTTTATAAAAGTTATAATTAGTTTGAAACTACCCTTGTTATGGAAATCGAACTTGAAGATTCGCAAAAACATGATATTTTGGAAACCAGTTATTAAAGCTTTAGAAAAACCACCAAATTAAACAAGTGATAATAATAGTTATAGCAGAGATGAGAATTTAAAGGAAATTTAAGTCCAGAGGCCTTATTACAAATTTTTAAACCCACATAATAGTAAAAATATGGAAATAAAATAGAAAGGAAATTTACTAAGGTTTACAACCGATGTCCCTAAAGTATGGCCTCCACCGAGTCATCAATGGCCCCCAAGTCCTTACTGCTGAGCATTACCTGCGAGGATAAAGAGAGGGGGTGAGTTACAGGAACTCAGTATGTAATCCCCTTACCGTCACCGTCTGGGCCTGAGCCCATATGTCATCAAATTGGGCCTAAGCCCATTAAGCATAATAGTGCAAAATAATGAATTTATGCAGCCCAACCCATCCATCCAACATACCCCCGACCAGCCAATCACACCTGTGGGGATCAAGTCAACCAACCCTGCCGCTCACACCAATATGCAGTCAAGCTGCTAAACATAGAGTATTTATAGCTGAGCCACCGGAGTCATAATTAAGCATGTAAATATATGAATTGTGGCTATGCCACCAGGCTACACTGCTCTTCATTCAAATTCTCGTCCCATGGAGTATGATAGGATGCAACATACACAGCAGAATACCCAAGTATAAAACAAATATTAAACCCAGCGAGGGTAATTTGGTAAATTAACCTATTAAGGGCACTTTGATAATTTGACCCGTTAAGGGCTTTTCGATAAATCGGCCCGTTAAGGGCACTTTAGGAAATCGGCCCGATAGAGGCATTTCGGTAAATTGACTCGATAAGGGCATTTTAGTAAATCGGCCCGTTAAGGGCATTTCGATAAATCGGCCTAATAAGGGCATTTTAGTAAATTGGCCCGTTAAGGGCATTTCAATAAATCGGCCCGATAAGGGCATTTTAGTAAATCGGCTCGTTAAGGGCATTTTAGCGATTTTCAGAGATGGCATTGTTTAAGTGTGTTATTCGGTTGCATGTAATAATCCGGTTCATTAAACTTACGAGAAATGATGGTTCAGTTTTACCAACATGGTAGCATATACGAAACTAAGCGGTTACGGTGTGAGATTACATACCTGATCACGTAAAGAACTATACCCTCCTGATCACCGTCACCTATACCTACATATCACACAATTAACTAACAAAAGAGAGATCTCACTCCATATCTGAATGAAAAGATTTACAATGCTCACCCTTACTATCGCGAACAACCACGATTTGCCTATTTGCACCGGATGTTGGTTCCCTTCCACAACCCGGCGGGAAATCTCAAACTGCTTACACCGCCCTACGCTTAAACTTGGGAGTAGAGGTTACGAGAACACTCCCCTTAGGTTCCCCTATCGATAAGCCCTTCGATTGATTATCACTTGCATCCATGAGGAAAACCTGATAAGTAAAATACTACAGTGAAAACAGTACAAGGGGTTTCGGCTCTTACCACTGTTTCCTGAAGTCCAAACGATTAGAAAACAGAGAAGGGGATTGCTTGTTGCAAAGCACAATCGGCCTTGATTAAAAGAGAATTAAGCACAAACAGATTGGGCTTGACATGAAGAGAAAACAGAGAAGGAATTAGTTGTGAATCAAAGAGAAAGTGAGATAGCCACTCCGGCTATGGAAGACATAAGAACGAATCGAGAAGAAAAACGAGAACGAATCACCTTACCTTGATTATAGACAAGTCGACTGATAGAGAGATTCGGCTATCTTCCCTTAAGCCACTACAAGATGAAGTCACAAGGAAAAGAATAAGGGGAATGGAGTTTCGGTTAGAGATGAAACGAAATAACCAAATGATGAGTGTCAAACATTCGACCATGGAGAAAAGAAGATGAGAGGAAGGGAAGAAACCTACTTACCAGATTCGGCCAAGGAAGATGGAGCTCAATCACGTAGAGAGGAGAAAAAGGATTCGGCTTATGGTAAATGCAAAAGAAAACAAATGGTAAGGGAACGAAGGAAGTGAGTAGAGGAAAAGAGGGGTGCAAGGAGGTTTCGGCTAATACCAAAGAAGAGATGAAGAAAAGTGAAGAGGATAAGTCCCTTAATGGTCACGGTTTCCGGCAAGAAAAGATGCACAAAATGGCCAAAAAGAAAGGAACTCTTAACGCATAAAAGATCCAAAAAAAAACTTCAGAATTTCCGCACTTACTTCTCCTACCAAAACCGATTGCACTATTAACCCAAAAGACCCCTCTGGACCGAAATTCTCGCCCCATGTGCTTCTCCAAAATCGGCCACTACTCCCTCTCACCTCAATCCCATAATTTGCTCCTTGATTTTCTCCTCAAACTCCCCTCCATCACTCATTCAAATTCATTTGACTGAGTCTTCAACTCCTCTTGCAGAGTCCATGCTGAACTCTACTACCTTCACCTGCTTAGCACAAAATAAACTAAATAAGTTTCAACATGTGGGATTCGAACCCAAGCTCTCCTCTCTGCCTTTTCACGCCACAACCACCTTGCCACATGCCCAGCTTGTGCTAGCAATTTACCAACCTTTTCCCTTATGTCTTGGCGCCACCTACCTTCTCCCCCTTAAGTGCCTAAACACTAAAATTTTACTAGGGCCCAACTCGACCCCAGGCCTTCTTAGGGCCCCCCAAACATACCAAACTAACCTACATAGTTAACCTAACGCATGGAATAGTGCAAAATACAGAATCCCAAATTTTTAGGATGTTACAACAACTTTATTGTTATTATGTATTGAAAAATTAATATGGCATAAAGTGTGTGATTATTGTTGTGAATATGCATGATGAGAATTGATGTAGTAAAAACTCCCGGTTGAACCTCAGGAATAGATTTGATATCCATGCCATGACATTTGAGTGATATATGTGCTAGTGTAAGACAATGTCTAGGACATGCCATCGGCCACATTATGAGAGCCAGTGTAAGACCATGTCTGGGACATGGTGTAACACCCCAAACCCGGTCTAGACGTTACGACCAGATCTGGTATGTCATAGGGAAAGGTTATAAAAAGGGACTTTGGAATTTAAAGAAAAAAATTGTGACTTTGAAATTTGTCGTTTTAGGTGATCTTATAAAAACAGAGATTTGTAGTTTTAAGAAAAATTTCCAATTTGAGTTAATCCAAAGTTTGTTATCTTTGTTGGCATTTGTGAGAAAAGGGTTGTTTATGCTACGTATGTTTTGAAAACTCCAATTTAGCTTTCATGTTAACATATATAATAATGTCATAGCATAAATAAATAATAATTTAAACAAAATAGATATTAATTTTAGAAGGCCTTATTACATAACAAAATCCCCAATTAAAATAATTTATATAAAGAAAATGAGTTTACAAAAAGAAACATTTCATGGCCTCCACGAGTTCGCCTCGGCTCCCAGATCCACGATCTACTAATTACCTGCAAGTTAAGCAGAGGGGTGAGTCACCAAGACTTAGTGTGTAAATCCCCTTATATCTTAGTGTGTAAATCCCCTTATATCACATAAACAGCTTTAAGCCCACGATCGCACATTGGGCCTTAGCCCACACAAAATGGCATACAAAAGATATGAATGTAATGTGTCCCAGCCCAACCTAATTTTTCCGACCACTACACGCCACCTGTACCAGCCCAACACACCGTGGGGATTTCTACAATCAACCCTCCATCCGCTACACGCCATATATGTGGCACCGAGCCACTCGTGGTTCCAAACCACCATGATACTAGATCACCGTGATAGAGTCACTATTAACATACGTGGGGCCAACCCACCGTGGTACCAAACCATCGTGACAATCCCTGATGAATGTATGTGGGGCCAACCCACTGTGGTACCAAACCACTGGGATGAGTCACTGAATCATAGATATATATACGTGGTATTAAACCACCGTGGCACCAAGCCACCGAGACATGGTCACTGAATCAGATATATGTGGGGCCAACCTACTTGTTGTACCAAACCACTATGATAGTCTCTAATACTTCCCCCTTTCGCATCATAACCAAAATCCATGCAGAACATACCAATCAAATGAATGTATATGCTCTCATTATAGTGATAGATTACAGCATACATTTTCATCCCCATTAATAGAACGTTATAGTTACTTACCTGGTATCCCCAGCTTTACCCTTAAAGGTCTAATGACTTTCTATTCAGTCACTTCGGCTTTTCAGCCCAAACAGTTAATAACACACATTAATAACAGAGTGTGAATACTTTATACACCTGATAACACGCAATACTATGCTTTCTATGTCGACACTCTCGTTAGCAGGGACGACGGCTATCTGTCTATCCTGCTCTGAAGCTGGTCCACAACCGGTGGCAAGTCTCGTATTGCCGATACCGCTCGCTTCTTAAACTTTGGAATCGAAACTAAGGGTTTACTCCCTTCCCCAACTTGAACGTTTCTTGCATCCATGAAACAGACTTGATCAGAGGTCAGAGAGAGACGTCGCTTGTCTAATAAAGGGAAGGTTGATTAAGGCAACCAAAATCCAGAGAAAATATTAATCATAGAATCTAAAGAAGATAGTCTCTACCTTAGTTACCGACGAACCGCCCACCACTACTTTGTCTTCGAAACTAAGATGACTTGAGAGAGATTCGGCCTAACAGTCACAGATAGCCCTCGAATATTAGGCTAAACCAAAGAGACTTAAAGAAAAGTCAAAGGGTTATGGATACAATTACCTTGCGTTGAGACAGGAGTAGAAACCAAAGCAGATTTGGCAAAACGAACCCCCCTTCACCCCCTAGGCTGCTCACGGCCATGATCCGGAAAGAAAAGATGAAGCCACTAACCGATTAGAGATAATAGAGACTGAGGAGTTCCACAGAAGAAAAGAGATAAAAGCCGCAAGAAATAAAGAGAAAGGTATTCGGCTTTAGTAGCAGAAGTGAAGAGAACGTTACCTTCAGTAATCCTGCAACAGGATGGAATCGATCCACTTGACCAAGGCTATTCGGCTAAGGAGAGAAAAATAGGCGTCAGAGAAGATGAAGTAAAGTTTTGGTTTTAGAAGAAAAGTAGAGAAGAAGAGAAGAAAATGAATTGCAAGGAAATGGTGTGGTGCTTTCGATTGTGAGGTTTAGTTTGAGTCGAGAGAATGAGAGATTCGGTAGAGGCTCAAGAGGTTTCGGCTTAAGATAGAAAAAGAAAAGAAGAGGAAGAACGGTGAAAATGATGAGTAAGATGAAGCTAAGGTTCGGCTAAAGAGTCTCAGGTGAAAAAGAAAGAAAATGAAGAAAAGATGCACTAATAGTCACTCCAATTTCGGCTAAAGGTCAAAGTAAAAGAGAAATAAAGGTTGGCTAGGCAATTTCGGCATATAGGGATTAAGAACTCAAAGAAAATGAAAGAACTTCAAAAGAACCTACCAAAATCGGCACTATCAATGACCGAATGCACTTCAAGAGAACAAAGAAAAGCTTAAGACCCTTACTGATTTTCGGCACACCCACTCCAAGCCAAAACCGACTTCTCCCCCTACATCAAGCATCCAAAATTCGGCCACCACCTACACCAACATTCAATCCCATATTTTCCTCCTAATTTCCCTCTTGTTCACTCATTCAAATAGTTTGAATAATTCAAACTTCCCCTTTTTTCTCCTAGCCTCACATTCAATTCTTTTGACTCATTCAACACTCATCCATGTAGTGTCCTTGCCGAATCCATCACCTAAGCCCCTTAGGCGCAAAAATAAAATGAAACTCCACATTGCTGACAACGCGACTCGAACCCCTTTCCTCTGCAGCTTCTCCCTTGTGACGCCTCCTCAAGCACCTTAAGTGGCGCCTCCTTGCCACTTTACCAACCGTTTACTTGTGTCATCAAAACACATTTAAATACCCTTAAGTCCTACCTCAGCTAACTCTCCCTAACTGGGCTTAAAAACAAAAATTTTGCCAAGGCCCTGGCTTAACCTCGAGCCTTCCCTGGACCCCCAAACACACCAAATTAACACACAGAGCATAGCGTACACACACACGACACACATTAAATGCAGAACCCTAAAATCTAGGATGTTACAGTTCTAGCCCCTTAAAGAAATTTCGGCCTCGAAATTTTACCTGATCAGAAGAGATGAGGGTATTGCTGTCGCATCCCATCCTCTGGCTCCCACGTAGCTTCCTCTGAACCATGATTCCCCCACAACACTATTACCAACGGAACCATCTTCCTTCGCAATACCTTAACATCACGATCCAAGATCTGAACTGGTTCCTCTTCAAAGGATAGGTCAGGCCTTACTTCGATTTCTTCCACTGGCACAATATGAAATGGATCCAAACGGTAGCACCTTAACATCGAGACATGGAACACATCGTGAATCTGGCTCAATTACGATGGTAGATCGAGCTGATAAGCTACCAATCCCACACGCTTTAACACACGATAAGGCCCGATGAACCTGAGGCTCAACTTACCCTTCCGTCCAAATCTTAGAACTTTCTTCCACGGTGAAACCTTTAAGAAAACCCGGTCACCTACTGCAAATTTTATGTCTTTACATTTCAAATCAGCATAAGATTTTTGCCTGTCAGAAGCTTCTTTTAGCCGTGTCCAAATCAACTTAAACTTGTCCTCCATTTCAGAAACCAATTCTGAACCCAACAACTGTCGTTCACCCAGCTCTGTCCAGCAAGTAGGAGTGCGACACTTCTAACCATACAATGCTTCATAGGGTGCCATCTAAATACTAAACTGGTAGTTGTTGTTGTATACAAATTCTGCCAATGGTAGAAACTCTTCCCAACTACTGCTGAGGTCAATGACATAGCCCCTCAACATATCTTCCAAGATCTGAATTACCCTCTCAGATTGTCCATCAGTCTGCGGATGAAACGCGATACTGAAATCCAATCTTGTACCCAACTCTTGATGTAACACCTTCCAGAACCTCGACGTAAACCTGGGGTCTCTGTCTGATATGATAGACACTGTTACCCCATGCAACCTCACAACCTCCACTACATACAGCTTGGCTAACTTCTGTAGAGAGTAGTCAACACGAACTGGTATGAAGTGAGTGGATTTCGTCAATCGATCAACAATTACCCATACCGAATCTTTCTTAGTAGGCATAAGAGGTAGCCCACTAACAAAGTCCATTGTGATCTTTTCCCACTTCCACTGCGGAATTTTCACCGGCTGCAATAACCCCGAAGGCAACTGATGTTCTGCTTTCACCTGTTGGCACGTCAAACATTTACCCACAAACTCGGTAATCTCTCGCTTCAAACCAGGCCACCAAAACTGTTCACGCAAATCCCGATACATCTTATTCCCTCTAGGATGCATAGCGTATGGGCTACTATGCGCTTCCTGTAGAATCTTATGTCTCAACTCAAGATCTTTTGGCATACAAGTCTTTCCTTGAAAACATAATAACCCATCACTATTCACACTGAATTCGGTTATCCCATCACCTGCCCCCAATTGAAACTTCGACTTTAACAACCCATCAGCCAACTACTTCTCTTTAATCTGACCGACCCAAGAAGGCTTCACTTGAAGTTCAGCTAATAGACTTCCATCATCATATAAGATGAGATGAGCAAACATTGCTCTCAAGTCAGAGATCACCCTACGACTTAATGCATCCGCCACCATATTAGCTTTACTCGGGTGGTACTCGATCGAGCAATCATAATCTTTTAACAATTCGATCCATATCTGCTGCCTTAAATTCAACTCCTTCTGGGTAAGGAGATATTTTTGGCTCTTGTGATCGGTAAAAATAACGGACTTCTCCCCATACAGATAATGCCTCTAGATCTTTAAAGCAAACACTACTGCAGCCAATTCCAAGTCATGCGTGGGATAATTCACCTCATACGGTCTCAACTGCCGAGATGCATATGCTACCACCTTCACTTCCTACATCAACACACCTCCCAATCCTGTCTGCGACGCATCTCTGTAAACAACAAACTCTTTTCCAGCCTCAGGCTGTATCAATACTGGAGCCTCAGTCATGATCCTCTTCAGCTTTTCAAAACTCTCCTGTTGCTTATCAGACCAAACAAATAGTACCCCTTTCCGTAACAACTTGGTTAATGGTGCCGCAATCAATGAGAACCCCTCAACAAACCTTCTGTAATACCCAGCCAGACCAAGAAAACTCTAAATTTCTGCCACAGACTTAGGCGACTTCCAGTCCAACACAGCTTCAAATTTTCGGGATCAACCCTAATCCCCTCAGCAGACACAACATGGCCCAGAAAGGTAACTTCTCTTAGCCAAAATTCACACTTACTGAATTTGGCGTACAGCTGTTTCTCCCTCAGGATTTGTAAGACCACCCGAAGATACGAATCATGCTCCTCCTCCGATCTTGAATAAACTAGGATATCATCTATAAATACCACGACAAACCGGTCCAAATAGGGTTGGAATACCGGGTTCATCATGTCCATAAACGCTGCTAGTGCATTGGTCAACCCAAACGACATCACCAGGAATTCGTAGTGGCCATAACGAGTCCAGAAAGCCGTTTTATGAATATCCGCTTCCTTGACCTTAAGCTGATGATATCCTGACCTCAAATCTATCTTCGAGAAGACTGAAGCCCCCTTCAGTTGATCGAACAAATCGTCAATCCTCGGCAGCGGGTATTTATTCTTGATGGTCAACTTATTCAACTGACGATAGTCAATGCACATACGCATTGATCCGTCCTTCTTCTTAACGAATAGCACCGGCGCTCCCCAAGGTGACACACTCGGCCGGATAAAACCCTGATCCAACAGTTCCTGAATTTGGGCTTTCAATTCCACCAACTCCTTTAGCGCCATTCTATATGGGGCAATAGATACGGGCACTGTCCCCGAAAGAAGATCAATACTGAATTCCACCTCGCGATCCGGAGGTAACCCTGGTAGCTCTTCTGGGAAAAAATCAGAGAATTCCTTCATCGTTCTAACCTCCCCTACAGTTAGCTCCTTGGCCTCCAGAGCACAAACAAAAGTTATGAATGCCTCACATCCTTTTCTCACCATTGTTTCAGCCTTTAAGGCAGATACTACATTAGACAAGTAGTTCCTCATTTCACCTATCACCACCACCTCATCATCCTCAAGAGTCCTTAACACCATGCGCTTGGCAGCACAATCTAAGTTTGCTCTATACTTCACTAGCCAGTCCATACCTAAGATTAAATCGAACTCCCCGAACGGCAGTTCCATCAAATCAGCTGGGAAAACCATCCCTTGAACCTCCAAAGGCACCTTCCTAAAGAGTTTATTCACTACTACAGATTGTCCTAAAGGGCTAAGTACAGTCATCTCCCCAGAAGCAACCTCAGAGTCTTTGTTCAGAATTCCCACTACCGTACTAGCAACATAAGAGTGTGTCGATCCAATATAAATCAGTGCAATATAAGGCAACCCATAAATAAGAAACGTACCGGTAAAGACGTCTGGCGCATCGCCCTCCTCGCGGCGCCTAACCGCATAGACCAACCCAGGCTGTCTTGCATCTATGTTCCCAGCACCTCTGCCCGGTGCCCCACGTCCACGACCAAAACCATTACCTCCCCTGGCTGGACCACGACCTCTCTGTGGCTGCTGACCACCTCTACCAGGCTGTACATAGTTCTGACCCACTGGTCGTGCTCTGCCCAACTCCTGTGGACAGTCTCTTACCCGATGATCAGTAGACCCACACCTGAAACATCCTCTGTTACTTGTCTAACACTCACCCACATGAAATTTACCATATCGAGCACACCTCTGAGGGCGATCATCAACAACAGGCCTCGCAACACGACTTAGCCCATCCAACCTAGGCCTCTTTTGAAAACCCCCAGTTGACACTGACAATCCAAAATTCCTTTTATTTCTACCTCTATCCCTATCCTGGTTCTGTTTTTCGGACCGCTTCACCTCCTCGGCTACCTTAGCCTTTTCCACTAGAATAGTAAATTCTCTTTCTCGCTACGGAGCTATCAGCACACGCAACTCGTCCCTCAGACCATCCTCAAACCAAATACAACGCTCATGGTCCGTGGCAACAATACCCTGGGCATAACGGCTTAGGCGTAAGAATTTTGCCTCATTGTAACATCCCTAAATCGGAGTCTCTGCTTTTTGCATGTGTTTGCATGTGATGGTGTGTCTACTATGTTTGGTTAGCATGTTTTAGACTTTAGTTATAACATAGGGTAGGCCTGAGATTGGGCTAAGAATTCTGTTCTAGTGCTTAAGAAGAGGGAGCTAGGGGAAACGGGGGTTAAAAGAAATTATTGGGAGTTTTAGACACAAGAATACCAGTGGAAAAGTGGCAAGGAGGCGCCACTAAGGTGTCTAAGGAATGACGCCACAAGCAGGGTGGGAGTGCCTGTGTTCGAGCAGCAGGAATTGCACTCCCTGCTATTTCTTTTTGACGCCACAAGCTGGAGGAGGACTGCTTAGGTGGGACTCTCTTGAATGGATGGAGAGGAGAAATTTGTGGAATTTGACTCGTTCAAACAAATTTGAACCGATGGAAGGGAGGAAACTTAGGAGTTTGAATTATTTCAAACTCATTTGAGGTGTTGGCCGAATTTGGGACTTCGGGGAGGAGGAGTAATCGGTTTTGGGGTTATTGGGGGGGAAGTGGCCGAATGTGCTTTGAGTTAGTAGCAAAATCGGCAAGCTTGGGTTATGCTTTAGAACCCTCCCTCTCATTGCTCTTTTTCTTTTCTTCTTTGTGCAAATTCTAGCCGACTCTTCTCTCACCATTTGTGCCAAAACCGAAACACCAAGGTGCTCTTCCTCTCTTTCTTTTTCGGCAACTCTTGTTATTGGCCGAATTATTCTTTTGCAAGTTTTGCTAGAGCCGAAACTCCCCCTTAGCCGAATCTACCTTTTTCACTTTTTCTTTTCTTATTTTTGAATAGCCGAAACTTCAATAGCCATTCTCCTCTTCTCTTTTCGGTTCACCCATTGTTACTCCTTGCTGAAATCCCCTCGTGCCGAAAGTTCATTTATCCTTTTTTGCCGAAATCAATACTACTCCACCTTCTTCCATCCTTGCTATTTTATTTCAAAAGCCGAAAGCTTGTTGTTTCTCTTTCGGTTTCATCAAGAACCTTGGCCGAATACCCTTAGTCTCATTCTCTTCTTTACTCATGTGATCTAGTCTCCATTGAAGTGCCGAATTAGTTCTCTTGGTGAGTCATAGCCGAGTCTCTTGGTAAGTGTTATTTTGGTTCTCTTTTTTTATTATTTCGAGCAATGACCGAAATCCCACTTCTCCTCTATCTTCTTTTCCATTATGGACCTGTATTGAATCTTATTCTTGTTCTATGTGGTAGCCGAAACCTGGAAACACCAATAGGGGGTGCCGATCTGTGGTGTTTAAAGTCCAAAGCAGTCATCAAGGTAAGGGGCGACAAACTCTTTTGGTTTGGGATTCATGTTATGGCCGAATGGCCTTTGGATGCTTAATGGTATGTTGAAACCGATTGTAGGGAGGAGTTTAGTCGAGTACAAGTGAGCCTTCGGAATTTGGTTGGTAACCAAATCGGCTTAAGGTGAGTGCTACATTTGGGCGACATATCCTTCGGGATTTTGTGGTTAAGTCGGAAGACTTTAGATCTAAAAATATGATGTTGGCTGATTGTAGGAAAGGGGGACAACGCTTCGGGATTTCGCTAGATTCGAGTAGCTTCGGGATTTTTGCTTAGACCTACGTTTAGTCAGGTACGTAAATGCTTACACACTTTATTAGTATAATAATGCTTATTATGTTACTGTTATGACCATTGGCATTAGAGATTTTGCCTTGTGGGCATGAGCTTGGAAATCGGGTAAGTCCCCTGTTATGTGATTTTTGGTATACATCATCATGATCTGTTAAATGCTATGTTATGTGATATCTGCATGATCATTCGATATTATGACACGTATGTGATGAACATGATGATGGGTTGATGAGAGGAGGGGGATGATTATTTGGACTATCACCAGTGGTTTTGACCACAAGATGGGTTGGCCCCATCATTGATTTGTGACTACGGTCACCAGTGGTTTTGACCACACTATTATTATTTGTGACTAAGTCCCAGTAGTTTTGACCACCAGTGGTTTTGACCACACTATTGATATTTGTGACTACGGTCACCAGTGGTTTTAACCACATATGGATATTGTGACTCGTCCCAGTGGTTTGGTACACAGTGGGTTGGCCCCACATGATTATTATGGGATTGTCATCAGTGGTTTTGACCACACGATGGGTTGGTCCCATCACTTGATTTGTGACTACGGTCACTAGTGGTTTTGACCACACCGATATTATTTGTGACTTCGGTCACCAGTGGTTTTGACCACCAGTGGTTTTGACCACACGGGGTAGATAAAGGAGATCGGATGGTTAGGTTATGGGTTGCATAATCTGCATGTTTTACTAATGATCTGTGTAAGTGCGTGAACTATCGGGTTGGGGATTTATACACTGAGTCTCGGTGACTCACCCCTTCCCTTACATTTTGCAGATGAGGCATAGATCACGGATATGGAGCCGAGGAGGACTCGAGTTGGCCATGCATCCCAGTTTGGTCTTGGACTTTAAACTGCTATTTCGTTTTTATTAGCTTTCTTTTAATTTGGTTTTGGGTTTGTAATAAGGCCGCTAGTATTAATTTGGGTTTTAATTACTTGCTTTTAACTAGATTATATTATTCATATATTGGATTTATGGACTTGGTAAATTAACCGGTAAAAAGTAATGTTTTCAAGACTATACCACTTTCGGGTTTTAAAAACGTTACCGTCGGGTAACAAAGTTCACAAAATGATAAGGTAACTTGGATGTTTTTATAACCTAAATTTTCAAATAACTTCAAAAGCAAACGGTTTTTAACTTGATTATACTCGACACACTCAGTTTTTAATAAATACTAAACGTTTTCTAAAATTTGTCGTATCAAGTGAATTTTTCTAGCATAGGTTTAAAACAACCTTTACATCACTTTAACAACTTTTAAACGATCAAAGAGTTTCTTGGAAAATTTCCCGACACATTTGTGTTTTCAAACTGTTTTCACTCCGTAACATGCCAGATTCGGTCGTGGTGTGTTGACCGAGTTTGGGGTGTTACAATTGTGGTATCAGAGCCAGTTTCAATAGCTCGACTGTGGGTCGAGGCCCAAAAATGTTTTAAAAAGGAGTATGAAAGGCTTTTTATGGGAAAAGTATAGGGATGAAAGCATGACACCGAGTCTCCGGCACCAATCCACCCAGGTCAGTACCCCAAACTGTTGCTTTTGATGATATGATTATATGATTATTATGTTGATGGCATGATTGAATAGTAGTAGGAACTATTTTAGAGACATGAACCATAGGATGATGTGTACTCGCGAAATCCTCTATTAAAACTTTTCATAAGACTGTGCTTTAATAGACAGTGGAATAAAAGTCTAACGCATAAAACTTTTAATCAGCTCGAATATATCGGTAGACATGAATGCACGTGGACGTGGGCGTAACACTCGTGGACGAGGTAGGGGTAGGATGACGATCTCGGAACCGGCAGGGTCTGGTCATGGATCAGAAAATGAGGTACCACCGCCGCCAGCTGTGGGCGCGGAACATCAGGATCAGACGGGTGGTAATGACGCAGTGTCACAGGCTGTACTGCGGGTGCTTGAGAGGGTTGCGAGTGCAGGAGTAGGAACTGGAGCTCGGAAATCTGTGACCGAGCGACTCAAGGCTAATGGTGCAGAGGTATTTAGAGGTGTATCTGGTGTGGCACCTAGTACAGCGGAATATTGGTTGGGGGCGACAGAACGCATCATGGATGACCTGGATTTTTTACCTGAGGAAAAGCTGAAGGGCATAGTATCTCTGCTGCGAGAGGAGTCATATCAGTGGTGGCTCACAGTTAGGGACAGAGCTATGGCAAATGATCTCACTTGGGAATTCTTTAGAGCAGCCTATCAGAGAAAATACATAGGGGCTAGTTATGTTGATGCGCAGCGCAGGGTATTCTTGAACTTGGTTCAGGGTAATAAGACTGTAGCGGAATATGAGGCAGAATTCCTTCAGTTGAGTAGGTATGCTCGGGGTATTATGGGTACCGAACATGAGCGCTGTGTCATATTTGAGGATGGGTTAAGAGATGAGCTGCGGATGATAATTGCCCCACAGCAGGAACGAGAGTTTGCCGTTCTAGTGGAGAAAGCTAAGGTTGCTGAAGGGGTAAGACAGTCTGTAAGGCGGAATCAGGATAGGGGTTGGAATAAAAGGAGTTCTGGATCATCTGGGAATCAGCAGAAAAGGGTTAGATATAGTGGGCCGAATCAAGCTGCTAGGTCTGCTGCTGCTAATACTCAGTGGCCGCCACAATGTGCTCGGTGTGGAAAGTCTCACACGGGAGAATGTTGGACTGGTAACAAAGGATGCTTTGAGTGCGGATCGTCGGGGCATCGAGTTAGAGATTGTCCATAGAGATCAGCTAGGTGCAGTCTGAGGATCAGAACCGTACACAGTTTAGGAGGGATAATCAGCAGCCACAGAAGGGCCGTGGTTCAGGCAGGAGAGGTAATGGCTCTGGTAGAGGTCGTGGAGCACCGGGCAGAGGTGCAGGTGGTACAGAGGCGAGACAGCCTGGGTTGGTCTACGCAGCGAGGCGTAGAGAGGAGGGCGACGCACCGGACGTCATAACCAGTACGTTCTTAATTTTTGGATTATCTTATAATGCTTTAATTGATGTTGGTTCGATGCACTCGTATGTTGCTAGTAACATAGTGGAAACCCTGAACTTAGACTCTGAGATTACATCTAGGAAGATGACAGTAATAATCCCTCTAGGTCACTCTGTAGAAGTAAGTAAATTATATAGGGATGTACCCCTAGAACTTCAAAGGGTCGTGTTTTTGGTTGACTTGATGGAACTACCATTTGGGGAGTTCGACCTAATTCTCGGGATGGATTGGTTAGTGAAGTATCAAGCTAGTTTGGATTGCGCAGCTAAGCGTATGGTGTTGAAGACCATGGAAGGTGATGAGGTGATAATGATAGGTAATAGGAGAGATTACTTATCTAATGTTGTCTCCGCACTGAAGGCTGAGAAAATGGTTAGGAAGGGTTGTGAATCATTTCTGGTGCATATTTGTGCCTTGGAGGCGAAGGATGCAGCTGTGAAGAATGTCCGAACTGTAGGGGAATTTGCCGATGTGTTTCCAGAGGAACTCCCGGGTATACCTCCTGACCGCGAGGTTGAGTTTGGTATAGACTTGTTGCCCGAAACCGCGCCAGTATCTATTGCTCCATATAGGATGGCGCCGAAAGAATTGGTGGAGTTAAAGGCTCAGATTCAGGAATTGTTGGACAGAGGTTTTATCCGACCAAGTGTATCACCTTGGGGAGCTCCAGTGCTTTTCGTTAAGAAGAAGGATGGTACGATGCGGATGTGTATAGACTACCGCCAGCTGAACAAGTTGACAATCAAGAACAAGTATCCGTTGCCTAGGATTGACTACTTGATTGATAACTCAAGGGTGCATCGGTTTTCTCTAAGATCGACCTTAGGTTGGGGTATCATCAGCTCAAAGTGAAGGAGGTCGATATTCATAAGACGACATTTCGTACTCGGTATGGGCACTACGAGTTTCTGATAATGCCTTTTGGTTTGACCAACGCACCGGCAACATTCATGGACATGATGAATCGAGTGTTTCAGCCGTATCTAGACCGATTTGTTGTAGTGTTTATAGATGACATTTTGGTGTACTCAAAATCGGAAGAGGAGCATGACACGCATCTTCAAGTGGTTCTGCAGGTTTTAAGGGAAAAGCAGTTATACGCCAAATTTAGTAAGTGTGAGTTCTGGCTTAGAGAGGTAACTTTCTTGGGTCATGTTGTATCAGCTGAGGGAATTAGGGTGGATCCTCGTAAGATTGAGGCAGTATTGGATTGGAAACCACCTAAGTCGGTTGCAGAGATTCGAAGTTTTCTGGGTTTGGCAGGATACTACAGAAGGTTCGTAGAGGGTTTCTCTTTAATCACAATGCCGTTGACTAAGCTGTTGAGAAAAGGGGTTCCGTTTGTGTGGACTGAGAAACAGCAAGAGAGTTTTGATAAGTTGAAGAAGATTCTGACTGAAGCTCCAGTCTTGATTCAGCCTGAGGCAGGAAAGGAATTCACGGTTTACTGTGATGCATCACATACTGCCTTAGGGTATGTGCTGATGCAGGATGGAAAAGTGGTTGCTTATGCATCTCGGCAGTTGAGGCCTCATGAAGGTAACTATCCGACACATGACTTGGAGTTGGCTGCAGTGGTTTTCGCCTTGAAGATTTGGAGGCATTACTTGTATGGGGAGAAGTCGATAGTGTATACGGATCATTAGAGTCTGAAGTACCTCATGACTCAGAAAGATTCAAATTTAAGGCAGCTAAGGTGGCTCGAATTGTTGAAAGATTACGACTGTTCGATTGAGTACCATCCGGGTAAGGCTAACGTAGTAGCTGATGCGTTGAGCCGCAAGGTGGTAGCGGACTTGCGAGTGATGTTTGCTCACCTTAGTCTTTATGATGATGGGAGTCTTTTGGCAGAATTGCAAGTAAAGCCGTCTTGAATTCATCAGGTTAAAGAGAGGCAGCTGACAGATGAGGTGTTGAGTGCTCGAATGTTGCAAGTGCAGAATGGTGAATCCGAAGGTTACAGCTTGGGCAGTGATGGAGTACTGTGTTTTCAGGGGAAGGTATGTATGCCTAAGGATGTTGAATTGAGACAGCGGATTCTTCAAGAAGCTCATAGCAGCCCATACGCTATGCATCCGGGAGGCAGTAAGATGTATCGTGATTTGAGGGAGCAGTTTTGGTGGCCAGGTCTTAAGCGAGAAGTAACTGAGTTTGTGGGCAAGTGTTTGACATGCCAAGAAGTTAAAGCTGAGCATCAGCTGCCATCAGGGCTGTTGCAGCCGGTAAAGATTCCCCAGTGGAAGTGGGAAAGGATTACGATGGATTTCGTCAGTAGGCTTCCCCTTACGCCTAGCAAGAAGGACTCAGTGTGGGTAATAGTGGATCGTTTGACTAAGTCAGCCCACTTCATACTGGTAAGGGTTGATTATTCGCTCCAGAAGTTAGCCAAGTTGTATGTGGCAGAGATAGTAAGGTTGCATGGAGTGCCAGTGTCAATCATTTCGGATAGGGATCCCAGGTTTACGTCGAGGTTTTGGAAAGCTTTGCATCAGGCTTTGGGTACAAGGTTGGATTTTAGCACGGCTTTTCATCCTCAGTCTGATGGACAGTCTGAAAGGGTAATTCAGATCCTGGAAGACATGTTAAGGGGTTGCGTTCTGGATTTCAGTGGTAGTTGGGAGGAGTACCTACCTTTGGCAGAGTTCGCTTATAATAATAGCTATCAAGCGAGTATTCAGATGGCACCATATGAGGCACTATATGGGCAGAAATGTCGTACTCCGACGTGTTGGACAGAACTGGGTGAACGACAGATGTTGGGTCCGGAGTTGGTGGCTGAAACAGAGGGCAAGGTTAAGGTAATTCGGGCTCGTCTTAAGGAAGCGTCGGACAGGCAGAAATCTTATGCTGACCTCAAACGCAGGGATATTGAGTATGCAGTGGGTGATAAGGTCTTTCTGAGGGTATCGCCCTGGAAGAAAGTGTTGACATTTGGTCGAAAAGGCAAGCTAAGCCCTAGGTTTATCGGACCATATACAGTGTTGAAGCGAGTGGGACCGGTAGCTTATCAACTTGAGTTGCCAGCAGAATTGAGTCAGATTCACGGCGTCTTTCATGTTTCAATGCTTAGGCGCTATCGGTCAGATCCGTCACATGTTGTACCAGTTGAGGAGATAGAGGTGAGTCCTGATTTGTCTTTTGAGGAGGAACCGATACGGATTTTGGATCGGGATGTCAAGGTTCTGCGACAGAAGTCAATTCCCTTGGTGAAAGTATTATGGCGGAACCATGATACGGAGGAGGCCACATGGGAACCAGAGAATGTGATGCGGTAGTAATACCCTCAACTCTTCTGGCTAGGTAATTTCGAGGCCAAAATTATTTTTAAGGGGGGTAGAGCTGTAACATCCCTAAATCGGGGTCTCTGCTTTTTGCATGTGTTTGCATGTGATGGTGTGTCTGCTATGTTTGGTTAGCATGTTTTAGGGTCTAGTTATAACCTAGGGTAGGCCTGAGATAGGGCTAAGAATTTTGTTCTAGTGCTTAAGAAGAGGGAGCTAGGGGAAACGGGGGTTAAAAGAAATTATTGGGAGTTTTAGACACAAGAATACTGGTGGAAAAGTGGCAAGGAGGCGCCACTAAGGTGTCTAAGGAATGACGCCACAAGCAGGGTGGGAGTGCCTGTGTTCGAGCAGCAGAAATTGCACTTCCTGCTATTTCTTTTTGACGCCACAAGCTGGAGGAGGAGTGCTCAGGTGGGACTCTCTTGAATGGATGGAGAGGAGAAATTTGTGGAATTTCACTCGTTCAAACAAATTTGAACTGATGGAAGGGAGGAAATTTAGGAGTTTGAATTATTTCAAACTCATTTGAGGAGTTGGCCAAATTTGGGACTTTGGGGAGGAGGAGTAATCGGTTTTGCAGTTATTGGGGGGGAAGTGGCCGAATGTGCTTTGGGTTAGTAGCAAAATCGGCAAGCTTGGGTTATTCTTTGGAACCCTCCCTCTCATTGCTCTTTTTCTTTTCTTTTTTGTGCAAATTCTAGCCGACTCTTCTCTCACCATTTGTGCCAAAACCGAAACACCAAGGTGCTCTTCCTCTCTTTCTTTTTCGGCAACTCTTGTTATTGGCCGAATTATTCTTTTGCAAGTTTTGCTAGAGCCGAAACTCCCTCTTAGCCGAATCTACCTTTTTCACTTTTTCTTTTCTTATTTTTGAATAGCCGAAACTTCAATAGCCATTCTCCTCTTCTCTTTTCGGTTCACCCATTGTTACTCCTTGCTGAAATCCCCTTGTGCCGAAAGTTCATTTATCCTTTTTTGCCGAAATCAATACTACTCCACCTTCTTCCATCCTTGCTATTTTATTTCAAAAGCCGAAAGCTTGTTGTTTCTCTTTCGGTTTCATCAAGAACCTTGGCCGAATACCCTTAGTCTCATTCTCTTCTTTACTCACGTGATCTAGTCTCCATTGAAGTGCCGAATTAGTTCTCTTGGTGAGTCATAGCTGAGTCTCTTGGTAAGTGTTATTTTGGTTCTCTTTTTGATTATTTCAGGTAATGACCGAAATCCCACTTCTCCTCCATCTTCTTTTCCATTATGGACCTGTATTGAATCTTATTCTTGTTCTATGTGGTAGCCGAAACCTGTAAACACCAATAGGGGGTGCCGATCTGTGGTGTTTAAAGTCCAAAGCAGTCATCAAGGTAAGGGGCGACAAACTCTTTTGGTTTGGGATTCATGTTATTGCCGAATGGCCTTTGGATGCTTAATGGTATGTTGAAACCGATTGTAGGGAGGAGTTTAGTCGAGTACAAGTAAGCCTTCGGGATTTGGTTGGTAACCAAATCAGCTTAAGGTGAGTGCTACATTTGGACGACATATCCTTCGGGATTTTGTGGTTAAGCCGGAAGACTTTAGATCTAAAAATATGATGTTGGCTGATTGTAGGAAAGGGGGACAACGCTTCGGGATTTCGCTAGATTCGAGTAGCTTCGGGATTTCTGCTTAGACCTACGTTTAGTCAGGTGTGTAAACGCTTACACACTTTATTAGTATAATAATGCTTATTATGTTACTGTTATGACCATTGGCATTAGAGATTTTGCCTTGTGGGCATGAGCTTGGAAATCGGGTAAGTCCCATGTTATGTGATTTTTGGTATACATCATCATGATTTGTTAAATGCTATGTTATGTGATATCTGCATGATCATTCGATATTATGACACGTATGTGATGAACATGATGATGGGTTGATGAGAGGAGGGGGATGATTATTTAGACTGTCACCAGTGGTTTTGACCACAAGATGGGTTGGCCCCATCAATGATTTGTGACTACGGTCACCAGTGGTTTTGACCACACTATTATTATTTGTGACTAAGTCCCAGTGGTTTTGACCACCAGTGGTTTTGACCACACTATTGATATTTATGACTACGGTCACCAGTGGTTTTGACCACATATGGATATTGTGACTCGTCCCAGTGGTTTGGTACCACAGTGGGTTGGCCCCACATGATTATTACGGGATTGCCATCAGTGGTTTTGACCACACGATGGGTTGGCCCAATCACTTGATTTGTGACTACGGTCACCAGTGGTTTTGACCACACCGATATTATTTGTGACTTCGGTCACCAGTGGTTTTGACCACCAGTGGTTTTGACCACACGGGGTAGATAAAGGAGATCGGATGGTTAGGTTATAGGTTGCATAATCTGCATGTTTTACTGATAATCTGTGTAAGTGCGTGAACTATCGGGTTGGGGATTTATACACTGAGTCTCGGTGACTCACCCCTTCCCTTACATTTTGCAGATAAGGCATAGATCGCGGACATGGAGCCGAGGAGGACTTGAGGTGGCCATGCATCCCAGTTTGGTTTTGGACTTTAAACTGCTATTTCGTTTTTATTAGCTTTCTTTTAATTTGGTTTTGGGTTTGTAATAAGGCCGCTAGTATTACTTTGGGTTTTAATTACTTGCTTTTACCTAGATTATATTATTCATATATTGGATTTATGGACTCGGTAAATTAACCGGTAAAAAGAAATGTTTTCAAGACTATACCACTTTAGGGTTTTAAAAACGTTACCGTCGGGTAACAAAGTTCACAAAATGATAAGGTAACTTAGATGTTTTTATAACCTAAATTTTCAAATAACTTCAAAAGCAAACGGTTTTTAACTTGATTATACTCGACACAATCAGTTTTTAATAAATACTAAACGTTTTCTAAAATTTGTCGTATCAAGTGAATTTTTCTAGCATAGGTTTAAAACAACCTTTACATCACTTTAAAGCTTTTAAACGATCAAAGAGTTTCTTGGAAAATTTCCCGACACATTTGTGTTTTCAAACTGTTTTCACTTCGTAACATGCCAGATTCGGTCGTGGTGTGTTGACCGAGTTTGGGGTGTTACACTCATACTCGGCCACCGACTTATTCCCCTGCACCAAATTTAGAAATGCCTTACGATGCGCGTCCGCATAACTTGATCCAATGTACTTCCCCTAGAATGCTGCCTTGAAGAAATCCCAGGTAATACGGTCAACCACTGTACCATCCCTGACTGTAAGCCACCACTGATACGCCTCATCCCGAAGAAGAGACACAACTCCTTTCAACTTCTCTTCTACCGTAAAGTCAATGTCGTCCATAATACGCTCAACTGCTTCTAGCCAATATTCAGCTACATTAGGAGCTACACTAGAAACACCCCTAAACATTTCTGCTCCATTGGCTCGGAGTCGCTTAGATACAGATTTTCGAGCCCCTAATCTCGTGCTTGCTCCAGTAACTCTCTCCAGCACACGTAGCATCGCCTGAGACACAGCATCATCTCCGCCTGACTGATCCTGAAAATCTGCTTCCGCCACTAGCGGTGTTGGTGCATCATTTCCCGACCCATGTCCTGATTCCGAGGGCTCAGGCCCAACACCTCGGCCTCTACCACGGCCGCGCCCAACACGTCCACGTCCCCTAGTACTCATAGCTTCTGATACAACTTAGTCTGATTAAGAATTTTTATGAATTAGTATTTTCTTTCACTTGTTTAATACCAAGCAATCTTATGAAAAGTAGTATTAAGAAGTGATTCTCGCAGATCTATCCCTAGAGGTTTCAGCCTCTAAAGTTTGGATCTCTTACTACGAATAATCATGCCACCACATAATTAATCATGCAGAAACAACCAATGCTTAGAACACTTACCGCGTGGATCTGGTGCCGGTAGACTCGGGTGCCATACTCCAAACTAAACATTTCCTTAACAAATATTTCAAACTGACTTTATAAAACGTTATTGAACCCATTTCACAGCTGAGTTTTGCAACCTAGGCTCTGATACCAAAATTGTAACACCCCAAACCTGATCTAGACGTTACGACCAGATCTGGTATGTCACAGGGAAAGGTTATAAAAAGGGACTTTGGAATTTAAAGAAAAAATCGTAACTTTGAAATTTGTCATTTTAGGTGATCTTATAAAAATAAAGATTTGTAGTTTTAAGAAAAAATTCTGAGTTGAGTTAATCGAAAGTTCGTTATCTTTGTTGGCATTTGTGAGAAAACGGTTGTTTATGCTACGTATGTTTTGAAAACTCCAATTTAGCTTTCATGTTAACATATATAATAATGTCATAGCATAAATAAATAATAATTTAAACAAAACAGATATTAATTTTAGAAGGCCTTATTACATAATAATATCCCCAATTAAAATAATTTATATAAAGAAAACAAGTTTACGAAAAAAAACATTTCATGGCCTCCACGAGTCTGCCTCGGCTCCCAGATCCACGATCTACTGATTACCTGCAAGTTAAGCAGAGGGGTGAGTCACCAAGACTTAGTGTGTAAATCCCTTTATATCACATAAACGGCTTTAAGCCCACGATCGCACATTGGGCCTTAGCCCACACAAAATGGCATACAAAAGATATGAATGCAATGTGTCCCATCCCAACCTAATTTTTCCGACCTCTACACGCCACCTGTACCAGCCCAACACACCGTGGGGATTTCTACAATCAACCCTCCATCTGCTACACGCCATATATGTGGCACCGAGCCACTCGTGGTTCCAAACCACCGTGATACTAGATCACCGTGACAGAGTCACTATTAACATACGTGGGGCCAACCCACCATGGTACCAAACCACCGTGACAATCCCTGATGAATGTATGTGGGGCCAACCCACTGTGGTACCAAACCACTGGGACGAGTCACTGAATCATAGATATATATACGTGGTATTAAACCACCGTGGCACCAAGCCACCGAGACATGGTCACTGAATCAGATATATGTGGGGCCAACCCACTTGTTGTACCAAACCACTATAATAGTCTCTAATACTTCGCCCTTTCGCATCATGACCCAAACCCATGCAGAACATACAAATCAAATGAATGCATATGCTCTCATTATAGTGATAGATTACAGCATACATTTTCATGCCCATTAATAGAACGTTATAGTTACTTACCTGGTATCTCCAGCTTTACCCTTAAAGGTCCAATGACTTTCTATTCAATCACTTCGGCTTTTCAGCCCAAACAGTTAATAACACACATTAATAACTGAGTGTGAATATTTTATACACCTGATAACACGCAATACTGTGCTTTCTATGTCGACACTCTCGTTAGCAGGGACGACGGCTATCTGTCTATCCTACTCTGAAGCTGGTCCACAACCGGTGGCAAGTCTCGTATTACCGATACCGCTCGCTTCTTAAACTTTGGAATCGAAACTAAGGGTTTACTCCCTTCCCCAACTTGAACGTTTCTTGCATCCATGAAACAGACTTGAGCAGAGGTCAGAGAGAGACGTCGCTTGTCTAATAAAGGGAAGGTTGATTAAGGCAACCAAAATCCAGAGAAAATATTAATCATAGAATCTAAAGAAGATACTCTCTACCTTGGTTACCGACGAACTGCCCACCACTACTTTGTCCTCGAAACTAAGATGACTTGAGAGAGATTCGGCCTAACAGTCACAGATAGCCCTCGAATATTAGGCTAAACCAAAGAGACTTAAAGAAAAGTCAAAGGGTTATGGATACAATTACCTTGCGTTGAGACAGGAGCAGAAACCAAAGCAGATTTGGCAAAACGAACCCCCTTCACCCCCTAGGCTGCTCACGGCCATGATCCGAAAAGAAAAGATGAAGCCACTAATCGATTAGAGATAATAGAGACTGAGGAGTTCCACAGAAGAAAAGAGATAAAAGCCGCAAGAAATAAAGAGAGAGGTATTCGGCTTTACTAGCAGAAGTGAAGAGAACGTTACCTTTAGTAATCCTGCAACAGGATGGAATCGATCCACTTGACCAAGGCTATTCGGCTAAGGAGAGAAAAACAGGCGTCAGAGAAGATGAAGTAAAGTTTTGGTTTTAGAAGAAAAGTAGAGAAGAAGAGAAGAAAATGAATTGCAAGGAAATGGTGTGGTGCTTTCGATTGTGAGGTTTAAGAGTTTGAGTCGAGGGAAGGAGATATTCGGTAGAGGCTCAAGAGGTTTTGGCTTAAGAGGGAAAAAGAAAAGAAGAGGAAGAACAGTGGAAATGATGAGTAAGATGAAGCTAAGGTTCGGCTAAAAAGTCTTAGGTGAAAAATAAAGAAAATGAAGAAAAGATGCACTAATGGTCTCTCCAATTTCGGCTAAAGGTCAAAGGAAAAGAGAAATAAAGGTTGGCTAGGCAATTTCGGCATATAGGGATTAAGAACTCAAAGAAAATGAAAGAACTTAAAAAGAACCTACCAAAATCGGCACTATCCACTTCCCTAATGACCGAATGCACTTCGAGAGAACAAAGGAAAACTTAAGACCCTTACTGATTTTCGGCACACCCACTCCAAGCCAAAACTGACTTCTCCCCCTACATCAAGCATCCAAAATTCGGCCACCACCTACACCAACATTCAATCCCATATTTTCCTCCTAATTTCCCTCTTGTTCACTCATTCAAACAGTTTGAATAATTCAAACTTCCCCTTTTTTCTCATAGCCTCACATTCAATTCTTTTGACTCATTCAACACTTATCCATGTAGTGCCCTTGCCGAATCCATTACCCAAGCCCCTTATGCGCAAAAATAAAATGAAACTCCATATTGCTAACAACGCGACTCGAACCCCTCTCCTCTATAGCTTCTCCCTTGTGACGCCTCCTCAAGCACCTTAAGTGGCGCCTCCTTGCCACTTTACCAACCGTTTACTTGTGTCATCAAAACACATTTAAATACCCTTAAGTCTTGCCTCAGCTAACTCTCCCTAACAGGGCTTAAAAACAAAAATTTTGCCAAGGCCCTGGCTTAATCCCGAGCCTTCCTTGGACCCCCAAGCACACCAAATTAACACACAGAGCATAGTGTACACACACACAACGGACATTAATTGCAGAACCCCAAAATCCAGGATGTTACACATGGCATCGGCGTTGATATGTGTACTAGTGTAAGACCATGTCTGGGACATGGCATTGGCATTGATATGTGTGCTAGTGTAAGACCATGTTTGGGACATGGCATCAGCCAGATTATGAGTGCCAGTGTAAGACCATGTTTGGGATATGACATCGGCATTGAGACAAGAGCTAGTGTAAGACCATGTTTGGGACATGGCATCAGCCTCGACATGTGAGCCGGTGTAAGACCATGTTTGGGACATGGCATCGGCATTTTACCCTCTTGTGTGAGGCTTATCGGATATCCTTTACTATTTCAAATCCTTTCATGGGTTATTTAAAGCTTATGATAAATATATGAAATGATATAACCATGTTGTGAGTGGTACAGGTTCTTACTTGAAACTCATGAGATATGAGCTTAATTATGATGCCTTAATGGTAAGGATGAAATTGAGTAGGTTCTATCTATGAGAATGATCTCGGGACGATCTTGTAGTCTTTGGCTTATACTTGTGATGTGTAAATGTGTAGTAAATCTACCATTGCTAAATCAAGAGTGTTGTGCTAGTTTATAATATGCTATGTGTTTAAAGATGTATGGTTGATGTTGTTACTTATTTACATGCAACTTACTAAACTTTATGCTTACTTCCTCTCTTTTCCATTTTCTTATAGTGCTCCCAAGCTAGCTCGGGGATTATAAGGACGTCGGAGTCATCGATCACACTATCCCCTGAAGTTTTTGGTATAGCTAGCTTAACTGTTTTGAGTGTGGCATGTATAGGGACTTAGTCTTTTGTTTAGTGTCATATTGTGTTGGCCAAATGTGTTAGCTTATCATGAAGTTGATTCATTTTGTATAAGGCCATAGGTGATGGCTAATACTTGTGGTTGATAAATGCAAATGTTGGTGTTTCCATGAATATGGTTATTACATGATTTGGACAGATGTTTATGTGTGGATTGGTGTTACTTGATGTAGCTTATGTTGGTGTAAGTAAGAATGGAAAAAAGGGCTTGGTAAATAGCCTTGTTTTTGTCCATACAGATAAACACACGGGCGTGTGTCTACGGTTTGCCCCATGGGCGTGTAGTCCGGCCGTGTGTCCCCTACACCTTAATTTGGTAAAATAGAATACCCAGTAGTAACCACACGGGCTAAGGCACGGCCGTGTATTTCAATCGTGTGGATGACACGGCCATAATACATGGGCATGTGCCTTGGCCGTGTGACTCTAAAATGTTGCTGACGTCAGAAACAGAATGTTAAGGTTTTAACACATGGACTAAGACACGGGTGTGTCATGGCCATTTGAGGGACACGGGCCATGGACATGGGCGTGTGCCAGGCCATGGACATGGGAGTGTGCCAGGCCATGTGAAAACCCCTGTAGGTTCAAATTGAAAAATAAATCCACACGGCTAGGGACATGGGCGTGTGTGACCACACGGTTTGCCCACACGGACATGTCCCTTGCCACACAAGCGTGTGCCCCTATTTACAGTGAAATTTTCCAAAGTTTTTTGAAGTGCCTGGTTTAGTGTCGAACCATCCCTAAAGTATGTTTTGGGCCTCTTAGGCCCATATTAGGGATTTTAAGATGAAGTTTAAAAAGTTTTAAATCTAAAAGAAATTTCCTAACCCAGAAATGTTTGTATGCATGTTTTGAGTTAGGTAACGCCTCATACCTTGTTTTGGCTTAAGATACGGGTAAGGGGTGTTACAGTTATTATCTTTAGTAAACCTTTCTTAGAACTTAGAAAGTCATCTTTATTCATTTAAAACATTTGTTTTGAAACATCCCTCGTTGTGGAAGCTTTAATAAACAGTCTAGGTGATCATGCGTTTAGAAATTACTTTAACTTTTTGAAAACCGAATTTCCTACGACCAGCAGATATAAATTCATAAAGTAAAATAAATAAATAAATGAAAAATCAAATTTAAAACCAAAGTCCTAAAGCGTCCTTAAATTACAACCCAAATAATCAATAATAATCAAATCATAAATTTTAAATTGAAAACCATGAAGTCCAAAAATTACTATGGTCACCGTTGAGTCCTCCGTCACACCGATCCGTCTAAGTCTGGGGATTACCTGTGCACATTAAACAAAAAGGGTGAGTTTACGTAAACTCAGTGTGTAATCCCGCAGAAACAAATAAACAATCAGTATTCACAGTGCACAATTGAACAGTCTTGGGCCTAAGCCCTTTTCAATATCAGTGACAGTTTGGGCCTTAGCCCATCACAGTATCAGTAGCAGTAACAGTTATGCAGTACCAAAATCCTACCCAACCAGCCTCTACACACCATCTCATTCCAACCCTACACTCCATGTGGGGATATAATCAACCCACTCATCCCTACACTCCAAGTAGTACCGAATGCGGCACAATACAGTAGTTTGCAGCTAAGCTGCCAGTAAATTAGGCTTAAAGCCTTTCAGTACACTTCCTCCGAATAACAACCCCCAACCCAATGCAATGCAACACACAATCGATGACATGCTATTATGCAATTTCAGTACATATATTCAGTTCAAATATTAATATGCCCAGTACATATATCATTTAGTCAATTTCACAAATTTAGGGGTCTAAGTAGCGCTTACCGACCCTACAGTAGGTTCACAGTCGACTTGGGCGACCCGTGCAACCTTAAAAACATTTTCGTAAAATTGGGCCCACATGCCCATGCGATCTACCCGTGTGGCCCACTCGGCCCAAATTGGCCTTGGCCGTGTGGTCCATTTTTAAAGTAACCCATGCTAGCTTAATACTCATATATGTTTTCACTATTTACTTATATGATCATTCAAAGCTGACTACTTGAGTCATTATCACTAAATTATTTATATCTTGAGCTAAAGAATTCCAAATTAAGACCCGCTTGATGTTTTTGAAACTAGACTCAAATACCTTTCTACCATAAAATTTTCAGAATTTATAGTTTATCAAATAAGTACAATAAAATCTTTAAATTTATCCCTATTTTGCTATTTGATAGCTTCATCCTTTCCTTACTAAAAATTATTTATCTCTTAGTACAAAATTTGGATGATGTTTCTGTTTGTTTCTCTTGAAAATAGACTCATTAAAGATTTAAAAATATTAATTTAAGACCCTAATTATTGTTTTACAATTTTTGATAATTTTCCAAAGTTAGAACAGGGGAACCAGAAGTCATTCTGACCTTGTCTCACAAAATTTATTATATCTCATGATTTTCAATTCCATTGCTTACACTGTTTCTTCTATGAAAAAGTAGACTTAATAAAATTTAATTTTATATTTTATTCAACCTCTAACTCAATTCCCACTATTTTTATGATTTTTCAAAGTTAGACTACTGCTGTTGTCCAAAAATATTTTTGTGCAAAATGTTGATTTTCAAGATTATAACACCCTTATTTCCTTTCTCAATTTTTCGCATCATTTTCTCTTATTTCTCGACAGCAAGCAATTTCAGCTTTTTGTCGAATCTCGTTTTCTGCATTTCGGGTACACACCTGATATTATTTCTGATGCGTAAGCACTCCTAAGCCTCCAGAACCTAAAAATTGACCAACATATCTCCAATTTAATCACTTAATTCATCAATCAAACCAAATATCCCCAACATAAAACTCGAGAAACTAAACCAACGACAATTCGAAAACTTACCGTGACGAATTTGATAACCAGTCGTCTCCACACACTGGAATATCCGCTTAAAAACCTTTGAACATCACCTAAACGAGAGTAAAACGAACCCTTTGTTATTTGCCTAATCAAAATACGATAACTAAGGGGAAAAATTCCACTTACCGAAACAGATGAAGTCGAAAGTTGCACCCAAAGAGATGACTCATAAAAAATACAGAAACGAAAAGAGTAGGGAAAAGAGAAGAGAATTTCGGCTATAGAGCAAGAGATGAATCGATCAAGAAAACGAAAAGAGAGGGGAAAGAGAAGAAACAAGATTCGGCCAAAGGGGAACAAAAACCAAAAGTGATTAAGAAGGGAGAAGAAACGGCAGAGAAACAAAAGTCTAACGTTAGAAAATTTGTTGGGAAAAAAGAAAATAGAAAACTGATAAGAAGAAAATCAATAAGAAGAAAATCTTATTTTGATAACTTCTCCTCAATTATCTCCTAAAAACACTCCCTATTAACCCACTAAAACACAACTAATTAGCAATCCAGTTTAATTTGAACTCCACCACGTTACACGCCTCAAACAAAAATTAATTCCCCTGCTTGCATAGAGACTCGAACACAGGACCTCCTACACACTAATACTCCACTTAACCACCAGACCAGCAGGCAAATTCTGATATATTTTTACCAACAATTGAAAAAATCCTACTGAACAAGAGTAAGGCCTAATTCATTCAAAATACCAAAATTTGCCCAAGCGAAGGCTTGAACTTGGGACCTCCCAAACACTCCTAGAACACATAACCACTAAAGCTGGCAATTATTTGTATCATATTTTCACAATAAAAAATTAGAAATTTTGGGGGCGTTACAATCAACTCATAGGATTGTAATTCCTTCATGAGCTGAGTCAAGGTAAGAGCCTTGTTCCCGAAGTTGTAAGCGACCCTAAAACCAGCAAACTCCTTACTTAAGGATTTAAACACTATTTCAATTTGTGTGTTCTAATTTAGCCCCATTATCCTCCTCTTCCGTAAATAATCCCATAAGCTTAAGCATATGTTTATGACTAAAGTACTGGGTTTCTGCTGAGAGTTCATCAAATTTGTAATAGCGGATTGTCGAGCCAATACCACTTGGCCTCCGAGCAAATCCTCCAAATTTGTCATGATCTTTTTGGTAGTACGAAAATTCTTATGTTGCTTTTGCAACACACTACTCATGCCCACTAACATATAACATTGAGCAATCGAGTCATAATCTCTCCAGTGGTTTCTCGCTTTAAGCTGAGCTTTAGGAGGGCATGTTTCGTCAAGAACAAATTTGTGTTTCTCATAGCTGAGAACTATTACCAAGTTTTGTTTCCATTCTTGAAAGTTATCCCCATTTAATTTATTCTTAGTAATAATGCTAATAAGAGGAGTAGGAGACATATTTGGAATGAAGAAATTAAAGATTCACTAATTATTATCTTTGTATTGAGTAAATATTTTTCATTTCAACAACATATCAAGAATGTAGTATAATGCATGCGTCTTGTATTAAAACCTTGAAAAAATATTTTTCCATTGCTAGGATCATTCTCACACCCATCAACCATGTCACCTTGCGGTCCCATGATTAACTAGTAATAACATGGATTACATCTAATCAGTTTGTGAATCTTAATTCTTAAGACTCCATACGAACTCACGATCATATAATGTTTGGCCATCATCTCTAGCTTAGATATCATTTCTTTAGAAACTATTTAATAAGAGATAATATTGAGTGTGCAACAATTGACTCAACACCTATCATGAATAGGCTATCATTTATGAGTCATCCTGGGACAATTTCTTTGAAAGTCATGCATGACTAGTTGTCCTTAAAAGGAAATCTCATCTGGTGAACCCACATAACAAAGTTTACCTTGGGGTGCGACCAGGGTAGGAACCGGCTCGAAACTTTTATCACTTAGGGACCATCAATAGAGGTCGTAGGTCTTGTTGAAGGACCTTCTCCCATTCAATATTTTAAAAACATGCTAGGTTTTTTTATCCCAAATTTCAAGAATGTTAATACAATAGTCCTAGTGGCATTTTTACCTAATCTAAATGACAAGCTTCTAGTATATGCATGGCATACTATGGCAATTTTATAGTATTCACATTCATTCACAAGAATCAATCAATCACAAAAACAAACAATTTTGATTCTCCACAGTTTTTCTTTTAAGGGAAAACTGAATAAGTGAATGTGAATCGTGCACCAAGTAGGGTCTTAGGAAAGGGAGGTGAGTCAAATTTAACTGCTTAAAAACCAAGCATTTCCTAGCCAGAACCAATCCTAGACATGCATCTTCTCATTACTACACTTCTCACAGTTATCAAATAACCTAAAGAAGTGAATGAAACAATACAACACATGTATTTTCTCATTACCACACTTTTTTATTTTTAAACGATCAATTGTAGATCATCTCATATATATCACAATTATAACATTACATAATATAAATATTATAAACAATTATAAAGCAGATATATAATGAGATAGGTAATTAAAATAAAATTGGCTGTAGTTAAAATAAAATTGCCAGCTAAGGTTTCCATGGTTCTATTTCTAGAAAATAAAATTACATAATTTTTTGCCACAAGGCATTTCTTGGGTCTTCAACCGCCATTGTATCTTTTCCTCATCATGAACTCCTTTTGAAAAAAATTACATTTAAGTCCTATGTCCATTTTCGGCTCACAAGAATTCTATGAATTTAAAAAACATAGTCTTATGTGGAGGTGATAGTCCACGGTGTATTTCCTAAAAACCACAACCTTAGTAATAAAAAATAATTGTAAAACAAAAATGTAATATTACATCCATTCCTATATATAACTCAAAACATGCATAAGATCTAAAGAATGTTGCTTTCTATGTAATCAAATCATTCAAGAAGAAGAAAAATTTATTTTGTTTATCTGTTTATACTTATAGATAAAACACAACCTGGACACAACCTGGGTCTAATACTAATTGTTAAAAAAACGGGTTTAGAAAACGCTATGGAATATAAATTTAGGGAAAACTGAGTTTTAAAAAAACTACAAAATTAAATTTTGGTTCTGATATCTAAAGTAATAAACACTTAATCAAAATTGTAACTTTTTTATTTGTCTAGGATGAGCACTTCGACCAAGTAGTCTTCTCCGCTATCTTCAAGCACAGTCTGCCGAGTGTGGGCTCGCTTCGAATCAAAAAAATTTTCACAAAAATTACCAATGGGGTAATTTTGTAATTTTTCTAAGCTTTTGGGTCAAGTTGTAAATCAGAAAAATATCTCTAAAAATTTCTGAAATAATCTCTTCAGAGAATTTTTCTCTCTACACCTTTCTCTTGAATTCAAGTGTGTGAAAAATAATGTACCAAGGCTCTGTTTATATAGGGGGAGTCTAGAGAGTTCAACTATGGTTAAACTTAATCTTTTTAATATTAAATTAATATAATATTTATCAAGATAAATATGAGATTAAATTTAAGTAGATAAACATTAATTTAAATTTAATATTAAGTTAATCACTTTAATATTAAATTAATAAAATACTATTAAGATAAGTATTAAATTAAATTTAATATTAAACTATTAAAATAATATTATTTTTGGAATAGTTAATTTGAAATTAAATTCTGTTGTAGAGTCTCAGTAGGAGTGTGACTTTTTCACTGCTCAACCACCGAAAACCAACTGCCGTAGGCTACCGGGACGCCACCATATTAGTCACTGGCATCGCCGTGTCCGGTGATGTAGGTGTGGCACCTTTACGACACCCCGAGTCGGTTTGGTTTTGGTCAATGCCAATCTGACCCGGTCAAGCCACCGGTTGGACCATCGGCCCGATTTTGGGCTATTAGACCCAATTTAAGATCTCAGATCCTATTTTCAAGTTCAATTACCCATTGAGCCAATTGTCTGACTTGAAAATTAACATTCAAAAATATCATATTAATTTTAATTAATATGATTTATTTTATTTTATTTTATCAAAATTAATTTTCTCAAAAATCACTTAGATTTTCCACATTAAATTTTCAAGAAAATTCTTTAATCAAATTCTCTAGTTGAACAATTCTCTCGACAACCTAATTTAATTCCACATCGAATAAATCAACTCAATTAAATTACTTCCAAAGTCGTACATATACAATTAGGCTCTAGTAATTGTAATTATGTCCAGAAGTATCGTTCCAATAATTTGCAATTACTTAATCATGGAGTAAGTCCACAGTAAGTACCATGACAGAAAATTCATTTTTGTTTACTCTTTACGAAAGTAATTCATCCAACTGCTTTGTCCATTGACCTCGTCATGTGTGTGTTACCCTCATATGATATCCTTGATTATTTTGAGTTAAATCCGTTCACTCAATACTATCCTTGATAACTGTCAACAAATGACTGTGATAAATTGCTCGTTCAAGAATAAGCACCTCGTCGCCACATTTCATATTATCAATCTACACAATGCCAATGAGAGAATATCGTTAATTCTTTAATTTAGCTATGAATTCCACTGTTGCTAGTAAAGTCATGCCATGCACAAGCCATGTAACCAACATACCGGCTATGGGCTCGATCATCTTTAGAGCATAAGCCTCCACTTATACCACACCATGAACGTTACAAGTGAATCAATTCACAAACGGATTTAGAATTAATTCATCTTAGGTCCAGTCCAATGTATCAATCTATCAGTGAATACATCTATGTCTCTACCAATGGGGACAACTGCTCCAATAGCCAAGACTAGCCATCTCCCAATTGGAATTGAAGACGACATAATAATATTTCTCATTATTTGAATCAAATGCTCACTTTGATTATTTTACGGGATTACAGACTTATTTAGATTATCTACTGAAGTAAGTTGTCTTTCTCGTAATGTAGACGTTCTTACAATGCCACTTATCTTTAGTTTCAACTTAGACAACCAATGAGCTAGTATTTTCTTGTCACAATTTTGCTATGCATACAAAATATAAAAGACAGAAATATGAATGATATAATAGTGAAATGTGAAATAAACTTTATTTATTTATTCGTCATTTAAATAAATAGAAAATGGTTACCTGTTTACTACAATATGGGCACATTTCCAAACAATCTCCCACTTGCTCTAGTGAAGTAAATGTATCATGTTCCGCATTCTCATATCCTCGACGTGTTTGTTAAAACCTCTAGTTACAAGGGTCTTAATAAACACCATAGAACAAACATAGTTGAGTTTACAACTTTCAGTTCAAATCTTTTCTTTAGAATAAAAGTATTGACAGTAACAATATCATATAAAATAGTTCGGTGTATAAAAATAGAAATCACTTCGCAATTCATGATTCAATAAACTTTAACCAATTTATCAAGAAGTAACATTCTTATAAAAATTTACTTAATCAAGAAGGTACCTTTTACAGATTAAGAATCAAAATAGAATTACACGCCACCCCAATGATCATATGCATATTACAAAACTAACACACATAAAGCTCACTGTAGAGCCCACTATTTCTAGCCGAGTCCCTTCAACAAGCTTATGATGAAGTATCATCTGGAAAGAGGAGAAAGAAGATGGGGTAAGTTCAAAAGTGAGTTCCAGAAAAGAAAAGACTTAAACCTTTAAGAATTTACAGAAACACAAATAATACCACAATTGCATATATACACATTTAAATTAATACATCACTATACTACATGCCTTAACAGTTGGGTGAATACTCTCACACTATTGATGGATAACATTTCCAGGTGAACTCTAACTTCAGGCAAACTCTAATATCAAGTGAATATTTTCTTCTTTACATTCAAAAAAAAAACTTTTCCTTTAACTAAACTAACATTTCCTCACCAAACAAAATCTTTACTAACAAATACCTTCGCATTTCAAACATCTTATCAAGTTAATTCATACACACCTTCACTACGGCAGAATCTATACGTCAATTACAACACTTAGCAAATATGTTATGTAACAGCCCATTTTTGGTCAAATCAAAATAGTGATTTTGAGACCACAAATCTGAAGTCAAAATATTTATTTTATTATTATTTTCATGTCTACAGCATGATAATGTGATTGTGTGAAAATTTTGTTAAGAAATTTTATCGTTTAGTTGGTCAATTTGATAAAAAGGACTAAATCGCATAAAGTGCAAAAGTGATGTTCTATTAGCTAAAGGTATCTAATAGCTATAGAACCTTAAAGTTAAGGTCCTTATGTTGTAATTAGACCATTCTAATTATGAGTGGACAAAGATGGGCATGCATTATAGGTTTCTAATGAATAATAGTTAAGGTTAAATTGGTAAAAGATAATTATGTTATAATTAAATAAAACAAAAGCATAAAATTTAATGTGTTCATCTTCATTAGCTGAAAATACAAAGAAGAAGAAACCATAGAAGTTTTTTAGGGTTCGGCGCTTGCAAAGTTAAATTGGTAAGTAATTTTGACTCGGTTTTTAATAATTTCTATGTTTTTAATATCGTTGCAACTAGGTCTAGCTAGCTCAGGGACTAATTTGCAAAACTGTCAAAGATTGTGAATGTTGCCATTGATGAATATGTATAATTTTTGATGTTTGATGATAGATTTTGATTAGTTGTTGATAGTTAAACAAGTTTTGTTAAGTGATTTTGAGTGAAAATACGAAATAAGGATTAATTGAGAAATGTGTAAAGTTAGTGATTGAAATGTGAAATAAATGAAAAATATGGGCTTCTAGGGGCATAATAGTAATTAGGCTAGCATGGGTATAATTGTAATTTCACTAATTTTTTATTTTATGCAATAAGGACTAAATTGTGAAAAATGAGAAATATGTGGGGCAAAAGTGTAAATGTGTTTTAAAGTATGTTTTGGACTAAATTGAATGAAGAGATGATTGAATAAGTTAATTTTGAATACATTTAAATCAAGAAAAGCAGAATTTAGATCTAGATCAAGGAAAAACGAAAGTTATCGACTAATCGACTAGATTCGTCGTTTTAACATCCGAGGTAAGTTCGTATGTTATAAATTCATTTCAAATGTATTTTATATGCTTTGATATAGCATGAATTGTGATTATGCGATTACGAATGAGTTCGAAAATGATTCGATGAAGATTCGACAGTCGAAATCCCGATTGAACCTTAGGAATAGTTTAGGATGCTAGTGACATGTCATTAGGTATACTTGAGTTGACTTCGGGCCTTGATTTAGCACTATGTGTGTGAGATAAATCTATTTGGCTTAGGGCCATGCATATCATTTGATTTAGCTTCGGGTTATGATATCAGAATTTCGGATAAGTTACCTTGATTTGGCTACGGGCCATGGTATAGGTACTTATCGAGTGAGACCTTGAGTATCCGACTTCTATTTCGAATGGTTCAACGGGTAAATGAAGGATGTGATTGAGTATGAGAATGGTACGAGATGATACAAGTAGGTACGAAATAAATTGAGTATTGAAAACCAAGAAATTGATAAGTTCCTTGATAAGTTATATGAATGATCATATGATGACTTGAGATTAATTGGTTTGATGCACATTGTTTTCTATTATATGAATGATGAAAATTGCTCATTATTAACATATGAGCTTACTAAGCTATATAGCTTACTTTTTTTTCCATGTTTTATAGTGATTTCAAAGCTAGCTCAGGTTCGGGGATCGTCGGAGACTTCATCAAACTATCCACTGCCTCTTTGGTACTTTTGAAACTATTTTTTAAGTATATGGCATGTATAGGTATTTGGGTCTTGTTGATTATGTTTTGGGTAATGATGTTGGCCAAATGAATTGGTATTGTAAATGTATATGTTTTGGCTTGTAATTATAGTCATGAGATTTGGCTTAATTTGGAGAATTTGGTTATGTGCTTATATGTGCATATATGTTTATATTTGAGTTCTTTGGATAGATATGTGAATGACCATATTATGAAGTTGTGGAATTGTTATCTTGCTAGTGAATTGGTTCAAAAATGGGGTATGTTAGGTAATGGTTAAACTAGTTGATTGGTATATGTTTCTGGGTAAGTTTTGGTTGAGTTAAACTTGAGTTATAAATATGTTGAATGTTGGTATTGAAAATGGTATGGATTAGTTTAGGTATGCTATGATTTGGTACCATTTGAGTTAGTTTAGGTATGTGCTAAAGGGGTGGCAAAATGGCTTGGTAAATAGCCTATCTTTGTCCACATGGGCAAAGAAACGGGCATGTGTCTTAGCCGTGTGTGACACACGGTCATGATACACGACCGTGTGTCCCCTGGTGTTGAATTTGAAATGAAGTCAGTATGCTCCACACGGTGTCACACACGGACGTGTGGTACAAGTCAGTATACCCCCTAATTGGCACACGGCCTAGCACACGGGCATTTGACTTGGCCATGTTCCATAAGTCAGTATACACAACAGGTTTGGCACGGCCTACCACAAGGCCTGGTCCACGGGCGTGTGTGGCCACTTCGAAAGGCACATGGGCTAGACACACGGGCGTATGGTTGGCCATGTGACCCAAGTCAGTATGTACCCTGTAACATCCTAGATTAGGGGTTATGCGTTCGTGCGTAATTCATGAGATAGTGGGCTCAGTAGGTGTGTTGGATGTGATTTGAGGAGTTTTAGGAACCCTAAGATGTAAGGAAATGTATGGAAATGTTGGAAATGTATGGAAATGTATGGAAATGTCTTGTCTTGGAAATATAAGGAAATGATTTAGAAATGATTCAAAAGAGGAAAGTAAACATTTCGGGAAACTTGGAAATGTAAGGAAATGTTAAGGTTAAAGGAGGCAAACAAAAATTTTTGGAAACTTGGAAATGTAAAGAAATGTCAAGTTTTAAGGTTTAAAAAGAGGAAATTAAGCCAATGTGGCCTTAAGAAAATTAATAGGAGGAATTTGACACACAAACAGGCTTGGAAAAGTGGCCTGAAGATATCACTTAAGGCCTAGGTAGGTGACGCCACAAGCTGTGCAAGTGGGCCTGAGTTCGAGTCACTTAGGGAGCAAAATAAAGTTTTTATTTTTGCCACAAGGAGCAGGGAGATGGACGGCTACAAGGCTTTTAAAAGAGGAGTTTTATTCTCTTTAAAATAAAGCTAAATGATGGATAAATAAGGGATTTATTTATCATTATTTTCAAGAGATAATGGTTGGATTAAATTCTTTTATTTTGTGATAATTAAAAGGATAAAGCTATAAAATAGAAGAGTGGTGGCCAAGTAAGGGACTCTAGCCTAGTAATTTCGGCTATAAAAGGAAGAGTAAGGCTATTATTCATTCATTCTTTTCTCTTCAAGAAAACCTCTGCTGAAATTCTCTAATGTTTCTCCTCTTCTCTCTGCTGACATTTCTCTTGACTCACCCGGTTGTGGGACTATTTTCAGGTGACGAACAGTAATGGACCGGGCTCGGCAGAAGCTTAGGGATGGCCATGCACAGCAAGAAATTTACGATTTGGACTTTTATTTTATTTCAAGTATTTTAATTTTTAATTTTTTTTTTGGAATATTTGATGTAATAAGGCCATATTTGAATTCCTTTACTTCACTTTGATTTATTATGTTACAAATATTTATTAATTGAAAGATTAAGTAAAATTATTATCAAAACCAACCCTAAACGTTTTGTCACCTAAAGCTAAAGGATTTTTAATCAAATAAACTCGTTTTCAACTCAAGCCCAACCCAAAACAAATTTTCTTTCAAATCACACACGTTTTTCCTAAGTCACAAAAGAATTTGAAACGGTTTACACTGGGGAACATACCAGATCCGGTCAAGGCTCGTGGGCCGGGTGTGGGGTGTTTCATACCCCTTGTTTTCACACGGCCTGTGACACGGGCATGTCTGGTGGTCGTGTGAGACACACGGCCTGGCCACACGGGCGTGTGACCCCAGATTTGAAGAAAAATTTGCTAAGTGTTGAAAATTTTCTAAGTTATCGGTTTAGTCCCGAACCACTCCCAAAGCATGTTTAAGGCTTCGTAGGCTCTTGATAGGGACAAATTGATTGAGATTGAATGATTAATGATTGAATTGAGCAAATGTATGTTAAATAGTTGTTTAATTGTTTCGTAAGTTCAGTAATGCTCTGTAACCCTATTCTGGCAATGAATGCGGGTTAGGGGTATTACATGTTATGTTTCCAACACAGTAAGCAGGGATCACAGCTTACCACTTACCACTTAACTTTTCTCATTAATCAGCAATTATACATAACATATAACATATTTGGAGTTATATTAACTTACCCTTTTCGTATACTTTCTTAGGTTAAACCTTGGATCCCAAGTCTCATATCAGAACATATATCACGTTTCTTATCACATTGAAAACATGTGTGTTCCCGTGAGTTCAAGGCTCTTTGCCATGGTTAACAACTATCATGTCCTACCTTAGGAAGCACCCATATCTCTAGGCTGGTGAGCAATTAAAATGCCCTACCAAAAGTCTAGCACTCACGCCAACTAGTTAGTAACTAGCATACCCTACTAGTGGTCGGCCAACCTAGTTAACAACTAACATGTCCTACTAGTGGCTCATCATGCACAACAATCGGGTTAGCAACTAACATGCCCTACTAGTGGCCCATCATATATGGATAATTAGTTTACACCCCCAAGGAGGTCGCATTCATTTCATGTTACATACAAGCATATGCAGATGTATACGTATAGAAGCATACTACACTTCACGATGACATCACACCTAAATTCTAAACTATAGCAGACTAAACTTAGTAATAGACTCGATCTAGAAGAAAACTCAGAAAAGTTTAGCACAGACTTGATACTCACTGAAAATCCCAACGAGGTTGTTACACTATCTCAATCGCTACATGTACAACCCATTTTTACTATGTGATCATTAGTTGATTCCTCTCTAATGAAGAACTCTTCCTTAGGAAGAACACCAAGGTATAACAAATGCAATAAAAAGAAGAAGAACCCCTATTGCCAAAGTTCACTGATATTTATAGCTCACAACTCTCTCCTTCAGAACTAACACGTGGCTAACATACATAGCTAACTTATACTATCCTGTGGCCACATAATCATTCTTAGTATAACATATAATAAAATAATCATAAAATATTAATTAATTCCTAACTAGATCTTAACAAGGACTTAACTAAAACTAAACAGTAAACACATGTATACAAACAAAAAACAATCAAGTCCATAATCCCACAATACACTAGTGGCGTATACTAATAGAAAGATCTGTCACACAAATCTTACCATGAAGAACATCGATTGGTGAATTCCCCACAATAACCATGACAAAACATAAAGACCACAAACCTATACTTCACCCAAAAAACAAACCCTTTAACCGAAACATTACAAACCAGCTAGATTAACAAACAGTCCATCAATCATGGTGCAACAGTCATTACAATTACACTATTGGTGAATAGGGCACAAACCAGCCTTTTCTTGGCTTAACCTAGCTAACTATCCACCTACACAAAACACCAACTAGGTCTACATCGGGTGGAGTGTTACAACTCTCCCACCCTAAAAATGAATTTTGCCCACGAAATTCTTACCTTTAGGGACAACATTATCTTTTGTTCTTGGAAACTCAAAAATTTATAAACTTTTTCAACACTTTCTAACTAACAATTTTTACCCATTACGAGCTCTTTTTAACATATTTTTGTAATTTTACTACAAAATATATAAATTGGAAAAATTAGAAACAATTTTATATTTTTAAGTATTCTTATGCTATACTTACAAAGTATTGACCCTTTTCAGTAGTTTTACGCAAAGGAAGAAAACCTAGTCTTAAAGGCACCTTGAGAAGATCGGATTGTTGAAGCATCTTTTGAAGCATTTGTAACATGAGGATTGCTGATTATTTAAAAGCCATGGATGCCTCAAATCAACCTTCTTGAACCCAATAAAAATTTGATTTGATCCAATTTAAAATTAGGTTGAATTAATTCTTAGTCTGATGTAGAGAAAAGGGCCTATATAATTAACTTGAAGGGGAATGATCCACAAGAGAGAGAGCAGCCCAAGCCTACCCAATTTGCTACCCAAATTAGCTATTCAAACTGAATTTAATAATTTCAAAATAGCCCCTAAACCTTCCTCTCAATGTCATTCCAACCCCTCCTATTTTCATGCCTTCTATTTCTAGCCACAAGCCAAAAATAGCAAAGTCATCCCAGCCTCCCTCCCCTTAGCATGGTCGACCACTTGAGGAAGATTTTTAAGGATTCTAATTTCTATTTTTGGCCCTCACTGTAATAGTTCAGTTTATACCCTAGTCTGAATAGTGTTTTCGGGACCACGAATCCGAGTCTGAATAATAATTTTAATATAATTTTCTGTGCCGTTGATATGTGATTAAGAATGTGCTAAATTTCTGTAGGCTAATTTGTCCGTCTGTGTGTTTAAATTAACAAAAGGATGAAATTGCATTGAATGTGAAAGTTGCTTGCTATTTGTGAAAGTACCAATGTGTTGTGGTTTTGTAAAGTTGTGGTCTTATGCGGCAAATAGACCACTATTTTAGATAGTGGATGGTAAATGGCCTATTATACCATTGTTGTCTAATTATGCCTAATATCTTTTAAATGGCTAAAAAGGTAATTGTTTTATTATCATAAAATTTATGAAACAAAAGATGAAAGTGTTCATCTTTATTATTTTGTTTTGACCGAAACTAGTAAAATAAAAAAGAAAGAAACTTTGGTTAAACATTCGGCACTTGCAAGCCAAAAATTCAAGGTTAGTTTTGATCCGTTTTCGATAATTTTTACGTTTTTGCAATCGTTCCTTCGTCTACTATCAAACCCATGTCTCAATTTTGTGTATTGATGATGTTTATGAGTTATGCCATTGATGATATGTTGAGCTTTGTGATGTTTAAAGGTGTTAAATGATAGGTTGGTGGTAGATGAACATATTTTGTTCTTGAATTTTTGATGAATTTAGCTAATTAGGGCTAAATTGAGAAAATATTATTTTGAGGGACTTAATTGCAAATTTGATGAAAAAATGTGGTCTTGTATGTGATGTATATGTATTCGGCCAAACATGTATATGTGTGAATTTTATGAATTTGATGTTTTGTGAAAAATGGACTAAATTGTTAAAGTGTGCAAATATGAGGGTTAATTTGCAAATAGCCCTAAATGTGTATCCATGGATTGAATTGAATGAATTAGTGAATAAAAGGGTTAATTCTGAATATGTTTAGATCAAGAACCAAGGAAAACAGATTTAGATCACAGGAAAACGAAAGTAATCGAGTAGCCATTTTCATTCCGATAAATCGAATCCGAGGTAAGTCAATATGCAAATAAATGTATATGTATGCATTTGTAATTGTTTATATAATTAATAATGATATTGAATGCTTATGTTATGAGAGGTTATGCATTGGAATTCCGAGATAAGTTCGATATAGTGATTAAGTTCGAGAAGCCCCGTACGAACCTAGGAATAGATAGAATTGACTATGTCATGACATAGGTATCTGTTCCATTTTATCATGTAAGACCATGTCTGAGACGTTGGCGTTGATTTGAGATTTGTGTAAGACCCTGTCCGAGACTGTGGCATCGATATCTGATTATGTGTAAGACCACGTCTGGGACGTTGGCATCAATATAAGTTTTACGAGTAAGACCACATCTGGGACGTTGGCATCGATACAAGCTTTACGTGTAAGACCATGTCTGGGACATCGGCATCGTATTGATTCGTATAAGACCCTGTCTGGGACAGTGACATCAATATCTGAGTGCATGTAAGACCTCGTCTGGGACGTGGCATTGTACAACCATTCCGAGCTTTCTGGGTATCCTACTAGATTCCTATTGGTTCAACGAGCAAGTCTGAGAAACGAATGGAAAATTCAAGCTTTGATAGATTTAGTAACTGAATGTCCGATTCAGGTATGTTGATTATGCACTATAAGTGTATATAAGGTAAGTATCCAAATGATCTTACTATGATAATTTGTATATGGAACTTATGATATGATAAGAATTATTTTGGTTAGATGAGCTATGTGTTTATATGATTCTTGAATGGTGAAAACGGCTAATGAGGTTAAAAATGTATGAACCAAAGCAAAAATGTGAAAGTTGCTAAGTGATTGATATGTGCTAATGTATTTTAATTGTATATATGCCTTCCATACCAAGTTTATTTGTATATGACTTACTAAGCTTTTGGAAAGCTTACTCTGTGTGTGTTTTTTTCTGTTTTGTAGGTTGTCAAAGCTACTGAAGGCTCGGGACCATCACGGATTGTCATCACACTACTAATACTTATTTTGGTACACTTTGAAAATGTATATAGCTCAATATGGCATGTATAGGCTAGTTTTGGTATATGTTGTAAAGTGAACTTAGCCATGTGATTCGGCTAGTTATGTTTTGGTAGTATGCTTTAATGATTGTGATATGTGAAGTTGTTTTGGTATGATTTATTGATATATGAAATGGTTATGAGGTGGTAAGTATATATTGATGAAAGGAGCTTGGGTATAATTGAGATTTAGTCATGGAAATTGGTATGTTTGGAATTGGTTTGAATGGATTGTAGTGTGATTACCTTAGTGGGCAAATATGCATGAATCAGTTGATTATTTTGGTATGTTTTGATGGTTAAATGTGCATGAGATATCTTGTTAAATATGGCTTGTAGGTTTGACCCTTATGGGTGGCATTTTGGCCTTGTAAATGGCCTATAATGTCACACGGTTGTGGCACACGGTCGTGCCTAACGACTATGGGTGAATTATAGGATGCAGTTTGGTATCACACGGCCTCGATACGGACCTGTCATCTGGCCGTGGTCTGCAAGTCATTAGCTAGCTAAGAGCACACGGCCAAGGCGCACGGGCGTGCTTGGTGGCCGTGTTGGGGAAGTCAGTATAGGACCACGGTCAGGATACACGGGCGTGTCTGGTGGCCGTGGGGATTAAGTTAGTATATAGACACGGATGGACACACGGGGGTGTCTAGAAGTCGTGGAGGGCACACGATCTCCTCCCACGGGCGTGTCTCCTCTGTATATTAGAAAAGTTTTAAATTTTCCGTGAATTTTGTATATGTTCCGGTTTGGTCCCGACTCGATTTGTAAGCATGATTAAGGTCTCGAGGACCCGTTTAAGGGACATTATGTCCGAGAATGATGATTGAATGTATAATTTTGTCTGTGAATGTTTCCTATCTGTCTGGTAACGCTCCTAACCTTAATCCAACGAGGAACACAAGATAGGGGTGTTACATTTGATTGGTATCAGAGCTACGGTTTAGCCGATTCTCGGACTAACGTAGCGTGTCAGAGTCTAGCTATACATGCCATATATCTGAACTGTGATAGTGTGATGAATCCTGACATGTAAAATGTGATTTGTCATATAGTATGGATCCCGAAAGAGCCGTAGTTGATGACGTAGAAAGTAATACGCCTGCTCCCGCCCAAGGGACAGTGCCCTCTGATTCGAGACCGGCTACGAGCGGTCAAGAGGGAGAAGCTAAACAAGATTTTTTCCAGATGTTGAATGAGTGGTTCACTCAATTCATAAGAAATAACCCGACTATTTCACAACCCCGCCCCCGGTTAATCCCCCTCAGACTATAGTTGTGCCACCGGTTATGCATCCAAATCTATTGAATAAGTCTCCTGTTGATAAGATCCGTAAGTATGAGGCCGAGGAATTCCGGGCTACTAAAGATGATGATTCTGAAAAGGCCGAGTTCTGGATTGAAAATATTATTCCTGTATTCGATGATATGTCTTTGACTTCGAAAGAATGCATAAAATGTGTTGTATCGTTACTTCGAGATGCAACCTATCAATGGTGGAAAACCTTAATTTCTGTTGTTCCAAGAGAACGAGTTATGTGGGACTTCTTTCAGATCGAGTTTCGGAAGAAATATATCATTGAGAGGTTTGTTGATCAGAAACGAAAGAAATTTTTGGAACTTAAACAGGGCCGAATATCTGTTTCCGAGTATGAACGAGAATTCGTGAGAATAAGTCAGTATGCCCAGGAATGTATATCTTCTGAAGCTATAATGTGCAAAAGGTTTGAAGATGGCCTTAATGAAGACATCTGTCTGTTAGTTGGGATATTAGAAATAAAAGAGTTCGTTGTACTCGTTGACCAAGCTTGCTAAGACACTCGGGAAGGATAAAAGAAAAGCTGAGTCTGAAGCTCGTGATATGAAAAAAAGATTTCAGAGTAAATCATTTTCAGTCTACTCCGAAAAGATTCAAAGATGATCAGAATCGTTCCAGAGATAATGTGGGACAATTGAACAGGAATCGAGCTAAATCACAAATGAGTTCCAAAACTCCAGCAACTTCAGTGGCTAGTGTTGGTAATGTTCGATCCGAGAGACCTGAATGTAAATATTATGGGAAGAGGCATCCGGGAAGTTGTAGACTTAACGACAGAGCTTGCTTTAGATGTGGATCACTTGATCATTTTATCCGTGACTGCCCTGAGTCTATCGAGCCAGAGACTGTTCAGAATCCGAGATCTGATAATGCACCTGTGAGAGGTAGACCTTTAAAGAATGTAAGAAACGTAAGTGGTAGTCAAAGGAATACGAGAGATAATATTGTCAGATCTGAAGCCAGAGTGCCAGTCAGAGCGTATGCTATTAGAGCTTGAGAGAAAGCCTCATCACCTGATGTCATAACTGGTACTTTTACTCTTTATGATACTTCTATGATTGCTTTGATAGACCCTGGTTCTACGCATTCGTACATATGCATGAATTTAGTATATGATAAGACTTTGCTTGTAGAGTTTACTGAATTTGCTATAAAAGTATCGAACCCCTTAGGTAAAAGTGTCCTTGTTGACAAAGTATGCAAGAACTGTCCATTAATATTTCGAGATATCTGTTTCCCTGCTGACTTGATGCTTTTTCCATTTGATGAGTTCGATATTATTCTGGGTATGGATTGGTTGTTTATGCATGATGCTATTGTGAACTGTAAAAGAAAAACTATAAATTTGAGATGTCCGAATGATGAGATTGTACGGATTGAGTCTGATAATTTGAATGGATTGCCTGCTGTAATATCTGTTTTGAAAGCTCAGAGTTATGTGAAAAAGGGTTGTGAGGCATATTTTGCTTATCTGATTGATTCGAAAGTATTCGAGAAGAAAGTTGAATCAGTGCCTATTGTCTGTGAGTTTTCTGATGTGTTCCCTGAAGAATTGTCAGGTTTGCCTCCGATTCGTGAAGTTGAGTTCGGTATTGAGTTGCCACCTGGTACCACACCTATTTCGATAGCTCCTTATAGGATGGCACCAACAGAGTTGAAAGAGTTAAAGTCACAGTTGCAAGAGTTGACCGATAGAGGATTTGCTAGATCGAGTTCCTCGCCTTGGGGTGCTCCTGTTCTGTTCGTGAAAAAGAAAGATGGCACGATGAGAATGTGTATTGATTATCGTCAGCTGAATAAAGTGACAATAAAGAATAAATATTCGTTGCCCCGTATAGACGATTTATTTGATTAGTTAAAGGGAGCTACTGCGTTTTCAAAGATTGACTTGAGATCAGGATATTATCAATTGAGGGTGAAAGATTCAGACATTCCAAAGACTGCTTTCAGAACGAGGTACGGACATTATGAATTCTTAGTTATGCCATTTGGATCAACCAATGCTCCTGCTGTCTTTATGGATCTGATGAACGGAATTTTCAGATCGTATTTAGATCGACTTGTTGTGGTGTTTATATATGATATTTTGATTTATTCACGTGATGAAAATAAGCATGCTGAACATTTGAGAATCGTGTTGCAAACTTTGAGAGAAAAGCAATTGTACGCGAAATTCAGCAAATGTGAATTCTGGTTGCACGAGGTTAGTTTTCTAGGACATATTGTGTCAGCCTCTGGAATACGAGTGGATCCGAGTAAGATTTCTGCTATTCTAAATTGGAAACCTCCGAAGAATGTGTCTGAAGTCGTAGTTTTCTGGGCTTAGCTGGTTATTACCGCAGATTTGTAAAAGGCTTTTCAGTGATAGTTACTCCGTTGACTAAACTGCTTCAGAAAGATGTCAGATTTGAATGGACAGATAAATGTCAGAAAAGTTTTGATTAGTTGAAAATTCTATTAACAGAAGCTCCAGTGTTAGTACAGCCAGAATCGGGTAAAGAATTTGTTGTATATAGTGATACTTCGTTAAATGGTCTGGGATGTGTTTTGATGCAGGAAGGCAAAGTGGTAGCTTATGCCTCGAGACAGTTGAAGCCTCATGAAAAGAACTATCCGACGCACGACCTTGAGCTTGTTGCGATTGTGTTTACACTTAAGATTTGGCGCCATTATCTGTACGGTGGAAAATGTCACGTATTTTCAGATCATAAAAGTTTGAAATATTTGATGACTCAAAAAGATCTGAACCAGCGTCAGAGAAGATGGCTTGAGTTGTTGAAAGATTATGAGCTTGTGATAGATTACCATCCGGGTAAAGCAAACGTTGTTGCTGATGCATTGAGTAGATAATCGTTGTATGCACTACGAGCTTTGAATACTCAACTAGATTTGTCTGATGATTGTTCTGTGTTAGCAGAATTAAAAGCAAAACCGTTGTTTTAACAACAAATATGTGATGCTCAGAAATTTGACAATGAATTACTAGCGAAACGAGCTCAGTGTGAAGTGAATTCTAAATCTGAATTTAAAATTGTTGATGATTGTTTGAGATTCTAGGACCGTATTTGTCTTCCGAGAAATCCAAGGTTAGAAGCACATAATAGTCGTTTATCTGTTCATCCGGGAAATACAAAGATGTATCATGATTTGAAGCGACACTATTGGTGGTCTGGCCTGAAACGAGATATTTTTGACTTTGTTTCGAAGTGTTTAGTTTGTCAGCAAGTGAAAGCCGAACATCAAGTTCCGTCTGGGTTGTTACAACCGATTTTGATTCTTGAGTGGAAATGGGATAGAGTGAAGATGGACTTTGTTTCTCGTTTTCCTCTGACTCCGAGAAAGAAAGACGCGATTTGGGTCGTAGTTGACTGATTGACGAAATCTGCCCATTTTATTCCGGTAAGATCTGACTTTTCACTTGAGAGATTAGCCGAGCTTTATATTTCTGAGATTGTGAGATTGCACGGGGTGCCACTATCTATTGTGTCAGATAGAAATCCGAGATTCACATCACGGTTCTGGAAGAAATTGCAAGAGGCTTTGGGCACGAGACTCCATTTTAGTACAACTTTTCATCCGCAAACTGATAGCCAATTTGAGTGGATCATTCAGATTTTAGAGGATATGTTAAGATGCCGTATACTTGAGTTTAATGGTTCGTGGCAACAGTATCTGCCTTTGATTGAATTTGCATACAATAATAGTTTTCAGTCGAGTATCAAAATGGCACCATATGAAGCTTTGTACGGACGAAAATGTTGAACATCTCTATATTGGACCGAACTCAGTGAAAATAAGCTTTACGGGGTTGATTTGATAAAAGATCCAGAACAGAAAGTGAAGTTGATATGAGATTGTTTGAAAGCAGCATCTGATCGTCATAAGTCTTATGCAGACTTGAAATGAAAAGATATAGAATTTGAGATCGGCGACAAAGTATTTCTGAAAGTGTCTCCGTGGAAGAAAGTGTTTCGATTCGATGTAAAGGCAAATTAAGTCTGAGGTTCATCGGACCGTATGCGATCATTGAACGTGTTGGGCCTGTAGCATATAAATTGAAATTGCCTTTAGAACTAGAAAAGATACACAACGTATTTCATGTTTCAATGCTTCGTAGATATCGATCCGATCTGTCACATGTGATTGCCCCATCTGAAATTGAAATCCAATCTGATATGACATATGAAGAAGAACCAATCTATACTTTAGCTCGTAAGTGAAAGAGTTGAGAAATAAGAAAATTCCGTTAGTAAAAGTACTGTGGAATCCACATGGGATTGAAGAGGCTACCTGGGAGCCTGAAGATTCAATGAGACAACAATATCTGAATCTGTTTAACGGTAAGATTTTCAGGGACGAAAATACCTAAGGGGGGAGAATTGTAACAGTCCGATTTATACCCTAGTCGGAACAGTGGTTTCGGGACCATGAATCCGAGTTCGAATAATAATTTTAATATAATTTTCTGTGCCGTTGATATGTGATTAAGCATGTGCTAAATTCCCGTAAGCTAAATTGTTCGTCTATGTGTTTAAATTAACAAAAGGATGAAATTGCATTGAATGTGAAAGTTTCTTGCTATTTATGAAAGTACCAATGTGTTGTAGTTTGGTAAAGTTGTGGCATTATGTGGCAAATATACCACTATTTAGATAGTGGATGGTAAATGGCCGATTATACCCTTGTTGTCTAATTATGCCTAATATCTTTTAAATGGCTAAAAAGGTAATTGTTTTATTATCATAAAACTTATGAAACAAAAGATGAAATTGTTCATCTTTATTATTTTGTTTTGACCGAAACTAGTAAAAGAAAAAGAAAGAAACTTTGGTTAGACATTCAGCACTTGCAAGCCAAAAATTCAAGGTTAGTTTTGATCCATTTTCGATAATTTTTACGTTTTTGCAATCGTTGCTTCGTCTACTATCAAACCCATGTCTCAATTTTGTGTATTGATAATGTTTGTGAGTTGTGCCATTGATGATATGTTGAGCTTTGTGATGTTTAAAGGTGTTAAATGATAGGTTGGTGGTAGATGAACATATTTTGTTCTTGAATTTTTGATGAATTTAGCTAATTAGGGCTAAATTGATAAAATATTATTTTGAGGGACTTAATTGCAAATTTGATGAAAAATGTGGTCTTGTATGTGATGTATATGTATTCGGCCAAACATGTATATGTGTGAATTTTGTGAATTTGATGTTTTGTGACAAATGGACTAAATTGTTAAAGTGTGCAAATATGAGGGTTAATTTGCAAATAGCCCTAAATGTGTATCCATGGATTGAATTGAATGAATTAGTGAATAAAAGGGTTAATTCTGAATATGTTTAGATCAAGAACTAAGGAAAACAGATTTAGATCACAGGAAAACGAAAGTAATCGAGTAGCCATTTTCATTCCGATAAACCAAATCCGAGGTAAGTCAATATGCAAATAAATGTATATGTATGCATTTGTAATTGTTTATATAATTAATGATGATATTGAATGCTTATGTTATGAGAGGTTATGCATTAGAATTCCGAGATAAGTTCGATATAGTGATTAAGTTCGAGAAGCCCCGTACGAACCTAGGAATAGATAGAATTGACTATGTCATGTCATGGGTATTTGTTCCGTTTTAACATGTAAGACCATGTTTGGGACGTTGGCGTTGATTTGAGATTCGTGTAAGACCCTGTTCGGGACTGTGGCATCGATATCTGATTATGTCTAAGACCACATTTGGGATGTTGGCATCAATATAAGTTTTATGAGTAAGACCACGTCTGGGACGTTGGCATCGATACAAGCTTTACGTGTAAGACCATGTCTGGGACATCGGCATTGTATTGATTCGTATAAGACCCTGACTGGGACAGTGACATCGATATCTGAGTGCATGTAAGACCTCGTCTGGGACGTGGCATTGTACAACCATTTCGAGCTTTCTGGGTATACTACTAGATTCCTATTGGTTCAACGGGCAAGTCTGAGAAACAAATGGCAAATTCGAGCTTTGATAGATTTAGTAAATGAATGTCCGATTCAGGTATGTTGATTATACACTATAAGTGTATATAAGGTAAGTATCCAAATGATCTTACTATGATAATTTGTATATGGAACTTATGATATGATAAGAATTATTTTGGTTAGATGAGCTATGTGTTTATATGATTCTTGAATGGTGAAAATGGCTAATGGGGTTAAAAATGTATGAACCAAAGCAAAAATGTAAAAGTTGCTAAGTGATTGATATGTGCCAATGTCTTTTAATTGTATATATGCCTTCCATACCTAGTTTATTTGTATATGACTTACTAAGCTTTTGGAAAGCTTACTCTGTGTGTATTTTTTTCTGTTTTATAGGTCGTCAAAGCTACTGAAGGCTCGGGACCTTCACGGATTGTCATCACACTACTAAAACTTATTTTGGTACACTTTGAAAATGTATATAGCTCAATATGGCATGCATAGGCTAGTTTTGGTATATGTTGTAAAGTGAACTTAGCCATGTGATTTGGCTAGTTATGTTTTGGTAATCTGCTTTAATGATTGTGATATGTGAAGTTGTTTTGGCATGATTTATTGATATATGAAATGGTTATGAGGTGGTAAGTATATATTGATGAAAGGAGCTTGGGTATAATTGAGATTTAGTCATGCAAATTGGTATGTTTAGAATTGGTTTGAATGGATTGTAGTGTGATTACCTTAGTGGGAAAATATGCATGAATCGGTTGATTATTTTGGTATGTTTTGATGGTTAAATGTGCATGAGATATCTTGTTAAATATGGCTTGTAGGTTTGACCCTTATGGGTGGCATTTTGGCCTTGTAAATGGCCTATAATGTCACACGGTTGTGGCACACGGGTGTGCCTAACGACCGTGGGTGAATTGTAGGATGCAGTTTGGTATCACACGGCCTCGATACGGGCGTGTCTTCTAGCCGTGGTGTGCAAATCAATAGCTAGCTAAGAGCACACGGCCAAGGCACACGGGCGTGCTTGGTGGCCATGTTGGGGAAGTCAGTATAGGACCACGGTTAGGAATCACGGGCGTGTCTGGTGGCCGTGGGGATTAAGTCAGTTTATAGACACGGATCGACACACGGGGGTGTCTAGAAGCCGCGGAGGGCACATGGTCTCCTCCCACGGGCGTGTCTCCTTTGTATATTAGAAAAGTTTTAAATTTTCCGTGAATTTTGTATATGTTCCGGTTTGGTCCTGACTCGGTTTGTAAGCATGATTAAGGTCTCGAGGACCCGTTTAAGGGACATTATGTCTGAGAATGATGATTGAATGTATGATTTTGTCTGTGAATGTTTCCTATCTGTCTGGTAACGCTCCTAACCTTAATCCGGCGACGGACACATGATAGGGGTGTTACACTCACCCACTAGCATAAATAGAGCCCTCAAATGCCTTTAATAATGACTCATCTACTCATCAAGCATTCATCTCATTCACTATTCTTCTCACTAGCATTTTCTTTTCCTTTCCATTCACTCTCTTGACAAAGAGTCTTTTTAGCCTTGGGAGTAGCCTTAGTCAGCTTTTTTGGGAGCAATTTGCTTAGTTGTGGGGGAAACTAAAAAGAACGACGGAATGAGCGGACAGTTTTTGCCTCAGTATTGTCTAGAATCAGTTAGAGTTTTCTCTTCCCTTTCTAATCTTTTGTTTTGTTCAATCCATAAACATGATTTCAATTAAGCATTTGATTTTCAGTAATATCATGATTGCTTAAATTTATTTGTGTTGAAATGATCTGATTTCCTTAGTTTGTTTTATTTAATTTTGTTAAGTGATGTTATGTGTTTTTCGATCTATTTATTCATACAAGTAAAATCATGATTAAGTTTTTGTTGCATGTTTTATGTAAAGGAATGTATGAATTAATTAATGAATCTAAACAAGATTTTAATTAACCGACACAATACTTGTATGTGTAATGTTTAATCATGTAGGGATTAAATCTATAATAATACCAAAACTATTATTACCTTACTTAACCCTGTAAATTGTTTTACTTATGAAATTTTAAATCTATTAAACATAGAAATATGTTAGATAGGATTAATAATTAATTAAGTTAAATATTTTACTAAATGTGATTAGGGTTAATAAATGTTTGGTTTAGCCATGGAATTCTTGTAACATCTTTTAATGAATTGAATAATTCTAAACTAGGAAAGATGATTCTTCTGACACTTATATGCTATTGTGATAAACTCTTAAGACCTGCCTAACTTCGTGTTTAATTTCATACTTAGATAATCATTATTTTATTATTTTAGAATAATTAACTCATGTTTATTTGTTTACCCATATTTTTAACTCATATTATTTTACTTAAGCCAATTTGTATAAATTCTAACTCTTCACAAAGAATTGTTGTAACACCCCAAACCCGGCCCATTCAATACGACCGAATTTGAAATGTCACTGCGAAAAACGTTTGAAAAACTTTTGACTTAGAGTTAAAAACATAAAAATTTGTTGTCTTTACTAAAACATTGTGTAATTAAAGTTCCAAATAAAATTTAGTTGTTTAAAATAAAACATTTTCAAATAATAATATAATCGAAATTTAAACATAATAAAAGTCCTTAAATACTTAAAGTGGCCCTTATTACAATAAATAACCTTTCATAAATAAAATGTGTAAAACAAATAAAATATCTTCTGCATGGGCCACCTCGTATCCACTCCAACCCGGTCCGAGCATCACCTGAAAGGTTTGAGAAAAATTGGGTGAGTCACTCAGACTCAGTGTGTAATTACTCTACTGAATTCCACCCACATGTTAACCACATAATGACCCATATATCAGATAACAAGATATCATATTCACTTAATTACACATTCTGGGCTTGGCCCATATTCATATCACTTATCAGGTAACAGGGTAATTAACCGCATAATTCCACATATCGGGCTTAACCCATTTCCACAATGATCCACATTCATATACTGGGCTTAGCCCATTTCTTAACCCAATCCACATTCACATATTGGGCTTGGCCCATTTTCACATCAATTACTCATATCAAATAAAATTATGCAAAGTGCACCCAACCCCAACCTAGGGTCCATCCTCTACACACCCCCGTATCCAGCCTACCACACACCAGGGGATTAACAAATCACCCTCTCCTTTTTACTCCAAAGGCAATCAATGCCGTCCACGTGCAATTAAGCACAATAATCCACAACGCGACCTCAGTCAGCGCCAATCCACGATGTAGCTGTAGCTAACACCAAAACCACGATGGGACACATAGTCACTCATCAACCACGATATGGCACATAGCCGATATCAACCACGATGAGGCACACAGCCACTCATCAAGCCACGCGAACTAAATTGCAATTAATCCACAACGTGACCTTAGTCAACGTCAATCCACGATGTAGCTCAAGGCTAACATCAAACCACGTACTCGAAGTACACCCGTACCTTCTTTCATATCATATCCCAACCCATGCACATGTAACATAAATAATGATATAATATAATGATGCGTGAGCATGTTCATCAAGCATAGTCATAACACATATTCATATTAATAATCACATATCATCAGGTTTGGTACTTACCGGATTATCGACATACCCCTTTAAGGGTATTAATCTCATAACTTTTACTGCACTTGTTAGTACATAATCAACACATACAAATATAGCAAAAACCCGAAAAACGGTGGGTTAATCACACACCTGCCTATTAGTGAAATCTCGAACTACTCGAATCTAACATGATCTCGAAACGTGGTTCTTCCTTCTCCCTAAATGCCGATTTGGTCTCCTACCAAATCCCGAATCACACTCTGAGTTCCCTTCCTTTAGCTACACACAAAAGAACACCTTTTTATGGCACTATGAACATTTGGCCAAACCACAAAACTATAAGCAAAACCATTCGACTATACCATCAAATCCCGAAAGATCATCGTTTGAAATACTAAGTCTTACCTATAGACTTACCCCAAAACGGTTGTCAAAGAATTAAGGCTTAGAACGATTGCTTCCAAAGTCCCGAAGAGCCTATCTTCCAAAATCGTTTGAAGAAAACCAAAAGAAGTCCTACTCTTGATGACATTCGGTCGAGGCAAACCAAATAGGATATGAGAGTTTCGGCTATGGTTTTGAAAGAAGAAAACAATTGATATTCGGCTCAAAAGAGATGAAGAATTAGTATGGCAAAGAAAAATGAAAAGGGAAGAAGGATGATTCAGCTTTAGCAACCAATGAAAGAAAAATCAAGAGGAATGGGGAAGAAAGAGATTCGGCCAAGAAGAAAGTAAAAGAAATGTTGTGATTTTGAACAATATTCAAAAGAAAGAAAAGAGAGAAAAAAGGATTAAGAGATTCGGCCAACACCTATTTTACCAAAGAAGAAAAGTGCACAAAAATGCACAAGGTTCAAATGTAGTTTCGATTTCAAGAGAAAAAATGAAATAAAGAAAATAGGATTTGGTTTCAACAAAAAATGAGAGCTAAAACAATAAGCAAAGATGCACCTAATGCTTAAGGAACATTCGGCTAAGGAGAAAGGCTTTGGAGAGGAAAATGAAAATGCAAAAAGGTGCACAAAATGCAAAAGTACTAACCAAATCCCCCCATACTTCCTATCAACATTCGGCCACCCCCTAGCCACACATGCCGTCCACATACATGGACTTCCAAGTCAAACCTGTCCACCCAACACTTTCCAAAACCAAATACCTTATATCATGCCTTATGCTCTCCCATTAGCCTTAAAACCATTGATTTCTTTCCCAAACATCAAACTTACCTTAAACTAATATTCAACTTGCCATAAAGAAATAATTGAAAGTCCAACCTACCATATGTAAAGCTTGACCGTTCATTAATGCTAGGATACATAAAAAAATAAAGTCTTCAAAATGCTAAACATGCTACTCGAACCACTTCCCTCAAGCAACTCTTCATGCATCTTAACCACCTTGCCACTAACTCCACATGTGCTAGATTTTAACACTTAAATTAACTTAAGTGTCAAGTTCACTTAATCCACTTTACTAATTTCTTCAACTTAAAAATTATTCTAACTTCGAAACTAAATCCAAACCTTCACAAAACTATACTAAGCCCACAATAAAAATCATACCCGAGCTAACACAAGTAACAAGATGATATTCAAATTTTCCTAAAGCCCAAGGCCCAATCCTACTAGGCCCAATTTCGGGATATTACAATTGCTTAACAATCCCTGTGGAGACGATAACTCGATATACTCATCACTTTATTACTTGTTACGATTGTGTATACTTGCACATTTCTATCATTCTAATTCTCAAATTACAAACATTAACTAACACTCTTCGAGCGGGCCTTAGCGTATTTTCTACTTGAAGTTCCTAAGGCACAGTTTGATCTCCCAACAGTCCTTATTCTCATATCACTTTGACTCCTACTAAATGTTTGAGTTGTTCGATCATGTTGACTTTCAGTTCTTGATTGGCAATCTCGTACCAAATGATCAGGTGACCCACATTCATAACAGACTTTCTTTGCATTCCAACAAATTCCCAGATGGTTCCTTCTACAAGTATTACAGATAGGATTCTTTATCTTTCTCGATCCAACAGAACTCGTCTTAGATATAATTTGATATTCACCACTATCACTTGAGACTATTTTTCTAACTCATAGGAGAAGTTTCTCACGTCCTTAGCCTTCTCAAAGCATGTAATAGGGAATAGTTCAACATTCCCATGTTCACTTTTCTCTCTTTCTCTCTCTCTCTCTCTCTCTCTCTCTCGATCTTTGCTGCTATTCTTGACAATTGTTTCCATCTTGTGAGCCTTGGCTATCATAGCTGTTAAACTCTAAACTTCTGAAGCTGCTACCAAAGCATAGATCTCATCTCTTAAACCCCACTCAAATTTATCACATAGAGCTTTTTCTGTCCGGAACATATCCCTTACATATCGACTAAGTCTGACGAGAACTCTCTCATATTCCATTACTAACATTTGCTCTTGCTTTCATATACAAAAATTCTTTCTTCATTTTCTCCACATACATCAGATTCATATATTTCTCTCTAAATTTTGTTACAAAGAAATCTTAATCTACGAATTCTTCTAAGGTCACACTTACCAAGTTTCCCACCATTGATAAGCCTCACCTTCCAACAAAGAAATGGTGCATAAGAGATTATCCTCTAGTAGACACTTCAGTTGTGCAAACACTCTTCCTAATCAACATAACCATTGCCCTGCTTCTGCAGGATCATCACCATTATCTCTTAAAAATCCCTTAGCACCATACTTGCATATCTCCCTAACAAGGTCTTCTCGAAACTGATTCACAGTTGACACAGATTAAACAGTTGGTCTTTATGGTAAAGCTTCTGTGTAACACCCCTAACCCGTATCCGTCGCCAAAATAGGGTTACAAAGCATTACCATACAAACAGAACACTGAAACATACATTCATACAGTAATACAAACATAACATAAATCATTCATTCACATTCATATTGTCCCTAAATCAAGCCCTCAATGCCCTAGAAATATATTAAAAATAATTCAGAACAAAATTGGAGACATTTGGAAAGCTTAAGAAAAAATTAGTGTAATATCATGAATTTATGGGCTTGTGCATTTTGTGTAGTGTATGCTTAAAATATTTATTTAAGGATTTGAGGTGCAAATGGGGCTCAGGTTTGGGCTGAGGGTTTGATTAAATATTTTGTTTAGACACTCTATGGGCTTAAATTAAAGTTTTAGTAGTTTAATTGACATATTGGGCTTGTGGCCCAGCAGCTAAGGGCACAGTAAAGGGGAGCTGTAAGTGGCGTCACTAGTGCATGAGGAGGGCCCAAATTTTGGTTGCTTGAAGCCCAAGTTATAGGGCTAAATTCCGGCACTTAAAAGAGTAAGGGGGGACGGCACAAGGCTATTTTTTAGGGAATTTTATTATGTTTTAATACGTGGATATTGTGTTGATAAATGAAGGAGGAGTTGGAGCTAGTTAAGTCTCTTTTGGGATGAGTAAATTTAGAAAGATAGAAGCTATCTTTAAGTGTTTAATGTTAACCGAAATCTTGAAGAATTGGAAAGGAAAGGGGCACTCGGTTTTGGCTTAAGGTGGATGTGCTGAATTTGTTGTCCAAGTTTTCATCTTTTTTCTCTTTTCTCTGCCGAAATTCCTACTCTATTCTCCCTCTCTTTTCTTTTGCTTCAGTTGGCCGAATCCTCTAACAGATTCCTTTCTCATCTCTTTGAAGACACTTTAGTCGAATCTTCAAGCCTCTCTTTGCTTTCTTTCGACTTTTCTTTTTAGCCAAAACCACATCAATTCATCTTTTTTAGGATTTTCATAAAAGCCGAAATTGTGAGATCTCGTCTCCTGTGATTGTCGAAATCACTCTGGGGTGACTGCTTATGCCGAAATCTGAAGGGAATTGAAGGTAAGTATTGATTTGTGGGATCCAATTCTTTCCCAACTTTTCAAAGTCTCTGGCCGAATGGCTATTTAGTGACTAACCTATTGTTTTCTCTTATTTTCCGGCATTCCGGGATCTGAAGTGGAGTCAATCGCGTAGATCTCTAAGTCATAGTTCAGTAACACTCGAATCGTGTTACTTTCGGGATTTCAAGGTAAGGAGATCTATTGATTTTAGTGTACAAATTCGGGATTTACTAACCTTTGGCCGATTATAGGGGAGGCCAAATCTTCGTATTCTTCCGGCTTTTGAGCAAGGTTTTAGACTAAGGGTTGTAGATCTGGATAGCAAGGATATTGACTAAGAGTGTAGTACGACGCGATATCAGCTGTGTAACTTCTCACACCATTAGATTGAATGCTAATGTATATATATGTAATAAATCTTCTATACTCTGTTAAATGCCGAAATCCCGGCATAACGTTTGAAAACCTGATGAGGGTAAAGGATAAATATCAGGTTAGTGATTTCCGCCATTCCTCAGTGAATGTTTCTATTAAAAAAACGATATGTTTTATATGTCGATTTCTATGTATGCTTGGAGTTGGGTGATTGATGAAAGGGGAAGTGATCTGTTCTGGTGGCTTATGCCATTTCAGCCTGGTGACTCTATCACAACTATGTTTCTGGTGGCTTCTGCCATTTCAGCCTGGTGACTCTGTCACAACTTTGACGATGAGCAGCTAACTGCAGCATGACTGCCATCGATGGTGTGTAGCGGTGTGGGTTGATTGTAGAAATCCCCAATGGTGTGATTGGCAGGTAAGGGTGGTGTGTAGCGGATGGAAACCTAGGATTGGGTTGGGTTTTATGTATGTTATCTTCTATATTATGTTCTATATTCTGATCTGTGGGCTAAGGCCCAATCTGATGGTGCACGAGAGTTGCACACTGAGTTTCGCGACTCACCCTATTATTTTAACCATTTCATGTAGCACTTAGTGCATCGGACTGGGCTGGAGAGGAGAGCAAGGTGGTCATGCAATAGAGTACTGAGGATTCAGCAAAAAGACTTTACTTTATTTATTTATTTTTAAGAAATTTATTTTAAGTGGGTTTTAAATTTCGTTGTAATAAGGCCTTGGGCCACTAGACTATCATTTATGTTTTGGTATTATGTTGGGCTTGTATTACTGGGCAGTTAAATTTGATGTTTAAAATTAAGTTGGGACATGTATAACATTTCGGTTTTTATTTAAAAATTCACCAAGGCAATTTATAACTTTATATCTTATATGACTTAATAAATTATTATGTTTTCGGTATAAGTATTTAAACCTGATTATTGTTTTTTTCCAAAGTGCTACATCTTTTTATAAAATTTCCTTAGTGACATACCAGATCCGGTTGTAGTGTTTGGGCCGGGTTTGGGGGTGTTACAAAT